>ML661908.1:10615940-10969087 GCA_007570785.1 Antilocapra americana
CTACCCACTCAGTATTCTTGCCTGGAGAATCTCAGGGACAGAAGAGCCTGGTGGGCTGCTGTCTATGGGGTTGCACAGAGTCGGACACAACTGAAGCAGCTTAGCTGAAGCAGCAGAGTCACTGTAGTTTAGGGTTCCAAGTATAGATAGCTTGGGGTCAAAGACTGGCTGTGCTTCTGCCTGGCCATGAAAGCTTGCATAAGACAGTTAAACCTTTTCTGCCTCTGTTTCCTTATCTCTAAAGTAGGGGCAATAATAGAAATTGCTTCCTAGGGTGGATTAAATGACTTATTTCATGCCAAGGGGGTAGAACAATGCCTAGCACACAGGAAGAGGCATAAACATATTTGCTACAATCATTACTGCCTAAGCATGTGAGTCACCAAGAACTCAGAATCAAAACTTTAATCCCCTTGTGCAACTTGTCCCTGGAAACAAGGCAAGCTGGGGCTGGAATCACAGGGGTAGCTGACTCATTCCAGCCCTTCCAATCCCGACCAGCTTTCACATTTCAGGGCTCATTTAGAATGAGGAAGTACCAGCATCGATGGTAAGTGAAAGGATTTACACTGCTTTAGCAACCTACTCTATTTTATAGGCGTCCCAGAAATATCAAGACCCCAGTTAATCTAGTCCTGGAAACTAGGACTGTCTGTAAGTCCCCATTGGGTTATACCAACTCAGTACTGGCTCAGGAACACTAAATCTAGGTACCAAAGAAACTTCAGGTTCTTCTCTGATAACCTGGCCCTATTTTCTTGGTGCTACTCCTATCACCTCATCACCCACACTACCTCTGCTCTGAGCTCCCACTTCCAAAAGTAGGCTGTTGTCCAGAGCCTCATCAATCTCCCTGGAAGGATTCCAGTTTTCACATCAGAGTTTGACCTTTTACTGAGTTCAGAGACAGACAAGCTCCCTAGAACTTGGGATCCAGCCCATGGTACTAAGTTCAAAGGAAATAATTGTGCCACTTCATGCGTGCCCAGTCGTGTCTGGCTCTTTGCAACCCTGTGGACTGTAGGTTATCAACCTTCTCTGTCATTGGTTTATCCAAGCAAGAATACTGGAGTGGGTTGCCATGCCCTCCTCCAGGGGATCTTCCCGACCCAAGGATCGAACCCGCCTCTCCTGCATTGGCAAGCAGATTCTTTACCACTGAGCAACCTGGAAGAAAGGAAAGAGTACTCTTCCTTATAATGTCATCAAGTAAATAGAAAAGGTCAATATATATAGTTAGATGTCCTGGGAGAAAAAAAAAATGAAATAATTTTTTGAAGAGTTCTGAGATGCTTTAAAAAGTTTTTTTTAAAGTGTTTTACCTTCCCTTGTCTTCTGATCTATCTCTTACATCTGGATTCAGGGAGTGGTTGAAATGGTATAGTCTTGATTGCTGGGAGAAAGTCATTGTCAAGTTGGGGTGTGTGAGACACGGGTCTCTAAGAAATGACGACTAGTTCTCATTTTCTCAGTCCTTGACAGCAAGGTCAGAAAGAGGGGGAAAGTGGGTTAGTTCTTTTTAAAAGTGTAGAGGAGGAGGTTGAAAGGTTAGAAAGGTCAAGTCTCCTGGAACCTTTGTGTGGGAATTCCATCACTTTATCTTCAGGACCCAAGGTAATAATGGTCATGATGACGATGGTGATGATGTTCACATGAAAGCCTTTCATCTATAGACAAAAAAACACAACACAACCACTAATTAATTCTGAGGGCAAGGTAGGCAAACATCATTATCTCCAATTTACAGGTTAGGAATCCAGGCAAGAGGAAATTAAACCCTTTACCCAAGGCCAGAAATGAAGAGTGCCCGCCTCCTTGCTCCCACCGGCTGCCCTAAAGGTGGCTTCAGAAGGTCTCTGGTTTATGCCACAGAACAAGCTAGCTCCTTGCCGCACCTGACTCTTCTCTTTAGAGTTTGATGAGGACAAGAAAGATATCTGGTAGAATGATGTCTCTACCAGAGAAAGATTTTGAGGGTGGCTACATCTCTACCTAACCATGGAAGTGGAAGTGTAGAAGGTGTACATGAAACACTGTAATCCACTTGAAGGCGAAAACTGTGTAACTCACCTTTTTGCGCCACCTACAATACCCAGCATAGAGTCCAGCCATAGATCTTCACCAATTCTGGTTATTTTTGGAGTGATCAGTTCTTTGGCAAGGAGAAATTTCCTTTTTATCTGGAGTCTATTGAGTTAGTTTAATTTTCTTATTCCAAGAACAATTTAGAGAGTGTGGCAGAGAAAGGAGAGCTGACCATCAAGGATTCATGTTCCTTCCCATATAGAGTTGCTTGGAGGAAAAGCGTGCCCAATTGGGAAATATATTTCCAATAAATCTTGCATCTGTGTGACTAGTGTTGGCCAACGGAAAGTGCAGAGAAATGGTGTGTGCTTTCCAGGTTGAAGCAGTCAATTTTCTGATATGCTTCCTATCTTTCTACCTCATGGTGTAAAGGACTTGTGTTCCTGTGTCCCCACGAGGAGGGAAATCACCATGTAATAGCTGCATTAGACTTAAGTCAAGTGAGAGGCTGTGTGTGTGTGTGCCCAGTTGCTCAGTCATGTCTCACTGTAACTCCATGGACTGCAGCCCACCAGGCTCCTCTGTCTATGGGATTTCCCAGGCAAGAATCCTGGGGTGTGTTGCCATTTCCTTTTCCGGGGGCTCTTCCCCACCCAGGGATCAAACCCATGCCTCCTGTGTCTCCTTACATTGTCAGGTGGATTCTTTACCACTGAGCCACCTGTGAAGCCCAAGTCAGAGGTCACCCTCACTTACTGCTTTGAGATTTTGGAGCCAGTTGTGATTTTAGTAGGCCTACTCTGACTAATACAGGGAACCTTTAGAATATATCCAATGTGATCAACAACAACTAAGAAATGAAGCAACGAGAGCAAAAAGAAAGCAGGGGGTAGGAAAACAGGATGAACACCAGCGCAAAGAGCGTACAGACAATACATGCCCTGTGGTACTGTACACGTTGTTGGAAGTCGGCAACGTATTTAGCTTTGAATTTCCCAACATCCAACGTAAAGAGAGAAATTCTGTAAGATACCAGATTCATAATGCTGGGAAAAGAAAACAGGCTCATACTCCGGAGAAACACACATTTTCCTGATTATTCAAACCCAGAGGCATTTCTCTTACGAGGCCTGAAGAAGTGGGATCAATGCTGTCAGCTGAATTGGGCCACATCCTTAGTAGCACCAGCTTCCCAGGTGGCATATGTAGGAGACATAAGAGATGTGGGTTTGATCCCTGAGTCAAGAAGATTGCCTCAGGGAGGAAATGGCAACCCACTCCAGTACTCTTGCCTGGAGAATTTCATGGACAGAGGAGGCTGGTGGGCTACAGTCCATAAGACTGCAAAAAGTGGGAAACGACTGAACCAACTGAGCACTTAGTGGTATCATGGAACTGGTCCTACAGTCGGCATGGTGTTCACTAATGCGAAAGGGGGCAGTCTATGAAGGGCTAGTTCAGAAATGGCCCTGTTAGGAGAGGCTAAGGAAATACAGTGTTTGAAGGAGGCTGTCTGATTGTCTGGCTTAATCCAACGTCCAAGAACCCAACGGGGTGGCTTCCTTGCTCTAGCACAGGTTCTGGGAGTATCACTAGAGAGTCAGAACCATCTGGGACTTTCCTGGTAGTCCAGTGGTTAAGAATCCGACTTCAAATGCAGGCGACATGGGCTCGATTCCTGGTCCGGAAAGATCCCACATGTCTCAGGGCTACTGAGCCGCAACTAGAGAAGCCAGCAGGCTGCAACAAAGACCTGGAACAGCCTAAATAAACACATACATACCATCTGCTTCCGGATAAGCCACAAAATAGAAGCCAAACCACACCATCCTGCAAGAAAACAGCCTGACCCACTGCCTGGATGGTCTTGTCCTTTGATCAGATGTGCCAGGAGGTGGCCCAACACCTGTTTGCTGACCATAAGGCAAGGAAGTTCTCCACCCTGACCCGTTTCTTGAGCGGACAGTCCCAGTGTGGATTTTCACTCAATTTTCACATCTCAGGGGTGGTGGTGGGAAGGAAGTCAAGGCTGTACCTACTGAGGTCACCCTAGGTTTCCTAAGGTCTGCAGGTGTGGATGACAAACATCTGGCCAGGAAGCCGGCCCCTGGAATGAGGTTTCTCGGCCGCGCCAGCAGGAAAGAGGAAGGCTCCTTGACGTCATTCTGGCTGGCATTCAAATCCTTGGGGCTTATGGAGCAAGGAACGGCCTTCTAAAGGCTGCCCTACCCAGGTCTTTAGAATGAACTGGATTACATCTCCAAATGTCTCATCCTTCCTGAAGCCAGGTGCTTCACCCTGCCAGCAGGAATCACACAGCTCCCCCTGAAGGAAGTAACCAATTGTTCTTGGGGAGTGATGTGTCGTGGGGAATGACTTCACTTTTCTCCCAGAAAGTATGCTCTCCATTTGCCTAGTGGGACAAAGAGTAGACTCATCAAAGATCTCAAAGCTGCTTTAACTCTTGTCCTCCCCTCTCCGTTTTCCTTTTCCCATTCCCTTTCTCCCTTTAAGACACAGTTGGAGGGACTTCTCTAGTGGTCCAGTGGCTAAGACTCTGTGCTCTCAATGCAGGGAGCCTGGGTTTGATCCCTGGTCAGGGAACTAGGTCCCATGTACCCCAACTAACACCCAGTGCAGCCAAATTAATTAATTTAACAAAAATTTTAAAAGACACAGATGGAAACAATGTTAACATTGTTAACAACTATAAACCATGGATATTGCATTTACCATTGACACTAAGTAAGTAAGTATTAGTCACTCAGTTGTGTCTGACTCTTTGCAACCCCATGGACTGTAGCCCATCAGGCTCCTCTGTCCATGGAATTCTCTAGGCAAGAATATTGGAGTGGATCCCCGGGGGAATCTTCCCAATCCAGAGACTGAACCTGGGTGGCCTGCATTGCAGGCAGATTCTTTACTGTCTGAGCCACAGGGGAATCCCTGGTAAGTACCAGTGATACTTACAAAGGCTGATACCAATCAGATGCAATAGCCTTCTCTTCTCTTTGAAGATCTTCATGAAACCTTTCTTTTTCCCACTTTGAGTATGACCAGGAAGCTGGTGGAACAGAGTCAGCTAAGAACACTGGCTTCTGGCTCATCAGATCTAGATTTGATCCCACCTGATTTCAGCTGCCGGATCTTGGCAAACCCTCCTATTCCTCATATGATTGTCTAGGAGGTTTAGGGAAGGTGATGTTACAAAATGCCTAGCAGGACTGACTGGGGTCCTGCTCACTAGTATCCTTTCTCTTCATGCTAGACAGATGCAGATACACACTGTTGTTGCTGCTTAGACGCTCAGTCCTATGCCACTCTTTGCTACCCCATGCATGTGGTGTAGCCTGCCAGACTTCCCTGTCCATGGGATTTCCCAGGCAAGAATACTGGAGTGATTTGCCGTTTCCTTCTCCAGGGGATCATTCCAACCCAGGGATCAAACCTGGGTCTCCTGCACTGCAGGGGGACTCTTTAAAAAATGAGCCACCACTGAAGCCCAGATATAGCTATAGATACACACTATATATAATATGTATAAATAACAGGTACATGGTTTTTAATGAATTCAATCATTTTATTATTGTTATTTTGTGTAGAAAGATCCTTCCCTATCTTCTTCTGAAAATGATGTAAGACATACAGTAATTTTTCTAAGTTAAACTGGATTTATTTTAAGAATTTGGGTGAATTTCAGACTCCCTCTGAGACTGTAAGGGAAACCATGACTATTTGAAGAAAATAAGAATCAAAACACTAAACTAAAGCTCTGTGTCTGGTCATTGTATTCTTTAGAGACCTTTCCAAGACCTTTCATTCTTTGGGGTGGGGGGAGGGGTGTGTGGGCTGACGTCTTTCCTCTTCAACTAAATTTTCACAAGCTTCAAAGCCATTATCACACCCAAGGGTCACTAAACATCCTAGAATCTGAGTCACCAAGGAAGTGCCTGGAAGGGTGGACTCCTGGGTTCCTGGGGCGAGCAATGCTTATTCCAAAACTTAAAAAGTGCTAGTTGCTCAGTTGTGTCCGACTCTGTGACCCCATGGACTGCAGTCCACCAGACTCCCCTGTCCATGGGATTCTCCAGGCAAGAATACTGGAGTGGGCAGCCATGCCCTTCTCCAGGGGATCTTCCTGGCCCAGGGATCAAACTCAGGTCTCCAGCACTGCAGACGGATTCTTTACTGTCTAAGCCACCAGGGAAGCCCCCACTTCTTCCTAGGGGTATGTGTTATCCTGGTCAGAGCCTGGCCTGATGCTGCTGAGGTTTAGAATGTGGTTTTTAACCTTGAAAGTGCCCTCTTGAGAGTCAGATGCTGTCTCTCTGGCATCTCTGGGGTTAATCCCCCAGAATAGTCTTACTGAGGGTGAAGAAATGCAAGTAAGATTCTCTGGGAATGTGGACCATAATGTCTTCTGTTCCCTCCTTCCCCTTGCCATCTTGACTTAGAGACCACTCTGGCAACTGCTTTAAGGTGGGCTAGGACTGAGTTTTCCAATTAATGGTAAACTAGAAGCAATTTTCCAGTAGACTTCCAGTTCGCCAGCTTCCTGGGCCCCTTTCTTCAGTATCCAGATGACAATACTAGTTTCTGGGACCCTGAAGCCTGTGCATAACAAACATGGCCTTTACCTTGGGTCTCAGTCTGTTCAAGCTGCTATAACAAAAATACCTTAGACCGCATGACTTAAACAACAGAAATGTGTTTTTTACAGTTTTGGAGTCTTGGAAGTCCAAGTTCAAAGTCCTTGCAGAGTTGATGTCCAGTGATGGCTCACTTCTTATTCACAAGTGGTGAACTTGCTGTGTCCTTGCTGTATCCTCACATGGTAGAAGGGGTGAGGCAGCTCTCAGGGGTCTCCTTCATAAGCCTCCTATTCTCCTTCCCAAGGACTCCACCCTCATAACCTTTCAAGAAAAATGCCGTCTCTCAAAGGTCCCACTTCCTAATACCAACACCCTGAAGGTTAGAATTTCAACCCAAGAATTTTTGGAGAGCGTAAATGTTCATTCCGCTGTATTTGATGTTGCCATCTGGAAATAGGAAGCCAGTGGTTTAGTCTGCAATAAGCCAGAACCTGAATAAGCCAGCTTACCAGTAAATCTGGATCCTCACCTTCTCAGGTGGCTCGGTGGTAAAGAATCTGCCTGCCAATGCAGGAGATTCAGGAGACCCCAGTTTGATTCCTAGGTCGGGAAGACGCCTTGGAGAAGGGAATGGGAACCCACTCTAGTATTCTTGCCTGGGAAATTCTATGGATAGAGGAACCTGGTGGGCCACAGTCCATGGGATTGCAAAGAGTTGGACACGACTGAGCAGCTGAGCATACACACACATCTGGAAACAGGAAAACAATGGTTTAGTCTCAAATAAGCGAGGACCTGAATAAGTCAGGTTAGCAGTTAACCAAGATCATTAATAGTATGTATTAAATGAAGAAATAGGGCCCAGCCAAGGCCAGGATGTCATGCAGTCCAGACACTTGTCTCTACTAACCACAGAGTGTGTTTATATTAATTTGATCAACTCCTGGTCCTTGTTGTTCATTTCTGTCTGCCTCTCCCTCTATGGAAAGGCCCACACTGGTATTTAACACAGTGGTAAACTCAGGGAGAGCTGCAGGAGGTTTTGTATGCTCAGGAAAATGCCATGTGAACATGGACATTTAATTAATAACTGTTTGCCTTTGGTGGTGGTGATGACAGATTCCTTCCTGGTAGGATATACAGTTTCTGATATAGCAAGCATTATAGTTTTGCAGTTAATTGTGTGCTTAAATATATGTATACCCAGTATATCATATACAGTACTGATATGATATTTATGCATGTGTATATGTATATACACAGGGGTTTCTAGGTGGCTCAGTGGTAAAGAATCTGCCTGCCAATGTAAGAGCCACACGAGCTGCAGGTTCAATCCCTGGTCTGGGAAGGTCCCCTGGAGGAGGAAATGGCAACCCACTCCAACATTCTTGCCTGGAGAATTTCATGAACGGAGGAGCCTGGAGGGCTACAGTCCATGGCATTGCAAAATAGACCTGACATGAGTGACCCAGCATGCATGCATACACACACACACACACACACACATATATATACACATATATACACACACAGACACAGGCACGCATATCTTGTGCCTTTGGTTTTGTGGTTTGATTGTTGTAGATTGTATTTGAAACTTTCAGTGCCTTGAAAGCAGCAGATCCCTTGACTTGACATTCTGTTTTGGTGGTGCCAAGGTGCTGATGAGATGCCTGAAGGGCTGCGTGCAGTCTGTGGGCATCCTTCACACCTTCCCAGCCATCTCAGCAACAGAACCCACCCTCTGGGAAAGCCACGTCCCACACCTGTCTCTGATGCTGGAATTCCTTCTACTCGGAGCAAAATCATCTATTTCAGTTTCATTTAAACAAATATTCAAATACCCTAGTGGAGGCAATCAACACTCACAAATTAAAACTTGCCGGAAGGCAGTTTTTACATCTAGAATGGGAAGTGTGTAGCCATTTAACTGGGAGTGGATACATCACTGGGAAAAGGAATTGAGAAGAAACCAACACAAAGCAATTATCCTCCAATTAAAAATTGAAAAAAAAAAAAAGAGGAATTGAGAGTCTGAGAGTCAGAACTCATTACTTCACACTTTTTCTTTCAATGTCATCTTGCTTCCCCATTTCATCTTTGAAGAAGCTTCCAGTTCCTGACAGGGTAGCATTCTATGTGAGCCATGAATTATCTGTCTACATGCTTTATCTGTGCTTTCAATGTAAATTTTCGACCATCCTTTATTCAAGACCTGGCAATAATTAACTCCCTATAAGGAAACCACATGATTTTCTTAGTGCAATGATATCAGAACATAATTTCCTGGAGTCACTGAGGACTGTAAACAGCTATAGTCACGTTTAGGCCATTGCATGTCAGCCAGTGCCAAAGTCCTCTTTAATTATACACTGTGTCTGGCCTCTCTGGGCACTGCTAGGCTCAAGGAATCTGAGTGAGGTGGGCTTTCAGGGGACATGGGTGAGCCTTGCCTGGGAATCATGTAGACACAAAATTATCCAGCATATTTAATCAAAAACTTCCCTGGAGTTGGAGGTAGCATGACCATCCAAGTATCAAACACTTCTTTGAGCTGGGCTGTGCTTATTCACTCAGTTGTGTCCAACTCTTTGCAATTCCATGGACTGTAGCCCTCCAGGCTCCTCTGTCCATGGGATTCTCTAGGCAAGAATACTGGAGTGGGTTGCCATGCCCTCCTCCAGGGGATCTTCCCAACCTGGAGATCGAACCCAGGTCTCCTGCATTGCAGGTGGATCATTGCAGGTGGATTCTTTAACTGTCTGAGCCACTAGGGAAGCTCAAGAATACTGGAGTGAGTAGCCCAACCCTTCTCCAGGGGATCTTCCTGACCCAGGAATTGAACCGGGGTCTCTTGCATTGCAGGCAGATTCTTTAGCAGCTGAGCTACCAGGGAAGCACTGTTTTGAGCACCTATTTGCTCCTGGAATTTTTTTTTAAGTAAAAAAATAATAATACTGTTTCAGTCTTGAAAAAATGTGCTTGACACAGACGCCTTTCTGTTCTGAAAAGGCAGCCACTCTCTCTTCAAGTCTTCAAATGCTAAAGTTCATTCTTATTTGAATTAAAATTATCTGAAGACAAATAAGGAGAGTTAGCTTCAGTTCAGTTCAATTCATTCATTCAGTCTTGTCCGACTATTTGCAACCCCACGGACTGCAGCACACCAGGCCTGTTCATGTCCATTGAGTCCATAATGCCATCCAACCATCTCTTCCCTTGTCATCCCCTTCTCCCGCCTTCAGTCTTTCCCAGCATCAGGATCTTTTCAAATGAGTCAGTTCTTTGCATCAGGTGGCCAAAGTATTGGAGTTTCAACCTCAGCATCAGTCTTTCCAATGAACACTCAGTACTGATCTCCTTTAGGAAGAGTTAGCTTAGAGAGAACCATTAGGAAAAATATTTTTTGAGCTCCGTAATATTTTAGCAATGCTGCCCTCTTCAGGATAAAACTAGAATTTCAGCTCAGTAGTTCATGTTAATGTATTTCCCAACACTGGTTAATTTGAAGAGAACTTGAAGGTCTAGGGATTTTATCTATAGAAATCCCTAAAACTGGGATTTTATCAATTTTATTTTACTTTGCTATTTCATTTAATTTCATTCATTTTTATTATTTCAATTTTTTTTTTTATTTTTGCCACCCTGCACGGTGTGTGGGATCTTAGTTTCCTGGCCAGGGTTGGGACCCATGCCGCCTGCAGTGGAAGCATAGAGGCTAAATGGCTGGACCATCAGGGAAGTCCCTAGAGGTCAACTTTAAAATGTGCAGGGGGCACATAATTGCTCACGACTATTTTAGGGGACTTAGGAACGAAGCTTGAGGATCCCTGAGTTAGTCCCTCAGTCTGACTCTTGACCCCACGGAGTGTAGCCCGCCAGGCTCCTCTGTCCATAGGATTCTCCAAGCCAGAATACTGGAGGGGTAGCCATTCCCTTCTCCAGGGGATCTTCCCCATCTAGAGAGCGAACCCTGGTCTCCTGCGTTGTACGCGGATTCTTTACCATCTGAGCCACCAGGCAAGATCCTGAAGCTCCCCCAGTTCAGCTCAGTCACTCAGTCGTGTCCGACTCTTTGCGACCTCATGGACTGCAGCATGCCAGGCCTCCCGGTCCATCACCAGCTCCCAGAGCTGCTCCAAGACGGAGGGAGGCCTCGAGTGCTGCAGTCCACGGGGTCGCAAAAATCGGACAGAACTTAGGGACTGACACAGGGATCCTCAAGCTGCCTTCCTATGTCCCCTAAAACAGTTGTGAGGAATTATATGCCTCCTGCACATTTTAAAGTTGACATCCAGGGACTTTCCTATTGGCCCAGCCGTTTAGCTTCTACCCTTGCACTGCAGGTGCATGGGCTCCAACCCTGGCTAGGAAACTAAGATCCCACATGCCATGCAGGGTGGCACAAATTGTTCTGAATATATTTTGAAATAATAAAAATGAATGAAATGAAATAAAATGTAAAGTAAAACGAAATGGATAAAAAAATGCCAATAAAATGTAAAGTAAAACGAAATGGATAAAAAAAATGCCCCCTGAATCTCCTCATGGGCAAAGTCAGCCTCCACCGGCAAGTGAAGTCGCTCAGTCGTGTCCGACTCTTTGCAACCCCGTGGGCTGTAGCCCACCAGGCTCCTCTGTCCATGGGATTCTCTAGGCGAGAATACTGGAGTGGGTTGCCATTTCCTTCTCCAGAGGATCTTCCCGACCCAGGGATCGAACCTGGGTCTCCCACATTGCAGGCAGATGCTTTAACCTCTGAGCCACCAGGGAAGCTGCCAGTGGCCCAATTAAAATTGCGTTATGACGGGGAAAAAAGTTTACTCAATCGTTTTCCATGCAAGAAACTGTTTTGTGGTGGCGACCATGGCGTGCTTGTCTTGGATACCGAGGCAGGTGAGTGGCTGGGGCAGGGCAGGCTGATGGCTGCTCTGCCGTGCTAGGATTTCCTTCCAGAAAGCACCTTCTGCTTTATTCTCATGGGACTCTCCTCTCTCGGATCTGAAGTTTCTTTTGCTGGGTTGTTTGGGGCATGTTCTCACACACTGGGACCGTGTACGTGGTAAGACACGTGGGGCGGTCAGAGGTGTCTGTCTCTCTTTTGTTAAGTGGGAGAAGGGTGATGGGGAGGTGTAAAGAGTGAGGGCACAGGCTGAGTTCCCACGGCTACTTCTGGGGCAGTTTTCAGAAGACCACAGAGATGCTGAGGATGTGGGAAATAGTTTCTGTGGCCTGGCCCAAGGGGTAACGTCCTCCAGTGTGCAGACAGTTGACCCAACTCCCCTGAGGAGCACAGTCACGGGAGAGCCATGCTCTGACCACAGCTGGGCTCTAAGAAGTCACTTGTATTCAAGTGACCCCTCTTCTCCCTCCACTTTTGCACTGGCCTTTACAGGCAATGGCTTTCCTTCAGGGTCACCTGGGGGGCAGGCTTGTGATGTGCCTCTGTCGCTGTTTAAAAGCTATTGTTGTTGTTCAGTTGCTCAGTTGTGTTCGACTCTTTGTGACTCCGTGGACTGCAGCACACCAGGCTTCCCTGTCCTTCACCATCTCCCGGAGCTTGCTCAAACTCAGGTCCATTAAGTTGGTGATGCCATCCCCTTCTCCTGCCTGCAAATCTCTCCCAACATCAGGGTCTTTTTCAATGAGTCAGCTCTTCACATCAAGTGGCCAAAGTATTGGAGTTTCAGCTTCAGCATCACTCCTTCCAATGAATGTTCAGGACTGATTTCCTTTAGGATGGACTGGTTGGATCTCCTCGAAGTCCAAGGGACTCTCAAGAGTCTTTTCCAACACCACAGTTCAAAAGCATCAATTCTTTGCTGCTCAGCCTTCGTTATGAGACAACTCTCACATCTGTATGTGACTACTGGAAAAACCATAGCTTTGACTAGATAGACCTTTGTTGGCAAACTGATGTCTCTGTTTAAAGATTAGGTTTCTAAAAAGGAACTCTTCTCTGTCTCTCTTGAAGATTTGAAGATAACTTTTGGTCTCTAGCTATTTAGCAAAAATTAATGCCACCATCTAGTGCCTCTCTGCACATATGGACAGGGCAAGAGCCCAGGATGTAGATGATGAAGCCAGAGGGCCCGGGTGAGAGTGGGAATGTGAGGATAACCTACTCTCTGCCTCAGGGCACTTGAACACCAGACTAAGCCATTCTAGGCCAGCTGACCCCAGCCTACCTTTCTAGGCTCAGCTCTTACTGTCCTCTGCATCCTACTGATAAGACAGAAATGTGCTTACCTACACCTACACACCCTGTTAGAGTCTGGCATGCTGGATCCTCGTCTTGTCATCAAAAGCCACTTTCAAAGCTAAAATTTTTTTCTGATTATTCTCCAGTACAACCCTCTCTCTTCCCTCCTTTTTTTAAAAAATTATTTATTTATTTTTTTAATCTTTTTTGGCTGCACCAACTCCAGTATTTATGGCCTAGAGAAGTCCATGGACAGAGGAGCCTGGCAGGCTATGGTATGGTCCATGGCGTTGCAAAGAGTCAGACTTAACTGAGCAACTTTCACTTTTCTTTTAGGTCCTTGTTGGGGCATGCAAGATCTATTTCTCTGACCAGGAACTGAAGCTAGAGTCCCTGCACTGGGAGCATGGAATCTTAGCCACTGTACCACCAGAGCAGTCTCCCCTTCCTCTTTGTGTGTGTGTGTGTGTGTATGTGTGTGTGTGTGTGTGTGTAATAAAGTTTTATTAAAGTATAAAGGAGATAGAGACTTCCCTGGTGGCTCAGGTGGTAAAGCGTCTGCCTACAATGTGGGAGCCTGGGGTTCAACCCCTGGGTGGGGAAGATCTTCTGGAGAAGGAAATGGCAACCTACTCCAGTATTCTTGCCTGGAAAATCCCATGGGAGGAGCCTGGTAGGCTACAGTCCATGGGGTCGAAAAGAGTCAGACACGACAGAGTGACTTCACTTCACTTCTGACATAGGCATCAGAAGGGGACAGAAAGAGTACCCCCTTGCTAGAGTTAGCAGCGGAGTTATATACTGAATCAAAACAATGTCTGGAGGTTGTAAAGACCTCACCAGACCAACTCCCATAATTTACTTTTTAAGATAACAGGATTAGTCAGAAAGTTTGATCCAGAAACTGTCCTCAGGCAGGATACATTATTGTTATATAATCTTTGTAAAGACTTCACCAGACCTACTCCTATAATTTACATTTTAAGATAACAGGATTAGCATTTGACAATAGAAAGATCCTCCAGACCCACTCCCATAATATACATTCTAAGATATCAAGATTAGTCAGGTTTTCAGGAAGGAGAAACTGTCCTCCAGCTGGGAGGACAGTTGTATAATCCCTAGTATAGAGTTTAAACTGAGTTGTGTAATTGACTAACACTAGGGCATGCAGAGGAAAAAGAAGTTTGTCCTTTTTTCCTCCTTGAGAATTCCAGACCGCTCTCTCCTTGGGGACCCCTAGACTTCTTATTAACCTGCCTAGGAAATGACTCTCTCATTCCCCCCTTTTCTTTTAGGGGAATTATGTTGCCAAGGAAAAGGGGGTTCATTTTCATTCCATAACTACTTCCTGCTGTTTAGGGGTGTGGTCCCTAAATTGTTGAGGCAACATATTCTCCTAACCTTCATATTGAGGGTCTCTGATCCAGGGGCCCCAAGTAATAGTTGGAGGAGGCCATGGTACTCGTAGGAGCTTGGACAACCATTTGCAACTTAAAAGCTTTTAGATGGTTAGAAAAGCCCATTATACAGTTACACACATAAGGCAAAACAGTCATTAAACCAAGTTAAAATCAAAATGAAAAGTCACATTACGTCCATAGTTACATCAGTCCATCTTAAGGTTGTTAGATATCATTGGTTTAAGAAGAGACGTCACATGCGATTGTTGTTGAAGGTATTTGCAGACTGGGAGAAAGTCTTTTCCTTAGCGTGGAGATGACCACCATGGGAAGCCTTCCACTGATGAAGTGGGGAGTGTTCTGCAAAATCACCAGTTAGACTGATTGTGAAATGCTGCTTAGGAGTGAACCCAGGACAGGAAGGCATCTTTCAAATCAATTACTGAGAAATATTTGGCTCGTTCAAGAATTTCAGACAATAGAGTATAAGGATTAGGCACCATGGGGTGTAAAGGAACTACAGCCTCATTTATTATTCTTGAACTAGTCTCCATTTACCATTTGATTTCTTTATACCCAAAATAGAAGTGTTGCATGTACTGTTACAGGGAATTAATAGCCCCTGCTCCTTTAAATTCTCAATGATGGGTTTTAACCCTTCCTTAACCTCAGGTTTCAGTGGATACTGCTTCTTATGTGGAAATAAATGTCGGTCTTTGAGCTTGACAACTACAGGAGTAACAATTTGTGCTCGACCCACAGATTTTCCATCAGCCCATACTCTAGGATTTACATTTTGTTCAATTAAAGGGAGAGAAAGGGAGGGTTCCATATTCATGAAAACAGAGGCATGGACCTTGCTCAGTATATCCCTCCCCAAAAGGGTGAGGAAGACTCTGGCATGATCAGAAATTCATGTGAAAATAGCACAGAATCTCAGTTACAATTCACATAACTGAAATAATACCTTGTCCAGGCAGTCCCATTACGGAAGCAGATCGGGAAAAAAGTGGGCCAGGGGCTTCAGTAAGCACAGAGTAAGTTGCCCCAGTGTCTAAAAGGAAATCGACCGGTTGGCCCCCCACAGTTATTAATACCCAGGGTTCCTCAGGTGTAATTAGGACGGGAGCTTGTGCGGGAACCCCTGGGCACCTTCAGTCCTGATTGACTTGAGAGTCCGACCCCTGAAACCTCTGGGGGCAGTCTCTCCTCCAGTGTGGTCCTTTGCAGACCGGACAAGGAGCCGGGGGCGGCTTGGATGCCCGAGGGCAATTCCACTTGAGATGCCCCTCCTTTCCACAGTAATAGCAAGCCTATCCCTGTTCACCTGGGTCTCTCTGGGCATTTTTTTCAGGCTGTTTAAGAACGGTTCTCATGGCCATTGCTAGGGCTTCTGCCTGTTTCTTTGTCTTTTTCTGCCTTTCTTTCTTTTCCTCATATTCCCTACCATAATAGACTGTCTGAGCCAGTTGTAACAGACTATTTAAAGACTGATTTGATCCATATGCCCGTTATAATAGCTTACCGCGGATATCTGGAGCCGACTGAATGAGAAATCTATCTTTTAAGATCATTTTTCCTTTTCACTTTTGGGATCAATCTCAGTGAATCTGTGAAGGGCTTCTCTCAGTCTATCTAGGAATTTACCAGGAGCTTCCTTCTCCTCAAGTTCTATGCTTGCCAATTTGCCATAGTTTAAAGGCTTAGAAAGTGAAAGAGGAGAGTGAAAAAGTTGGCTTAAAGCTCAACATTCAAAAAACGAAGATCATGGCATCTGGTCCCATCACTTCATGGCAAATAGATGGGGAAACAGTGGAAACAGTGGCTGACTTTATTTTTCTGGGCTCCAAAATTACTGCAGGTGGTGATTGCAGCCATGAAATTAAAAGACGCTTACTCCTTGGAAGGAAAGTTATGACCAACCTAGACAGCATATTAAAAAGTAGAGACATTACTCTGTCAGCAAAGGTCCATATAGTCAAGGCTATGATTTTTCCAGTGGTCATGTATGGATGTGAGAGTTGGACTATAAAGAAAGCTGAGTGCCAAAGAATTGATGCTTTTGAACTGAGGTGTTGGAGAAGACTCTTGAGAGTCCCTTGGACTGCAAGGAGATCCAACCAGTCCATCCTAAAGGAGATCAGTCCTGGGTGTTCATTGGAAGGACTGATGTTGAAGCTGAAACTCCAATATTTTGGCCACCTGATGCAAAGAGCTGACTCATTGGAAAAGACCCTGATGCTGGGAAAGATTGAGGGCAGGAAGAGAAGAGGACGACAGAAGATGAGATGGCTGGATGGCATCACTGACTCAATGGACATGGGTTTGGGTGGACTCAGGGAGTTGGTGATGGACAAGGTGGCCTGATGTGCTGTGTTCATGGGGTTGCAAAGAGTCGGACACGACTGAGCCACTGAACTGAATTGAACTGAAAGGCTTAGCACGTGCCTGCCTGAGTCCTTCAAGAATACATCTGACAAAATGACTCTGATCCCATCTTCCTTTAGCTGTGTTGTAGTCCCAGTCTGGTTCTGTAATTGGGACCGCCTGATTCCCAGTGGGGAGGGTGGTTATGTTGTCCTCCCTCTTCTCTACTAATTTATTACCAAGCCATTCATTTCTATAAGCAACCGCTTTTCCCAAAACTCGACTTTTTGAGTTGGGAGTCAGCGTTTGTCCCAAGATATGCATCACATCCTTCCAAGTAAGGTCACAAAGCAGAGTAACACCTTTAAAAGCTCTAATATATTTTTCTGGGTACTCTAAATAGTCTCTCAGATCCTCCTTGATTCTTTGTATTTCTTTATAAGAAAAAGGCTTATTAACTCTCATAGACTGATTATTTCTCCTGGTGGGTGCTTCATGAAGAGGCAACAGCTTGTGTGGCTGTTCCTCAGTCTCTCTGGCTGCTCTGCGCATATAATCCCAGGGGTAGATCGGGGAAACCCGCTTTTCTTTATCTCTTTGTCTCCTGTCCTCCATTTCATCTAGCAAAGTAGGAGGACAGGAGGGAGCTAAAGGAGTCACACCCAAATCTATACCCTTAGGACATAAATCTGGCATATTTCACAGAGAGAAAAAGGGCAACACATATGCTACTTCTACCCATTTCCCTTGTTTTCTAAAGAACCGGTCTTATTGTGAAACAGTATTATACTTAAGAGACCCTCCAACTGGCCACCATTCGCCGTCCTCCAGTGGGTACCGCGCCCATGCAGTATCACACAGGAAGACCAGATGTGTCTTCTTTAAGCCCTGGGGATCAAATCTATCCCAGTTTTTCAGGATACAGTTCGAAGGAGTGAGGCTGGAACTGTTAGCTCCCATCTTGTCCTGAAGAATCCCAAACAAGCCCCCAAGATGAAAGTTTGTTGCAGACCCACAAAAAGATGACGGGATTCTTGGCCTCCAGAGGAGAAGAATTCAACCCAGGGCCAGACTCGAGGCTTGATCATTCAGAGCTTTTGTGTAATAAAGTTTTATTAAAGTATAAAGGAGACAGAGAAAGCTCTGACATAGGCATCAGAAGGGGGAAGAAAGAGTACCCCCTCCTTCCTCTTCATACTACAATATTCTGTGCCTTTTTAGGACACACCTTGTATTTTGCCTTGTGCAATCATTAATTAACTACATGTCTCATGGCCCTTTGAGAAGAGAGAGACAAATTCATCTTTCTATTTCCCAGCTGTCTAGCTCAATATCTGGTATGGAGCATGGGCTCCAAAAGTATTTCTGGTCCCAGGGCCATCCCACACCACTGCTGCATGAGTTTATAAAATATACCTTCCACATAAATGCCAATTCTGTTTTCTCAGATCCAAGCAAGCACTTCTCATCACACATTTCAAGGATGACATGCTAAATTCTGATACTTGGTCGTTTCTTCTGGAATTCCAGCCAAAGGCATCTGTGAGGTGAAGTGGTTGTGAGTTCAATCAGGGATTTTGTCATGGATGATGATGGCACCCTCTGGGTGACATTTGTGAGGCCCTGCCTGGTGTTTCTAGGTCAGCATACCTGAGCTGAGTGATGGAAGGCTGTGCATCAAGGGAAAACCTGGAAGCTCAGTCTGATTCATATTCTTTTCTTCCTCTCTTGTAAGAGATACTTGGAAGAAAGGCAATGACAAAACTAGATAGCATATTAAAAAGCAGAGACGTTGCTTTGCCTACAAAGGTCTGTCTATTCAAGGCTATGGTTTTTCCAGTAGTCATGTATGGGTGTGAGAGCTGGACAACAAAAATGGCTGAGTACCAAAGAATTCATGCATTCAAACTGTGGTGTTGGAGAAGACTCTTGAGAGTCCTTTGAACTGCAAGGAGAGCAAACCAGTCAATCCTAAAGGAAATCAAACCTGAATATTCATTGGAAGGATTGATGCTGAAGCTGAAGCTTAAGCTCCAATCTTGTGGCCACCTGATGTGAAGAACTGACTTATTGGAAAACACCTTGATGCTGGGAAAGATTGAAGGCAGGAGGAGAAGGGGACAGCAGAGGATGAGATGGTTGGATGGCATCACTGACTTGATGGACATGGGTTTCAGTAAGCACGCAGATTATTTACTGCTGAGCCACCCAGGAAGCCCAATCTAAGCAGAAGGGAAATCCAAAAGGGAGGGAGTATATGTATAGGTATGGCTGATTCATTTTGCTGCGCAGTAGGTGCTAACACAGCATTGTAAAGCAATTGTACTACAATAAAGCTTAATTAATTTTAAAAAAGTCAGCCACTTCTTTGATGCTAAAGTTAAGAGAATTCATCTACCAACTCTCTCACCTAACCTCCCCTTCTTCCTGAACACCTACTACAAGCAATGCACACCAGGCACTTAAGTATTGGGCAGCCAGGGTGTTTCCATGGAAACCAGTTCTAATCTGAGAGAGTTTTCCAATCAGGCTATAAGCTGAGGTTACTGAGGGCAGCCTTCATCCTGCCAAGAAACAGAACCAGCCTTTTGTAGGAGCAAGAGGCTCACAGTTTACCGGGTGTTTATTCAACATCCTGAATAAAAGCTCTTTGTGGTGTTTCCCGGATGACCTCTTGCTGACCTTTCTCTTATATTCTAAACACCATTCTCATGCCAAGCTTGTTGAGAGTTTTCATTCTTAATGCAAGAGTAGGGTTGTCAGATTTAACAAATGAAAATACAGGATGTCTGGTTACATTTTAATTTCTTATAAACAACAAAAAATTTTAAATATACAATATTTAGGATATATTTACCCAAAAAAACTATTGCTTATTTTTCTGGAGGTGAATATAATGAGGTATCTTGTTGGCAACCCTTTATGGGGATTCAACTGTCCTAATTTTCATAACCACTGGAATGTTTTTTCCTCCTGTTTCTCTCTCATAGCAGAAAACAAGGCTACATAACCCACACTACTTTACTTATCTAAAAAGAACATGCACTCTCCCTCCATCAGAAGTTATCAAAAACACATGCTAGATACACTTTTCATTAGTGACGATCCTGAAGTGTGTATATTCTCTTTTCTCATAATTCCTCTAATGATTGCCTTTCTCTCTTTACCCCACTTCCATCTCTGTCACCACTCATCTCACTTTCTTAAATAAAAAATTAAAAATCCTTTATTTCAACCATGGGATGTGAAGGACACTGGTTCTCAAACCCTTTATCTGTGTGGGCTATAGAATCCCATGAGGTCTGAATCCCATAATAGAAGAGCCACCTGGTACTGACTCTGTAGCTAAGTAGCACTTGTATGAAGAAAAGGTGGCCCTCACATTTATTTTTTATATTTTTTAATATGACACAATAATGCTATCAGTTTGCTTTGTTTTAATATAAAATGTTCATATAATTTCTTTTTCTTCCAAATGTTTTGTAATTACATATTTGATTTTTCATTGATCCAAGATTTAGGAGAGAGAGTTTCAGTTTCCAAGTGGCTGCATTTTTGTATTATTTTGTGTTTTTGTAGCTTATACTCTGGCTGTTTTTTGTTGGTTTTATGTAATATCTGCTCTGGGATCAGTTGGCATGCAGCATCTGAGGTCCCTGACCAGGGATTGAACCCATATTCCCCGCAGGAGAAGGTCAGAGTCTTAACCACTGAACAGCTAGGGAAGTCCTAGCCCTCACCTTTTAAGTATTTGAAGAAGGCAATTTATTTTCCTTTTCTTTACTTGACATAATCATCTGGTGCCTGGTTTTGGAATCAGTGATAACCGAAGTCTTCATGGCTGGCTTCTGCCCTAACTGTTGTCAAGCTTTCCTGACACAGGAAGGCTGCAAGCAGTCCCTCCCCAGGAGCTCGGCCAATGGCCAGCCTCTGTCTGCAGCGGAGTCCGCGCTGGAACTGCTGACAGACTCGGGGTTAGCTGGCCTAACATGAGCTAGGGTCACACTCTTTGAGGCAACAGGGAGCTAATCACAAGGAAACAGAACCAGCAGAATGGGCCACTGTCAAAGGCCACCGATTAGCTGCGCGTGGAGGCACAACAGGAAGGTATAATCACAGGGGAGTGTTGGTACCATCAGAGAGACAAGCATGTGTCAGTGAGGTGGATAAGCGTACTCAGACTTCTTCAATGAAGGAAGTTATTTATAACTTGGCCATGCACGATATTCAAAAACAACCGCGAGTAAACAACAATCAGGAAGTGATCAGGGGAACATACTGGGGCAGAAGACGTGAAGGATGAAGGAGGCAGAATTCCCCCCGCTGCCCACCTCGCCAGGGGAGTACTAGAAGCAAGCTAGAACAATTCAGAAACACTTAGGAACAGCGTGTCAGTTATACAGATCTCCCGGGATTGACTCATGACTCCGACACAGAGAGAGGATGCCCTTACAGGATCAGGTCTCAAGGACCAACTCCAACATTCAAGGTCCACATAGCCCAGCAGCAACACCATGTCCCATCCTGTCCCCCACATTTCTCTTACTTGCTGAGGAGTAGGGTCAGCCAGGAGGTCATTGGGCATTGAATCTGTCTTTACTGGGGCTTCTGTTAATCCAGATCACTTATTGTATCCTCCACCCAGCCAGGCAGCGTGGTCTTCTAGCGTTCTCAGACCATTCCTGGTGCTTTTTCCTCCTTTGCCTCTAGGAGGAAAGCCCTCTCCTTTCCAGCTCTCTCTACTTAGCCCCTCCCTCATTCACCCCATCTTGTCTGCCTCATCCAAGCCTCTATTCTTATTAGCTTAAATCTAAGTGTGGTGGGTGGGTGGGCCTCCCCACTGAGCCTCAGACACCTAAAGGAAAAAGATGCCTCTTAACCTATTTTTCTACCTCCAACTACAGGAGAATACAGACTCTGGGACAGAATAGGTCCTTAGTAAATGTCTGTTGAATTAGACAAGTGGATGGATGGGTAAATGAATGGGTAGGTGGATGGATGGATGGATGAATGGGTGGGTGGATGGATGGATAAGTTGATGGGTGAATCGGAGGGTAGGTGCATGGATAGATGATGGGTGGGTGGATGGGATGAACTTGTGGATAGTGGCTGAGAGGCAGCAATCCACACTGACCAGGAAACCACCCCCAAGTTCTCCCTGGGCTAGGGAAGCCACAGAGCAGGGGAAAGGGCATGTACAGAAGGCAGAGTTGAGAGTTTTCACCTTAGCTTCCCCATCACTGGCCGTGTAGCCCTGGGTGAGTCACTGCATCTCTCCAGCCCCAGGTACCATTCACTTACAATCGGTGACAAGAACACATGTCTGTCTGATGTTAGGGAGTTGTCCCAGATGCTACCTCTTCAAGTCTTTTTCAGCTGTTTCTCAGCCATTATACTTTCCACAGTGCCTCCCAAGACAAGCCACAATGAGGAGGATTTCTATCACAGAGCTTCTGGCGTGGTATGTGGACCTGAGGAAGCAGTCTGATCACTACTGAGTGATGATCCACAGAGCCTGACATTTTCCAGCATCCTTGATGCTAGAATGCTAATAATACTTGTTAGCACTTTTTAACCTCTGCGTCAGCAATACCTCAAAATGCAACCTATGAATTTTTGCCCAACTTTTACTATTTCTCCTGGACTGAACATGTTGAGCACAGTCTGGCTTGTTCCTGTCCATCTTGGAAGGCAGAGCCTTCATTTATGAGAAGTTTCCCCTTTACAGATGAGAAGAATGTGTCCTGACAGCGTGAATATGCTGCTCAGTCTGTTCTCCTTACATAAGGGGGAGGATTAAATAATCAACTTGGTTTAACACCAAGAACCAACATACCAAGGCCTGGTGAACACAATTTTCCAGAGCAGCAAAGAATATAATAAAAATTCCAGTGATGCCTGCAACGCTGGTTGTTGGCGTGATGAGGAATGGTGCAAATCATTTCCCCATGGAGCTCTAGGTCTAAGCCTGAAGGGTCCCCACCCCACCCCACTGCAGACTTTCTCCCCACCCCATCTCTCTTCCCCCAACCTCTCTCTTCTACCTCTCTTTAGGAGGTAAGCATGGTGTGGGGTGGTCCTTAGTCTGTGTGGATGGATGGCTGGGGGTGTGTGCTGCATGCTCAGCCACTCAGTTGTGTCTGACTTTTTGAGACACTATGGACTGTAGCCCCTCCCGTCTCCTCCATTCATGGCATTTTCCCAGCAAGAATACTGGAGAGGATTGCCATTTCCTCCTCCAGGGTATCTTCCTGACCCAGGGATCCAACCTGGGTCTCCTGTGTTATCCTGCACTGCAGGTGGATTCTTCACCCCTGAGCCATCAGGGAAGCTGAGGGGTGAGAAAGGAAGGGAAGGGGCAATCTGGGGCTTAATGGCAACTTTGCTTGGGCCCCCAGAATTCAGAGAGAACCCTCTCTCAGCAGGATATTTTGATGGCTGAATTTTCTTCTAGGCAACACCCTTTCCCCCTGTCCCCCCAAGCACCATGCCCACTCCCTGTGTATCTTTGATGCTCCCGTTTTGACCTCTCAGTCACCTCACTCTGCGTCCTAACAAAGGTGTCAGGGTATGTTTCCACAGTCGCCTCTCCCAGTGAGTGTGTGGACACACCTGTGTAGGGGACGTGTCAGTGGGTCTGCGAGCTTTGTCCCGGCTACTGGTTGACAGGTTGCCAGGTTCTCATGTCTGCTGGGCAGCCCCTCAAGGCTGGGGACCCTCACATTGCCTAGACATGGCCTGAAGGAAAATCCTTGGCAAATTGTGTTTGGGGACATAGCATGTCCCATCCTCCATAGGCTTATGGGGGTTACTGATAAGGGGCTATGTGAAGACACCCTGTTCTTTCTCCCACTTATCACCTGCTAGAATCTTCCTGTGGTAAACCTGGCAGAGAAGTATCATAACTTCTGCATTTTTCTCACGAAGACTCTGAGAAACAGAAAGCTGAAAGATGAATTCAAGTCCTTGTCTCTGGCTTCTCTGCTCTTATCTTTTTTGGCCTGGAGGCCTCCCATGGCTATCATTTAATTTCTTTTATTTCCATTATGCTGAAAGTGAAAGTCACTCAGTCGTGTCTGACTCTTTGCGACCCCATGGACTGTACCGTCTGTGGAATTCTCAAGGCCAGAATACAGGAATGGGTAGTCCTTACCTTCTCCCAACCCAGGGATCAAATCCAGTCCTCCCGAACCCAGGCAGATTCTTTACCACCTGAACTACCAGGGAAGCCCCTCAATTCTTTATTGAATTTGTTACAATGTTGTTTCTATTTTATGCTTTGTTTTCTTTTTGGTTCACGTGGCACATGGGATCTTAGTTCCCTGACCAGGGATTTAACCCTCATCCCTTACACTGGAAGGACCACTGAACCACTGGACCACTGGACCACCAGGGAAGTCCCAGTTTTTCCTTTTAAATCATGTTTTTGCTTAGGGAGTGGGTACAGAGGTGGGTAGGATGGTAGCCAGAGTGGAAAGGAACATCACCTTGTGGGAATAAATGGACAAGTTTTCCCACAGAGAATGATTTCCTCAGGTTGTGAGGCTCAGGAGTCCTGTGGTGAGATTCTGTGGCAGCGCAAATCATTCTTTCAAACAAGGTTTAGCTTTCTGACTTTCAGGGAAGGATTTGTCAGGTAGCTAAGTGTTCTGATTAATTAACGCTTGGATTCCATATAAATGAAAATTGTCACATTTTTCATTGAGTCTCTTTCACAGACAGAAATGGTTAATGTTGTTCAGTCACTCAGTCGTATCCGACTCTTTGCAACCCCATGGACTGCAGCACGCTGGGCTTCCCTGTTCTTCACCATATCCTGGAGCTTGCTCAAACTCTTGTCCATCGAGTCAGTGATGCCATCCAACCATCTCATCCTCTGTCACCCCCTCGTCCTCCTGCCCTCAATCTTTCCCAGCATCAGGGCCTTTTCTAATGAGTGGGCTCTTCCCATCAGGTGGCCATGGTCCTGAAGCTTCAGCATCAGCATCAGTCCTTCCAATGAATATTCAGGCTTGATTTCTTTTAGGATTGACTGGTTTGATCTCCTTGCAGCCCAATGGACTCTCCAGAGTCTTCGCCAACACCACAATTCAAAAGCATCAATTCTTTGGCACTCAGCCTTCTTTATGATCCAACTCTCACATCCATATATGACTACTGGAAGATTCATAGCTTTGACTATATGGACTTTGGTGGCAAAGTGATGTCTCTGCTTTTTAATATGCTGTCTAGGTTTATCATAGCTTCCCTTCCATGGGTAATAGCTGAGGAAAATAAGGTGGAGTTGGAATTACTGGCTGGCTGTGACTTCATCTAAAACTGTCTCTCAGAGTAGGGGGGGAATTCTCCTTGTGCTGATGCCTTGTGACCATTCAGGCATCACAAAAGGTGACCAACCATCAAGGCCGGCTGATGACACGGACTGAAATGGGAACACAAGGTGCTGATAAGGAATCTTAGGTTGAGGGGGGAAAAATGTCTTCAACATTCTGATCTCTGTAGATACAAAGGAACATGCACTCATGAAGTTTCCTCTTATATCAGCTTCTGGCTTCACTCTTACTGCACACTGATGTTTATTTTTCTTTTCCATGCAAGGTAAAGTGTATGGTGGGGAAAGGAGGACTCAGACAGAGGGTGACAGGAGCAGGGGCCTGGCCCGAACCACCCTCACCACACCAGAAAGGTTAGGGCAAGGTGAGAAGAGGCCGACTTGGTGGTCACATACCCCTGGGCTGCCAGTGATGGCGTGGCTGAGCTTAAGCACAAAATCTAACCTCAGGAGCAACTGGGATGTCGATGGACATGGGGCCCACCTCACAGGAAGGCTGAGGGACCTCAGAGAGATGTGCCTGCAAATTGCTTAGCACAACACACGTAATAACTTCTTAACAAACACCCGTTTACACTTGGCCATGACTTTGTCCCATCTGATGCTTGTCTTTTATTTCCTTTTGACATTTTTCTCCCAGAACCTGCAGAGGGTGGTAGAGTGCTGAGGTCAGCTAATCTTCCTGCCATTTCTCAGGACCAGTGAAAATGGTTTTCATTGCTCTTCAAATCAGAAAAAACCCACATCTTAATGAACACATGTAACAATGAATCTAGATTGTTTATATTAATCTTTACGCTAGTGTGATAAATATATATATATTTATATGGAGGAAGGGGCCGCAAAGGTTAAGTGCCTTGAGCCCATGAAAGTCATAACTCAGTCCTACAGGTTCTAGAACTCACACAGCTTGGTGGCTTGGGATGCTTGGCAAAGACCAGAAGGGCTGAGTCAACAAAATATCCCTTAGGGGGATGTAGGAGACATGCTTCATCCGCTATGGAAAAATACAAATCTCCTGGAGAAAACCCTTATTGCCCAGATATGCAGAGTAAACAGCTTGTTCACTGAATAGGTGGAGTGTGAGGGGAGATTTTGTGCTGAGAGCTGAGGGTGTGGTAACAGTGCTGGACTCAGTGTGCGGGACAAGGGATACGGCGTGTGGTACCTTTATTTTTCGTATTATCTATTTATTTATTGGCTGGACTGCATGGCATGTGGCATCTTAGTTCCCAGACCAGGGATCTAATCAGCAGCCCCTGAATTGGAAGCTTGGAGTCTTTACCACTGGACTGCCAGGGAAGCCCTGAGTGGGCATTTTTCAAACAGCTGAAGCTTGCATCTTAAATACTATATGGGTGCTTGCTGACTCCAGCCATTTTCACAGGAAATTTCTTTATAATGCACCACATTCCCTAGCTACCTCTGTGCATTTTTTCACTTTTAATCTATGGTATATATACACATGTATTAAGTCCAGTGGTACTAAGAGATTAAGACCAGTAGCAGTGGCTCCTTACTTCACATTTCTGTCTTTCTGTCTCTCCATTTCTGCTCCTTGAAGGCCATCACCCTCAACCCTTCCAAGCCCCTTCTATTTTTCTGGTATTGAACCGAACATTTCTAAGGAATATACACATACAGCTCTTTCCAGACGTGTCAGTTTCTGATGGTCCTATCATTGTCCTGTTACTGTCATGAGGGTTTAGCTGCCTGGCATCCCTACCTTATCTCTCCTCCTCCCTCCAGCTGCCAATTCAGTTATATCATAAGCTTTTTTGTTTTTGTTTTTAACTATGAGGTGGCTAAGTGGATAAAGAATTCACCTGCACTGCAGGAGACACAGGACACATGGGTTTGATCCCTGGGTCAGGAAGATCTCCTGGAGGAGGGCATGGCAACCCACTCCAGGATTTCACCGGGAGAATCCCCTGGAGAGAAGAGCCTGGAGGGCTGCAGTCCATGGAGTCACAGAGAGTAGAACACGAATGCTGCAACTGAGCACACACATAGTTAGAATGTTCACTATTAGTGCTGTGCAAATGTCCCATGCTGAGCCAACCATTACATTTCTTCTTATACATATTTAGATTGTCCAGAGTTAAGCTTTGTCTCCCTTTTAAGATCGGGTTACCTTTTTGTGCCACTCTTTCAGTTCAGTTCAGTCGCTCAGTCGTGTCCAACTCTTTGCGACCCCATGAACTGCAGCACGCCAGGCCTCCCTGTCCATCACCAACTCCCGGAGTCCACCCAAACCCTTGTTCATCGAGTCGGTGATGCCATCCAGCCATCTCATCCTCTGTCCTCCCCTTCTCTCCTGCCCCCAATCCTTCGCAGCATCAGGGTCTTTTCCAATGAGTCAATTCTTCGCATGAGATGGCCAAAGTGTTGGAGTTTCAGCTTCAACATCATTCCTTCCAATTATCTCCTTTAGGATGGACTGGTTGGATCTCCTTGCAGTCCAAGGGACTCTCAAGAGTCTTCTCCAACACCACAGTTCAAAAGCATCAATTCTTCGGCGCTCAGTTTTCTTCACCGTCCAACTCTCACATCCATACATGACTACTGGAAAAACCATAGCCTTAACGAGACAGACCTTTGTTGGCAAAGTAATGTCTCTGCTTTTCAATATGCTATCTAGGTTAGCCATAAATTTCCTTTCAAGGAGTAAGCTTCTTTTAATTTCATGGCTGCAATCACCATCTGCAGTGATTTTGGAGCCCCAGAAATAAAGTCTGACACTGTTTCCACTGTTTCCTCATCTATTTACCATAAAGTGATGGGACCAGATGCCATGAACTTAGTTTTGTGAATGTTGAGCTTTAAGCCAACTTTTTCACTCTCCTCTTTCACTTTCAGCAAGTGGCTTTTTAGGTCCCCTTCACTTTCTGCCATAAGGGTGGTGTCATCTGCATATCTGAGGTTATTGATATTTCTCCCGGTAATCTTGATTCCAGCTTGTGCTTCTTCCAGCCCAGTGTTTCTCATGATGTACTCTACATATAAGTTAAATAAGCAGGGTGACAATATACTACCTTGATGTACTCCTTTTCCTATTTGGAACCAGTCTGTTGTTCCATGTCCAGTTCTAACTCTTGCTTCCTGACCTGCATACAGGTTTCTCAAGAGACAGGTCAGATGGTCTGGTATTCCCTTCTCTTTCAGAATTTTCCATAGTTTATTGTGATCCACACAGTCAAAAGCTTTGGCATAGTCAATAAAGCAGAAGTAGACATTTTTCTGGAACTCTCTTGCTTTTGCCATGATCCATTGGATGTTGGCTATTTGATCTCTGGTTCCTCTGCCTTTTCTAAAACCAGCTGGAACATCTGGAAGTTCACAGTTCATGTATTGCTGAAGCCTGGCTTGGAGAATTTTGAGCATTACTTTACTAGTGTGTGAGATGAGTTCAATTGCGCGGTAGTTCGAGCATTCTTTGGCATTGCCTTTCTTTGGGACTGGAATGAAAACTGACCTTTTCCAGTCCTGTGGCCATTGCTGAGTTTTCCAAATTTGCTGACATTGAGTGCAGCACTTTCACAGCATCATCTTTCAGGATTTGAAATAGCTCAACTGGAATTCCATCACCTGCATTAGCTTTGTTTGTAGTGATGCTTTCTAAGGCCGACTTGACTGCACCTTCCGGGATGTCTGGCTCTAGGTGAGTGATCATACCATCGTGATTATCTGGGTCATGAAGATCTTTTTTGTACAGTTCTTCTGTGTATTCTTGCCACCTCTTCTTACTATCTTCTGCTTCTGTTAGGTCCATACCATTTCTGTCTTTTATCGATCTCATCTTTGCATGAAATGTTCCCTTGGTATCTCTAATTTTCTTGAAGAAATCTCTAGTCTTTCTGTTGTTTTCCTCTATTTCTTTGCATTGATCGCTGAAGAAGGCTTTCTTATCTCTCCTTGCTATTCTTTGGAAGTCTGCGTTCAAATGGGTATATCTTTCCTTTCTCCTTTGCTTTTCCACTCTCTTCTTTTTACAGCTAGTTGTAAGGCCTCCTCAGACAGCCATTTTTCTTTTTTGCATTTCCTTTCTGTGGAGATGGTCTTAATCTCTGTCTCCGGTACAATGTCACGAACCTCCGTCCATGGTTGATCAGGCACTCTGTCTATCAGATCTAGTCCCTTAAATCTATTTCTCACTTCCCCTATATAATCTTAAGGGGTTTGATTTAGGTCGTACCTGAATGGTCTAGTCGTTTTCCCTACTTTCTCCAATTTCAGTCTGAATTTGGCAATAAGGAGTTCATGATCTGAGCCACAGTCAGCTCCCGGTCTTGTTTTTGCTGACTGTATATTCTTTAGCTACAAAGAATATAATCAATCTGATTTCGGTGTTGACCATCTGGTGATGTCCATGTGCAGAGTCTTCTCTTGTGTTGCTGGAAGAGGGTGTTTGCTATGACCAGTGCATTCTCTTGGCAAAATTCAGCGTTTGCCCTGCTTCATTCTGTACTCCAAGGCCAAATATGCCTGTTACTCCAGGTGTTTCCTGACTGCCTACTTTCGCATTTCAGTCCCCTATAATGAAAAGGACATCTTTTTTGGATGTTAGTTCTAAAAGGTCTTGTAGGTCTTCATAGAACTGTTCAACTTCAGCTTTGTCAGCATTACTGGCTGGGGCATAGGCTTGGATTACTGTGATATTAAATGGTTTGCCTTGGAAACGAACAGACTTCATTCTGTCCTTTTTGAGACTGCATCCAAGTACTGCATTTGGACTCTTTTGTTGACCCTGATGGCTACTCCATTTCTTCTAAGGGATTCCTGCCCACAGCAGTAGATATAATGGTCATCTGAGTTAAATTCACCCATTCCAGTCCATCTCAGTTCGCTGACTCCTAGAATGACGACGTTCACTCTTGCCATCTCCTGTTTGACCACTTCCAATTTGCCTTGATTCATGGACCTAACATTCCAGATTCCTATGCAATATTGCTCTTTACAGCATCGGACCCTGCTTCTATCACCAGACACATCCACAACTGGGTATTGCTTTTGCTTTGGCTCCATCCCTTCATTCTTTCTGGAGTTATTTCTCCACTGATCTCCAGTAGCCTATTGGGCACCTGCTGACCTGGGGAGTTCGTCTTTCAATGTCCTACCTTTTTGCCTTTTCATACTGTTCATGGGGTTCTCAAGGCAGGAATACTGGACTGGTTTGCCATTGCCTTCTCCAGTGGACCACATTCTGTCAGACCTCTCCTCTGACCCGTCCATCTTGGTTATCCATACGGCATGGCTCAGTTTCACTGAGTTAGCAAAGCTGTGGTCCCTGTGATCAGATTGGCTAGTTTTCTATTTTTATGGTTTCAGTCTGTCTGCCCTCTGATGTCCTCTTGCAACACCTACCGTCTTACTTGGGTTTCACTTACCTTGGACGTGGGGTATCTCCTCACGGCTGCTCCAGCAAAGCGCAGCCGCTGCCCCTTACCTTGGACAAGGGGTGTCTCCTCACGGCCTCCCCTCCTGACCTTGAACATGGAGTAGCTCCTCTCGGCCCTCCCACACCCACACAGCCACCACTGCCCGGGTGTGGGATAGCTCCTCTCGGCCGCCACCCCATTCTTTAATTCTTCCTGAAGAGGCCAAGTAATCTGTAGAGCATGATCAAAGCCACCAGGCAATGTATCTGTTCCTTTTATTCCTTCAGAGCCCTGCTGGGAGTGGGGTGGTCTCATCCTGTCAGCATCAGGGTGCTCCTCCTGACTGCTCTCCTCTGTGGGGTCCTAGTGTTCTGTATCCACGGCCTTGCCCTTTCTTTCTGTATTTACTCTTTCCCTTTCTTCTCACATTTACTCTTTTGATTGGTAGCTTCTTGAGACAGAAGGCACAAGACACAAAACTTGAGTCATTGTACATTTGAAAATGCCTCAATTCCACATATCAATTGATAGACTGAGTTCCTAGAATTTTGAAACATCTAGTGTAACTTAGCTTCTCGTGTTGTTGAGAAGTCCAAAGTCATTCTGATTCTTAGAACTTACATTTGGTTGGAGGCTTTTAGGGTGTTCTCTTAATACCAGGGTTCTTGAAATTTCATGACGCTGTGCTGTGGGGGTCCTTTTTAATTTCCTATGTTGGATATTTAGTGGGCACCTTTCGGTCTTATTTCCTTCAGCCTGGTTAAAAGTTCTTATTCTCTTTCCTTAAAATTTCCTTCCTCTGTTTACTCAGTTCTCTCTCTCTCCCATGTCCTATTAGTCAGATATTATACCACCAGATACCAAATTTTCTTACTGCTTCTCAAATATCTCTTTATCTTATTATGCAACTTTCTGTGTCATCATATTAAGTTGATCTAAAGTGAAAGTGAAAGTCACTCAGTCGTGTCTGACTCTTTGTGACCCCATGGACTATACAGTCCATGAGATTCTCCAGGCCAGAATCCTGGAGTGGGTAGCCTTTCCCTTCCCCAGGGGTCTTCCCAACCCAGGGATCAAACCCAGGTCTCCCGCATTGCAGGCAGATTCTTTACCGGCTGAGTCACAAGGGAAGCCCAAGTTGATCTAAGTTCTACACAAATAAAAGTCTCTGGATCTCCACAATCTTTTAGCATCTTCTAAAACTAGGTGGGCACTTCTTGTCTATCATTGGTTCCTCTTGGGTTCTCTTGATCCTTATGGATTTATAATTTTTAAATTCCTAGACTATCATTTTGCAGGGGTTCTCAGAAGAAAGATTTGGGGGAGCAGTGCTGATGAGGATAGGGGCAGAACGGAGGTTTCAGCACTGCGGCTACCCGGTGGTTTAGTTTCTATCTTGCTGGTCCCTTTATTCCTTAGAACCTGGACATACCACTGGGTTCAGTCACTACCTTCCCTTCATCCTAATGACATCCTCGGTTTATAGAGGGAAAAGACATAATGGAAGACTTTTAGATTGGGTTCCTACAAAGTCAGCTCAAACTCCAGTTCTGTTCTTCAGTAGCAGTGTCAGCTTAGACCAGGCGGTGAAGCTGCTGCTATGTCTTCTTCTATGGAATGGCTCTCTCATCCTGACTCCATCCATGACAGGTGGTTATTATGAGCATCAGATCATGAGATAACATGTGTATACCGAGACCAAATGAGTGGTTCCAGAGGGGAGAGTGGTGAGAGGAGGGGCAAAATAGGGCAAGGGTATTAAGTGGTACAAACTTCCAAGTATCAAATAAACAAGTTGCAAAGATATAATATACAGTGTAGGGAACATAGTCAATGTTTTAATTTTTATTTTATTTTGGTGAAGTTATTTTACTTGTGCATATTTTTGGCTGTGCTGGGTCTTGGTTGCTGTGTGGGCTTTTCTCTAGTTTCAGCGAGTAGAGGCTGCTCTTCAGTTGTGGCGCATGAGCTTCTCATTGCAGTGGCATCTCTAGGGCACCTGGGCTTTCAGTAGTTGTGGTTTGTGGGTCTCCAGAGCACAGGTTCAGTAACTGTGGCCCACAGGCTTAGTTACTTGGCAGCATGTGGATCTTCCCAGATCAGGGATTGAACCCATGTCTCCTACATTGGCAGGTGGGTTCTTTACCAATGAGCCACTGGGGAAGCCCTAGTCGACATTTTATAATAACTTTGTATGGAGTACACTCTATAAAAATAAAGAATTAGTGTGTTCTACACAAAACTAATATTGTAAGTCAACTGTATTTTTTTTCTTAAAATTAAAAAATTATAGTTGATTTGCAATGTTGTGTTAGTTTCAAGTGTACAGCAAAGTGATTCAGTTATCCATATACATTGGGTTGGCCAAAATAGTTTTTCCATAACATCTTATATATATGATATACATTGATATTGACGTGTGTGTGTGTGTGTGTGTGTGTGTGTGTGTGTGTGTAAGTGACACTTGAATAATAAAAATGAAAGTGATATCATGTTTAAGCGTGTTGTTACACTGTAAGATATTATGAGCAGGTTAATTATACTCGACAATGAAAGGCAGAGGTGAAAGTTAGTTGCTCAGGAGAATCTCTTGTTTGGAGGGTTTTTTATTTCCTGGCTTGTCCCATGATTTCCTCTGAATACTTACTACAGACAATGGCTAGATCACTGGGAGATTTGAGCTTGGAAACTCAGTTGAATTTTGTGGAGGAAACAAGGATGAATCAACATGTGCTGAAAAGGACTACCTCCCCCTAAGAGATACAAATGAGCAGTTGGGGAGATTCTAGCAAGACTCATCCACTTTCAAGCAAGGTGGCCAGGTGTCAAAGTGTAGTCACTAGGTATTTGGAAGGTGGGTGTAATCAAGAAAGAGAGAACTGACTTGCATCTTGCCCAAACAAAGAATCTGACACCCCAAACACAGATCTGCAGAGTAAAGGGAGGTCAGGGAACTAGGGCTTATCAGTTCTTTAATACCCTCCATGAAGATGCCCATGGGCACATGCCCATCGTATCTGCTTGGCAGCTGTATTTTCTTAGCAGACATGGCTGTATCTGTCCACATAAGCCTGTCGCTGCCAATAGTGCAATTTTCCTTGTCCTAATTTTATGTTGATTAAAGAGCTCTTCATTGAGCATGTGTTATGTGATAGACATTCTTTTGGGTGCTCGGATACACTGATAAGAAAGAAAGGCAAAGATATCTGCCCTCTTGGAGCTTACTTAACAAGAATACTTTTAAGTGAGTCGTCACTATGTTAGGATTTGGACTGGGACACACAGTTAGGGGATATGGTTCCCAATTAGATCTTCCCACAGGGAGAGATGGAGAAGGAAATGGCACCCCGCTCCAGTACTCTTGCCTGGAAACTCCCATGGATGGAAGAGCCTGGTAGGCTGCAGTCCATGGGGTCGTGAAGAGTTGGACACGACTGAGCGACTTAGCAGAAGCAGCAGCAGCAACAGGGAGAGAACAGTTGATGAACTAGTCCAGATACCCAGTCACTCTGGCACACTATATATGAATTACCTGTCTTCTGGTCTCTTGTGAGTTTGGTTAGCTTGCTGCTGCTGGTAAGTCACTTCAGTCATGTCCGACTCTGTGCGACTCCATAAATGGCAGCCCACCAGGCTCCTCTGTCCACGGGATTCTCCAAACAAGAATACTGGAGTGGGTTGCCATTTCCGTCTCCTGGTTAGCTTGAGATGGTCCCAAAATTGAGCTTCCAGACACAAAGAATATATGAGGAGAGCCTGGAAAGGCTGACCCCATCCTGTTGATTTTCCTTAGCTATTCCACGCCTGGATGCCCTGTAATTTCTCTCTCATGTCCCTTTCTCTCTTTAACCACACCAGACATGTTTCTTATGTCATCCATAATCACACTGCCTCTTGCAGGGCATATGGAGGAAAAGATAGTAAGTTTTCTCCTATTTAGTCCTAGCTACTTTTTGAGATCTATTTTGTACCAGCTATGGTGCCCATCAGATGACTGAGGCAGTTTCTCTCCACAGGCACTCCAAGTCTGCAATGACAGGGTGGGTAGTGGAAAGTTCTCTTGATGGACAGAGTTGAATTCTGGTCCTGGATCCGCGGCTGACTTGGGAGGGTGACCTCTGCTTCCTGGGCCTTTGTGAGTGCCTCTGCATCAGAGAAGGCCAACCCCTGACTTTCTGTGCCGAAGGTATGTGTGGGACCCTCTGGAAAGTAACTGCGAGGGAAAACAGGATGTTGTTTGGAGAGGAGGAGCAGTGCGGGGGATTGCTCTTTTTGTGCTGTTCCACTTCCGGACACTTGGCTCTTTTCTCAGCCTCCCTGAGGAGTGACTGAGCGGACGGTCAGTCTCAGAAGCCTCCTGTCTTCCCCAACAGACACTGGACTCGGAGATGGATAAACTGGGTGATGGGTAAAATGAGCAAAGGCGTTAGAGCCCTGACTACAGGCCCGGAGAGGACAAGGAGTACCAGGTGAACCCTGTGAGGGGTTCCTGCCCTTCCCGAGCTGGGCTTCGCTCTCAGCAAGCAGATGGAGAGGAAAATAGCTTCTTCTCAATCCATGGTTTCCCTCCACTCCTTTCTCGCACTCCTCAACTGCTATTTTCTCAAAGGAGGTGCAGAGAGGAGGGGCCTTTTCCTTGACTTGTAGCCACACAACAATTATACCTCTTCCTGGGCCCCGATCCTCTCAAAACATGCAGACACACATGCAGACACACACACCGCACACCACAAACATATTTTGCACACACTACACATCACACACACGCAACACACACTATGCACACACACTACACATATGACACACTACACACACTACACACACTAACACACAGTGCACCACCAACACACACACCAGGAACATTATACACACACACCCTGCCTTTAGCCAAAATGTTCACAAAACATTATGTTTTCCTTATTCTTTTGCTCAGTAAATAACTCTATACTAAGACCCTGCCTCACGGCAGAAAGTGAAGAGGAACTAAAGAGCCTCTTGATGATGATGAAAGAGGAGAGTAAAAAAGCTGTCTTAAAACTCAACATTCAAAAAACTAAGATCATGGCACCTGGTCCCATCACTTCATGGCAAATAGATGGAGAAACAATGGAAACAGTGACAGACTGTTTTCTTGGGCTCCAAAATCACTGTGGATGATGACTGCAGCCATAAGATTAAAAGACACTTGCTCCTTAGAAGAAAGGCTATGACAAACCTAGACAGCATATTAAAAAGCAGAGACATCACTTTGCTGACAAAGGTCCATCTAGTCAGTTATGGTTTTTCCAGTAGTCATGTATGGATGTGAGAGCTGGATCATAAAGAAGGCTGAGTGCCAAAGAATTGATGCTTTCAAACTGTGGTATTGGAGAAGACTCTTGAGAGTTATTTTGTCAGTAAGGAGATGAAACCAGCGAAATATTCAGGGTTTGCTGAATATTCACTGGAAGGACTGATGCTGAAGCTGAAGCTTCAACACTTTGGCCACCTGATGAGAAGAACTGACTAATTGGAAAAGACCCTGATGCTGAGAAAGATTGAGAGCAGGGGGAGAAGGAGGCAACAGAGGATGAGATGGTTGGATGGCATCATCGACTCAATGGACATGAGTTTGAGCAAACTCCAGGAGATGGTGAAGGATAGGGAAGCCTGGCATGCTACAGTCCATGGGGTCACAAAGAGTCAGCCAAGACTGAGTGACTGAACAAGACCCTGCCAGGTTCCAGGCCTGTTCTCGATTCTGGGGACCCTTGGTGAACAGGATAAAATGAGACTGGCTTCATGGACCTTAATTTCTGTGGGAGAAAGACCATGAACATGTTAACAAATGCACAATGCAGCATCCAGTTGTGAGAAATGCTTTGAGGTGAAGTAGAGCAAGGTTGGGGAGCAGGGACCAGGGATGACAGGATGGGGGTGGGGATGGGGAGAGGATGGCTAAAGGGATAAGGGAAGTCTTTCCCCTTCCTCAGGGGAACCATATGCAGGGCTCCTGAGGAATGAATCTTTCCAATTTCCAAACCTTACCTCTTTAAATGTCCCCAATTTTTATTCTAAATAGCTTTGACCAAAATTATTTTACAAGCTTTGTACACCTCTGCTTTATAACAAAGAAACCTGGCATAGTCACACCTTTCTTTAAAAGATGCAATTACTGGGAACACCTGGTAATGCCCTGGGCTAGTCTCTAGGTTGTTGCTGTCGTTCAGTCACTAAGTCGTGTCCAACTCTTTGTGACCCCATGAACTGCAGCATTCCAGGCTTCCCTGACCTTCATTATCTCCCAGAGTCTGCTCAAACTCACGTCAGTAGTCAATAATGCCATCCAACCATCTCATCCTCTGTTACCCGCTTCTCCTCCTGCCTTCAATCTTTCCCAGCATCAAGGTCTTTTCCAGTGAGTCAACCCTTTACATCAGGTGGCCAGAGTACTGGAGCTTCAGCCTCAGTCCTTCCAATGAATTTTCAGATTGACAGTTCTCAAAGTCTGTCCTGGGACCAGCAGCCTCAGCAACACCAGAACGTGTTAGGAAGGCCCATTCTCAGCTCCCTGAGACCCACTGAATCTGAAATCTCAGGGCAGGGCGGTTCAGGAAACTTTTTTGACCCTCCCCGCCTTTTGAACTGTGGTGCTAGACAAGACTCTTGAGAGTCCCTTGGACTGAAAGAAATTAGTCTTGAATATTCATTGGAAGGACTGATACTGAACCTGAAACTCCAACACGCTGGCCATCTGATGCGAGGAACCAACTCATTGGAAAAGACCCTTTTGCTGGGAAAGATTGAAGGCAGAAGGAGAAGGGGATGACAGAGGATGAGATGGTTGGATGGCATCACCGACTCAATGGGCATGAATTTGAGCAAACTCTGGGAGATGGTGAACGACAGGGAAGCCTGGTGTGCTGCAGTCCATGGGGTCACAAAGAGTCAGACACAACTGAGCGACTGAACAACAACTCCCCTAGGTGACTGTGACGTTCACTCAAGTTTGAGAAAGGGCTGCTGTGGGGATGCCCTTGGGGCACAGTGGAGTGGGGAGGGGCGGAGCTGCCTTCTGCCCCACACCCAGCGACTGCTTTGCTCTTTGCGAGAGTAGCTCTTCCCACCTTTCTGCAGGTTCTGTCTCTCACTGAGCGCTGTCATCCCTCATGGCTGTCAGCAGAACATCTCTGTCTAATTTGTATCCCTTCTAATTTGCTGCTTCAGTTTGCTCTGTGTTGACAAACCAGATCACTGGCCAAAACTCCATTATGCAGAAATTAGGCATAAATTCCAGGGCGGCTGGAGCCTCTTGTTAATAATTTGCTGTCTTGCCCTCCAGACCTCTGGCAGAGTGGAGAGAACACAGGTTCTGGAGTCAAACAAATCTAGATTTCAGCGCGGGCTCCCACTCACATGGGGATTCTCTCAGCTACTATGGACGTCTATTGCAATTATCCTTCACTCTAGTATTTTTGCCTGGGAAACTCCATAGACAGAGGAGCCTGGCGGGCTATAGTCCATGGGGTTGAAAAGAGTCGGACATGACTTAGCAACTAAACAAACCAACAAAAAGGTCCTTCCTCAAGGGGGCCTGGCCTCCCCCATTACTGGTTGTGTGATCTTGGCAGACTTACAACAAGAATTGTCTGGCACCAGTGATTTGCACAGCAAAGCTGTTTCCTTTCTCCTGGGCTGGGGGATATGGGGGAGGGATTAACCTACATGATTTTTTTTGTTAAATGTCATCAGTTTCTGAAATTTTTCTCAACCTTCATATTTTTTTAAAAGGCAACTTAAAAATATTTTTGAGAAATAGTCCCATTCTGACCATTCACCCATTTAGAGTGCATGACTTAATGACTTTTAGTATATTCACAAAATTATGCATCCATCATGATAAAAATCAATTTCAGAATTTTTTCATTACCCAAAACATAAACTTCACATCCCCTAGCCATCACCACTCCCCACCCTTGCCCCATTTCCTCCAGTCCTAGGCAATCACCTTTAGTCTATTTTCTGCTTCAATAGATTTGTCTATTCTGGGCATTTCATGTAAGTGGAATCATATGATATGTGGTCCTTTGTTTTCTTTCACTTAGGATACTATTGAAGTTCATCCATATTGTATGTGTTAATGTAAGTATATTAACATATATTAGTGCTCAGTTTCTCAGTCATGTCTGGCTCTTTGTGGCCCATTGGATGGTAGCCCACCAGGCTCCTCTGTCCTTGGGATTTTTCAGGCAAGAATACTGGAGTGGGTTGCCATTTCCTTTACCAGGGGATCTTTCCTACCCAGGAATCAAACCTGCATCTCCTGTGTCTCCTGCATTGCAGGCGGATTCTTTACTGGCTGAGCCATCAACATGTATTAGTACTTCTTTTTATTTCCAAGTAATATTCCATTATATGGACAGATCACATTTTATTTATTGATTCATTAGATGGTAATTTTGGGTTGTTCTTCCTTTGGGGCCTTTAAAAATCATGCTACTATAAACATTTACATACAGATTTTTGCGTGGATGTGTGTTGCTGTGGACCGAGTGTTGGTATTCCCTCAAAATTCAATAATGGAAGCTCTAACTCCCAATGTGATAGTATTAGAATGAGGGTCCTTTGGGAGGTAATTATGCCATAGGATGGGGCCTCATTAATGGGATTAGTGCCCTTATAAGAAGAAGAGACTGTAATGCTCTCTCTCTCTGCTCTGTGAGAACATAGCAAGAAAATGCCATCTATAAAAAAAAAAAAATGCCATCTATAAATCAGGAAAAGAACCTTTGCCAGAATGCAACATGCTGGTACCCTGACTTCCAACTTCTAGCCTCCAGAACTGTGAGAAATAGATTTGTTTGCTGTTTAGGTCACCCAGGCTATGGCATTTTGTTGCCATACGGACTAAAGTATGTTTTTATTAGTCTTGAGTTTATATCTAGAGATGGAGTTGCTAAATCATATGGTGTAGAACTCTATTTTTAAACATTTGAAGAGTTGTCAGACTGTTTTCCAAAGTAGCTACCCCATTTTCTGTCCTAATAATGTATGAGGATTCTAATTTCTTCATATTGCCATTATCTGACTTTTTGACTCTGGTCACCCCAGTGGGTGTGAAGTGGCATCTCATTCTGGTTTTGATTTGCAGTTCTCTGATGGCCAATGATGTTGAGCACATTTGCATGTTTTTGTTGGCTATTTGCATATCTTCTTTGCAGAAATATCTATTCAGGTCTTTTTCCTATTTTAAAATGGGCTTGTCTTCTTATTATTGTGCTGTAAGAGTTCTTTATCTAGTGTATATTCAAGTCCCTTATCAGATGTATGATTTGTACATATTTTCTCCCATTCTGTAAGTCATCTTTTTGCTTCCTTTATGATGTTCTTTGGTGCACAAAATTTTAATTTTGGTGCTGTTGTTTTTCCCAGTCAGTTTTTCCTAATGTCACTTTTGCTTTTGGTGTAATTTTTAACAAACCATTGCCCAATCCAAGGTCACAAAGGTTAACCACTGCTTTTTCCTCTAAGATTTTTATACTCTTAAGTCTTGCATTAGCCTTACATTGATCCTTTGAGTTAATTTTTGTTAGTGAAGGAGTGAAAGTCCAGCTCCACTCCTTTGCATGTGGTTTTCCATTTGTCCCCAACACCATTTGTTGAAAAGACTATTCTTTCCTCTTTTAAATGTCTTGGGATCCTTGTCAAAAATCAGTTAATTGACCCATTTCATTTTGTTTTAATTTTTCACCCCCAAAATTTTGCTAGTGAAGATATTGTTATAAGAAAAAACAAACAGATGAACAAAGAAGCAATGTTGAGTATTTCTGGATGGCAGAGTACAGCTTCCACGCTACGAAAAGTGCTTCTAACCACCTGTTTTAGTGACCACTGCTGGATTTGTTAAGCAGTTTGCCGCTTGGCATTATGTGCTAAAAAAATTTTATTCTCTTTCAAAGCAAAAGAACAGAGACCCCTAAGAAGTTTGTTAGCTCTAGATGGCTAGAGAGACTTAATATTTGCCTCAGTCAACCAGTTTTATTTATTCTAAGACTAAGACTTTTGACAAACCTCAAAGAGCCCACTAAAATTCTAGCTGTAAAACAAAAATCCGTTGAAGACATTGCTGCTTTTCTCGAAGAGTCACAGCATCTGTTTCAAGACTGCGATTTAAGAAGCTGTTTATTTCCAGAATTGCCTTCTCTGGGCATGAACACTAGAGCGAGTTGCTTTTTCCTCCTCCAGGTGATCTTTCCTGATCCAGGGGTTGAACCCATGTCTCCTGCCTCTCCTTCATTGGCAGGTGTGTTCTTTACCACTGAACCACCTGGGAAGCCCAGTATTGACAACAATGTTCATCTATGGCCTGCAAGTCAGCTCCAGTTAAAGGAGAGTTTTCTTCAGTCTGGTCTCAGATTTCATGTCATTTCCATTTGCTCCTCATTGAACACATAGTACATTCAAAGCTCTGTGTGTGTATTGTGGGGACAAGGAGATGTAAAGATTAACAAGAAAAGGAGCAATTTTCACTGTAATGGAATTTCTGATTTAATTTAGCAGGACTTTGACAGAACTGAAATGTTAAAGGAAACAATGCACTGTTTAAAAAATTATAGACTTTTATTAGACAATAGTTCCTGTGTTTGGGGGTCCTCTTTAGACTCCCAGTGTCCAGCATCAGGTTCAGTGAGTCATTAGAAGGGCTTACAGAAATCAGCAAAGCTGTTATAATCATGGTTGGGACTTGTTATAGTGAAAGGATCTAGACTAACATCAACTACAGAGAAAGGGTCATAGGATGAATTCTTGGAGAGACCAGGCATAAGCTTCCAATTGTCCATTCCCAGTGGGGTCACACGGACATTGAATTCTCTAGGCATCCAAGTGTGGCAGTGTACATAAAGTATCACCAAGAAGGGAAGCTCACGGGAGTCTTGGGGTCCATGGTTGTTATTGGGGTTCTATCACAGAGGCATGGCTGACTGCCTGTGTGGTTGACCCAACTGCAGAGACCAAGCTAATACCATGTGGCCCAAGGGTTCCCTAAGTCATGTGCGTAAACTTTCTGGCATGGCTGAAGACCCGAGGTGTGTGTGTTCTGCATGTGTGCTAAGTCTCCTCAGTGGTGTCCGACACTTTGCAACCTACAGACTGTAGCCTGCCAGGCCCCTCTGTCCATGAGATTCTCCAGGCAAGAATACTGGAGTGGGTCACCATGCCCTCCTCCAGAGGACCTTCCCAACACAGGGATCAAGCCTGCATCTCTTAATTCTCCTGCATTGGCAGTCTGGTTCTTTAGCGCCACCTTGGAAGTGAAATGTCTCTGAAATGTGCAGGGTTTGGACAATCTAGAATTGCTGAAATAATCCTTTACTGCACAGTCCCCAACATTTTTGGCTCCAGGGATAGGTTTCATGGGAAACAATTTTTCCACAGATGGAGGGGGGTGGTTTGGGGATGATTCAAATGTGTTACATTTATTGTGCATTTTATTTCTATTATTATTACATCAGCTCCACCTCAGGTCACCAAGCATTAGATCCCAGAGGTTGGGGACCCCTGCTTTATTGCAAAGCAGCCAAATGAATTTTTGTTGTTAAAGAAATTCAGACAAAACAAATAGTTCTAAAGCACTCATTCCCATGTCAGGAGCATCTTTACAAATTCATTAAGACTTTATTTGGAAATAAGGTCTTTTCCCTCCTGGTTCAGTGTTTGCCAGGGCCTCTGTTGTCATGTGAACCCAAATTCTTTCTTAGAACAATTTCAGCACCTCATAGGAAGAGAGATTCTGCCCAACACACTTAATATTACAATAACCCCTGACATAGTTCTCAGGAAATTCTCAGGAGGACTTGACTCAGTTTATATTCCATTTGAATCCAGCTAAACAATGAGAAAAGCAGAAAGGAATGAGTTTTATCCTAGGAAAGGAAGACAATCCAGAAGAGGAAGTTGTCTTCAAGTGTAGCTGTAAGTCTAGAGTGGTTTATGCAAGTTCCTCTTGGATCACTGAAGAAGCCTATGTGACTCAGAATTGCTAAATTTATATAGGATTGGTTTTGAGTCTTGGCTTTGCCACTTCTTCATGACTATAATGGGTTGACTTGTGTCCTCCCTGAAAAGATATGTCCAAGTCCTTATCCTTGATATCTGTGAATGTGAGCTTATTAAAAAATGAGGTCTTTCCCCTGCTTGTTCAGTGGTAAACAATCCACCTGCCAAAGCAGGAGAGACACAGGAGATGCAGGTTCAATCTTTGGGTCGGGAAGATCCCCTGGAGAAGCAAATGACAACCCACTTCAGTATTCTTGCCTGGGGAATTCCATGGACAGAGGCGTCTATGGGGTCACAAAGAGTCGGACACGACTGAGCAATTGAGCTTGAGCACAGGCACATGCAGATGTCGGTAAACTAAGGATCTAGAGGTGAGATCATCCCAACTCAAAGAGGGATGCAAATCCAATGTCTGGTGTCCTGAGAGAAAGGCCAGGGAGACTTAACAGATGCAGAGACACACAGAGGGGAAGGCCTTGTGAAGAGGGAGGTAGGGACTGGAGCGATGCACCTACAAGTCAAGCAATGCTTAGGATGCTCTTGCCACTGGAAGCTGGGAGGGAGGCAAGGAAGGGTTCTTTCCTGGATGCTGCAAGAAAGAGCATGCTTATGCCTTGATTTAGGATTTCTGGAAGTCCTAAAAACTGGGTGGGGATACATTTCTTTCTTTCTTTTTTTAATTGGAAGATAATTGCTTTACAATATTGTGTCGGTTTCTGCTGTACAACATGAATCAGCCAATAAGTATACTTATGTTCCCTTCCTCTTGAGCCTCCCTCTCATCTCCCCCATCCCATCCCTCTAGGTCATCAGAGAGAACTGAGCTGAGCTCCCTGTGCTATTCAGCAGCTTCCCACTAGCTATCTGTTTTATACATGTTAGTAGACTGATGCTGAAGCTCCAATACTCTGACCACCTAATGCGAACAGCTGACTCATTTGAAAAAATCCTGATTCTGAGAAAGATTGAAGGCAGGAGGAAAAGGGGATGACAGAGCATGAGATGGTTGGATGGCATCACCAACTCAGTGGACATGAACTTGGGCAAACTCCAGGAGATGGTGAGGGATAGGGAAGTCTGGCATGCTGCTGTCTGTGTGGTCCCAAATAGTTAGACACAACTTGGCAACTGGACAACAACAACAGCTGTGTATAAGTCAATGCTACTTTCTCAGTTCAGAGGATGCATTTCTGTTGTCTTCAAACACTAAGTTTGCAGTCATTTTTTGTGGAGCACTGAAAAACTAAGGCAAAAATCATGCTTTTTTTCCTCAATTTATGCAGTCCATTGTTTTCACCTATAAAATAGTAATACCCACCACTTGAGATGATGAAGTGAGATAATGCATATACATAAGAGAGAGATGTCTTACTAATTTGGCATTTCTTTTTTCCTGTTCAAAAAGCTTTAGTTGCTCAGTCTTGTCTGATTCTTTGCGACCTCATGGACTGTAGCCCCGCCAGGCTCCTCTGTCTATGGGATTTTTCAGGCAAAAGTACTGGGGTAGGTTGCCATTCCCCTCTCCAGGGGATCTTCCCAACCCAGGGATTAATTGAACCCAGGTCTCCTGCATTGCAGGCCAATTCTTTACCATCTGAGCCACCAGGGAAGCTCTAGAAGAATTTAAATGCTTCATCAAGGTACTGTACTGCTTTCAGGGGTTCCAGGGTATGGTTTTATATTTTATCGACATGGTGACCATAAATGGAGAACAACTGCAGAGAGAGAGTCTATGTCATCTCATATGATTTCAGTGCAAAAGGGTAAGAAAAGAGAAGTATGAATTAGAACAAGTGAGCTACCTAAGCTCTCCTTTAAGAGACACACATCTCCTTCCACTAAGACAGTTATTGTCGGATGACTTCCTTGCTTTCTGGAAAGGTCAGTCCCAGGGCCTGGGGGTCCCACGGTGGGAGCCTGTGTCAAGCAGCACTCACTGCGTCAGTGCATGGTGGTGAACACAACCACTGTCTCTTTCCTCTGGGTCCTCTGTGTTGATGCCATGCTTTGACACAAAATGCCAGATGGCACTGAGGGGCAAGGACCAGGTCTTTAACAGTAAAGATTATTCCCCCAGTGGAGCAAGAAGGTCTGTTGTAGGGACTTCTCTGGTGGTCCAGTGGCTAAGACTTCGAGTTCCCACTACAGGGGGCCCAGGTTCAATCCCTGGACAGGGAACTAGATCCTATAAGCTACAACTAGACCTGAAACAGCCAAATAAGTAAATAATAGAGCATTTTTTGAAAAAAAACTAAGGGGGAGAAGGGGAAGAAAAAAAAATTCTTTGCTCCAGGAACCTAGAATTTCCACACATTATGACTTTGGTTCTGCCTTTCCATCATGTCATCATGCTAGTGTGTCTTCACTCTTGTCATCATCTTGCCATGCTGGCAAGTCTGGAAGAGCAGTCTCTGGTGTAAGCACCAGGAGCCATCTGATGCCATGGCCCCACATAAATCTGTCCTTGTCACGAGAAGGACTCAAATTAAAGAGGCCCTCCATCCTCCTCCTAATAAAATCCTGTGATTCTTGGAAAGCAAGGGTTAGAAATTTAATTTATTAGAAATTATTCTGCACCAGGAAGAGTGTTAGCTGAATGTACATATATTTTCTAAATTAAGGCTCATTCGATTAACTTGCAAAAATCCTGGTTTAAATTGGATCTGGGAGATATAGCTTAAAAATACACTGGCCAAAGAATTTAGTCTTTACAAGCCATTGGGAGGAGGATTATCTGCCCTAAGATGCCTTGTTATGGAATCAGTTTTGTCCCAATAGAATCAAATTCATTTTCATCCACTCATGCAACAAGTATTTACCAAGTTCTGTGTATCAATTTTCATGGACAAAGCAGCCAGAAATCCCCATTCTGAGGCACTCACATTGTAGCTTGGGGAGAAGACACAATAGATTGGTAAATTATATGATATGTGAAAGGACGCTGTGCAAGATGAAAAAATTAGAGAAGAACAAGTTTGGGGAGTATAGGGGTGGTTGTTGTTTAGTTGCTTAAAGTCATGTCCCACTCTTTGTGACCCCATGGACTGTAGCCTGCCAGGCTCCCCTGTCCATGAGATCTTCCAGGCAAGAATACTGGAGTGGATTGTCATTTCTTTCTCCAGGGCATCTTTCTGACTCTGGGATCAAACCTACATCTTCTGCATTGGCTGACAGATTCTCTACCACTGAACTGCCAGACAAGCCCACTATTTGACCAGGCAAAGACATATATGTTTCTGGAAGGTCAAAGAGACTCTAGTGAAAATAACCAGATTTGAATCATGTTACTAATATCAGCTTGAAGCCACTTAACCTGCAGGAAAGAGGACTTCCAGGAGCAAGAGGTAATGGGATGGACCCTTGGTGTGGATGGGGACAATGAGAAGGGAGAAGAGGGAACTACTATAAATTACAGGGTCATGTGATCAGGAATATTGTCTCATAAATAAAATCTGATCTTGCTGGGAGACTCAAACTTGCTCTCAACCACAACTGTAAAAATTGCATTTAACTTCACAAACTCCAAGAACCAAGCCAGGTTTACTTGGTACAAATTGGATGAGGAAAAAGAATTTGGAATGACTTTTGAGATAGAAATTTTGAAATGAACAGAAGTGAGTTTCAAAATTTCAAAACAAGAATCCCTGAAGAATTATAAAATTTTGCCAAGATATCAATAAAAAATGAGCTGAAAGTGAAGTCACTCAGTCTTGTCTGACTCTTTGAGACCCCCATGGACTATACAGTCCATGGCATTCTTCAGGCCAGAATACTGGAGTGGGTAGCCTTTCCCTTCTCCAGGGGATCTTCCCAACCCAGGGATCAAACCCAGATCTCCCTCACTGCAGGTGGATTATTTACCAGCTGGGCCACAAGGGAAGCCCAAAAGAAAGAGCTATCCATTGGTAAAATTTGACAAGGCCAGCTGAACAAAATTACTATAAAAAATAGGATCATCTTAGTTTTAGACACAAGAGTTTAGAGTCGTGAGTAAACTGGTTATATATAGAAACTAAAATGGATAAAACACTGGTCTTGAATAGTAATCTATCCAGATGTACCACACACCCCCTCTCTTTTATCAGCCTTGTCCTTGTGGTTGACCAACCAGTATAGAAATGCCAAGGACCCTTCTAGCCATTGGTGAAACAGGAAGGAAGAGTGTAGAACAACCTTCAAAGGAAAGACATGGCCAAAGGACATGACAAAAACTGGTTAGAATTAACTAGATCCAAGACGGTGGAAGATTCAACTTTCAGGAGATCTTGAGCCTTAGTATATGCTCATTGCAATACATTCAGTTCAGTTCAGTTGCTCAGTTGTGTCCAACTCTTTGTGACCCCATGAACCTGTCCATCACAACTCCTGGAGTCCACCCAAACTCTTGTCCATCGAGTCAGTGATGCCATCCATTGGTTGTAGTTATATTTGCCATTAAATCTATTGTCACAAAGAAAACGTCAGGGTCAGGGGTCAGGGGCTGAGATGAGGGTACATGGTGAAATCCAGTCAGATCAGCAGCCCAAGTCTTTGAGGGAGAATGTCTGGGTTCAAGCTCTAACAATTCCATCCATTAGCTATATGACCTTGGGGAGTTTTTGTTATCTCTCTATGCTTAAGTTTCCTTATAAATAGGTGGTGACTACCTCACTGAGTTTTGTGAGGCTTAGAGAAATAGTCATATGTAAAGGGAAAACCACTAGACCATTCAGATATGACCTAAATCAAATCCCTTATAATTATAAAGTGGAAGTGAGAAATAGATTTAAGGGACTAGATCTGGTAGACAGAGTGCCTGATGAACTATGGACGGAGGTTCATGACATTGTACAGGACACAGGGATTAAGACCATCCCCATGAAAAAGAAATGCAAAAGAGCAAAATGGCTGTCTGAGGAGGAGGCCTTACAAATAGCTGTGAAAAGAAGAGAAGCTAAAAGCAAAGGAAAAAAGGAAAGATATTCCCATCTGAATGCAGAGTTCCAAAGAATAGCAAGAAGAGATAAGAAAGCCTTCCTTAGCGATCAATGCAAAGAAATAGAGGAAAACAACAGAATGGGAAAGACTAGAGATCTCTTCAAGAAAATTAGAGATACCAAGGGAACATTTCATGCAAAGATGGGCTCGATAAAGGACAGAAATGGTATGGACCTAGCAGAAGCAGAAGATATTAAGAAGAGGTGGCAAGAATACACAGAAGAACTGTACAAAAAAGATCTTCATGACTCAGATAATCATGATGGTGTGCTCATTCACCTAGAGCCAGACATCCTGGAATGTGAAGTCAAGTGGGTCTTAGAAAACATCACTACGAACAAAGCTAGTGGAGGTGATGGAATTCCAGTTGAGCTATTTCAAATCCTGAAAAATGATGCTGTGAAAGTGCTGCACTCAATATGCCAGCAAATTTGGAAAACTCAGCAATGGCCACAGGACTGGAAAAGGTCAGTTTTCATTCCAATCCCAAAGAAAGGCAATGCCAAAGAATGCTCAAACTACAGCACAATTGCACTCATCTCACACACTAGTAAAGTAATGCTCAAAATTCTCCAAGCCAGGCTTCAGCAATACATGAACCATGAACTTCCAGATGTTCCAGCTGGTTTTAGAAAAGGCAGAGGAACCAGAGATCAAATTGCCAACATCCAATGGATCATGGCAAAAGCAAGAGAGTTCCAGAAAAATGTCTACTTCTGCTTTATTGACTATGCCAAAGCTTTTGACTGTGTGGATCACAATAAACTGTGGAAAATTCTGAAAGAGAAGGGAATACCAGACCAGCTGACCTGTCTCTTGAGAAACCTGTATGCAGGTCAGGAAGCAATAGTTAGAACTGGGCATGGAATAACAGACTGGTTCCAGATAGGAAAAGGAGTACATCAAGGCAGTATATTGTCACCCTGCTTATTTAACTTGTATGCTGAGTACATCATGAGAAACACTGGGGCTGGAAGAAGCACAAGCTGGAATCAAGATTGCTGGGAGAAATATCAATAACCTCAGATATGCAGATGACACCACCCTTATGGCAGAAAGTGAAGAGGAACTAAAAAGCCACTTGCTGAAAGTGAAAGAGGAGAGTGAAAAAGTTGGCATAAGGGTCAACATTCAGAAAACTAAGAGCATGGCATCTGGTCCCATCACTTCATGGCAAATAGATGGGGAAACAGTGGAAGCAGTGTCAGACTTTATTTTGGGGGGCTCCAGAATCACTGCAGATGGTGATTGCAGCCATGAAATCAAAAGAAGCTTACTCCTTGGAAGGAAAGTTATGGCTAACCTAGATAAAGCATATTGAAAAGCAGAGACATTACTTTGCCAACAAAGGTCCATCTAGTCAAGGCTATGGTTTTTCCAGTAGTCATGTATGGATGTGAGAGTTGGACTATAAAGAAAGCTGAGTGCCAAAGAATTGATGCTTTTGAACTGTGGTGTCGGAGAAGACTCTTGAGAGTTCCTTGGACTGCAAGGAGATCCGACCAGTTAATCCTAAAGGAGATCAGTCCTGGGTGTTCATTGGAAGGACTGATGTTGAAGCTGAAGCTCCAATACTTTGGCCACCTCATGCAAAGAGTGGACTCATTGGAAAAGACCCTGATGCTGGGAAGGATTGGGGGAAGGAGGAGAAGGGAAGGACAGAGGATGAGATGGCTGGATGGCATCACCGTTTCGATGGACATGGGTTTGGGTAGACACTGGGAGTTGGTGATGGACAGGAAGGCCTGGCATGCTCCAATTCATGGGGTCACAAAAAGTTGGACACGACTGAGCGATTGAACTGAACTGAACTGAAAACACATTATTAACACTGAATAAATGTTGGCTGTTGTCATAACAATGTTAATTACTATCATCTTAAAAAACATTCAGGCCCAGAGTAGGGGTCGAAGTGAGCAGAGGGAAAGGAAGGGCTGGCTACTGTCACCAGTAAGTGAAAACCCAACACTGAAAGTCGAGTGAAGACAAACCAGCAGCCAAAGTCAGACTGAGAAATTTAACTGTGTCCCCCACGAGTGGTCCTGGCATTGATGGAGGCTGAAGGCAGCGTCCAGCGCGGCCCGGGACTGGAGTGTCAGGGTGGAGTAGACTGGAAGGTACCTGGTGAACATGCGCAGCTGCATTGTATTGGCTCCAAAAACATGGAGCCATAGCCCAGGCCAAGAGGCCATGGCCTGAAGCTCTGACACCTGCCCTGGAGGTGTGGAATCGCCCTGGGGACAGGTGGTTCGGCCAGGATCGAGGCTGCTCCTCTCTGGTTATTCGGGTCCAAGCACTCCTAGTCATCTGCTCCAGCTGCCGGCTGATGGTCCTGATGTCACAGCTTGGTGAGTGTTCCTTTCTGAACAGAAAATGGTTTAAACTCACCTATGGGAAATACAGACGCACTATCAGAAATGAGGGGTTGAGGGTGATAGTTAAGAATAACAAGATGTTTGGGCTTGACACAAAATTAAAGGACATTGGAAGTATAATAGCTTTTGAGAAATGTACCCTAAATGAAAAGTCCTTTCCTTGGACAGTGCTACAAAATGAATACAGACCCTCAGGAGCTTAAATAACACAGTGCCTATTTTCGCCAACCGTATCCTCAGACAAACTTGGATTTGAATCTTGCACTCAGCTTGTCTTCCACTGCCTTTACGTGCAAGGTACCACGGAGCAGACTTAGCAACAGGAAGTAGCCAGAGCACACAGTGGAGAGGGTGGGGACAAGCAGGGAATTTGGCGTTTGTGGTTGAGATTGGACTCATGATAAATGTTTCCAGTGCTCCTCCAGGAAGCTGACAAAGTGGGGAGTTTCATTTTATTTTTGTGGGCAGCTGAAAGTGTCATTTCCCAAGAGCCATGCTTGGTACTGTTACATTCACTTGTGGGTTTTGACTCATGGTTTTCAAACCGGCTACAGCTACAGTTCCTTAAATAATGGCTAAGTGAGGGATTCCCTGGTGACACAGTGGATAGGAATCTGCCCACCCATGCATTGAACATGGGTTCACTCCTAGTCTGGGAAGATCCCACATGCCTCAGAGTCACTAAGCCCATACACCAAAGTACTCAGCCTGCACTCTAGAGCTCCTGAGTTTCAACTACTGAGCCCGTGTACAGCAAACTACTGAAGCCCCAGCTCCTAGAACCCATGCTCTACAACAAGAAGTCACTCAATGAGAAGCTCTCACACTGCAATGAAGAGCAGTCCCCACTCACTAGAGAAAGCCCACACACAGCAATGAAGACCCATAACAACCAAAAACAAATAAATGAATTTAAAAAATATTGGTTGGGTTTTGAGAATGATGACTCACCTCTAAATGTATTCATAGACCAAAAAGAGAAATAGAGAATTGTATTAATATTACCATCCTTATGCCAATAAGTGTAACCCTCATTTAGAGATGCCCTTGCTTACACAGTGGAGGGTCTTTTTTGTTTCTGGCTGTGCCCCAAGCCCTCAGGAATATTATTTCCCTTACCAGGCTCCCTGCAGTGGAGGTGCAGAGTCATAACCACTGGACCACCAGGGAATCCCCACAGTGGAGGGGCTTAAGGGAGTGGTTAGGATGCTGTACTTTCCACTTAGCTTGAGGCTACATTCTGCACATGAAGCCCACAGAGCTCAACTCTTGAGAGCATTTTTTCTTTTAGCATTTTATTATTTTAAAAAATCGAGACATTTCACATACGGTAAAACTCACCATTAAAAGTATGCAGTTCAGTGGCATTTAGTAAATATACAAGGCTGTACAACCATCACAGATGTATCCAGATATGGATATACTACATTTTGTTTATCCTTCCAGCTGCTGATGGACATTGAGTTGTTTCCAGATTTTAGCCATTATGACTAAGGCTGCTATGAAGATTTGTGCACAAGTTTCATCTCTCTTGGGTATAGTCGAGAAATGGAATTTCTGGTCAAAGGATCACTCTATATTTAACTTTCTAAGGAACTGAAAAATTGTTTTTCAGTCGCTGCACCATTAGCAATGTCTAAGCATTCCGATCTCCTACCCAACACTTGTTATTACTGGCTCTGTGTGTATGTGAGACTACTGCCATCCATCCTTGTGGCTGTGAAATGGCGCCTCACTATGGTTGTGATCATTTTCTAGCACTTTTAAATATATATTTGCCATGCTACATGGCATGTGGGGTCATCATTCCCTGACCAGGGATAGACTCTGTGCCCCCTGCAGTGGAAGCATGGAATCTTAACTGCTGGACCGCTAGAGAAGTCTTGTATTTTTGTTTCCCTAGGAATGTAGTTTATTGAATACATACTGTATTTTTAAAACAATACTCCCACACACGTTAGAACTTTGATTTGCATATAGGAGTTCCCCTAGCCCATAGTCTATAAGCCTAACCATCCATTCATTCAGCCAAGATCTGCTACATCTGCTGTCTTCCCAGCACTTCTGAGAACACAAGGCAGGGGGAGCAGGCAGACCTGTTCAGCCCTGGGGGAGCTCATATTTGGTAGAGACACTGAAGAAACAGATGAAACAATGAACAACACAGCTGCACATTGGTGCGGGCTTCTGAAGGATGTGAACAGAGACTGAGGAAAAGAATAAGGGTGTGTGTGTGTGTGCACAGAGGGTGTATTGGTCAGGGTTCTCCAGAAAAACAGAACCAATAGGATATGTGCATATAGACAGAAGGGGTTCCCAGGTGGCACTAGAGATAGAGAACCCACTTGCCAGTGCAAGTTTGATGGGAGAGACACGGGTTCAATCCTTGTGTTGCAAAGATCCCCTGGAGGCGAGCTTGGCAACCCACTCCAGTATTCTTGCCTGGAGAATCCCATGGACAGAGGAGCCTGGTGGGCTACAGTCTATAGGTTCACAAGAGTCAGACATGACTGAAGCGACTTAGCACACACACAGACAGAAGAGACTTACTTTAAGGAATTGGCTAACCCAACTGTGAAGGCTTGGGGAGTCCAGAATCTAAGGCAGTCGGGGGTCGGGGAGGAACAGGCTGAAGACGCAGGAAAGATCTGCAGTCTGAGTCCGTAGGCCGTCTGCTCTAGAACTAGGAGCATCTGACGATGCCAATGAAGTCTGGAGACCACCTGCTGGCAAAATTCCCCATTGCTCTTGGGAGGTCAGCCTTTGTCTCTGTTCAAGCCTTTGTCTCTGTTCAAGCCTTTGACTGGCTGAGGTCCACCCACATTTGGGAAGCCCATCTGCTTTAGTCATAGTCCACTGATCTAAATGTGCCTCTCCTCTGAGAACACCTTCAATACACACATCCAGAATGGTGCTTGACCATATCTGGAGACCATGGCCCACCATCATCTGTCACGGGGATATATCTATGGTAGACAGGCAATTGGGAAGTCCCCTGGGCAGGTGATATTTAAACTAAGCTCTAAAGGATGAGAAGAAATCAAACAGGAAGAGAAACATTCCAGGCAGAGGAAACTGGCTTTATTGTCACCTTCCCTCAAATTGTGTTTCTCTTTCTTCCTTCACCTGCCATCGAGGTCAGTATATAACAAAAGGGGAGTAACAGCTGATTCTGCAGTGGAACCAGGATTGTGGCACTGAGTGACATAGGAGTCGTTTCTGTCCCAAAGCTATTCAGCTCTGTTCCAAAGGGAATTTTATCCATTTCCCAAGCTGAACACCAAGGCAGATTTCTAAGGAAAACAAACAAAAAAAAACCTCAAAAGTTTCAGAGAAGATGATGATTAGCACTGAAGATTCAACTTGGTCATTTCCTTGGAAAATATCTAAAATTAAAAATTATATTTGAGGGGCAGGAATCTGACTCATTTCTGAAAAGGCAGTCTGTTCTCACAAGGAGGTATCCCCAGATCCAGGCTGTCTGCACGAGAGCGGGTGGCTCCCCCCTCCCCCAGCCTTTGGTGCCTCCTCCATGCCTCCCAGAGCCTCTGGTTCTGGACACACCTGATTCTGGATTTGCCTTTTTCCATTCTCTTGAGGCTCCAGAGCTCAAGGAAAACCAAACCAAACCAAACCCCACCAAAAACATTTCCCATCTTTCATGCAGCTCAGATGGGACCGTGCCCGGCTCTTGCTGTGCACAGGGTGCCTGGATGTGCTGTGTCCTTCTCAGTGCAGTTCTTCTTCAGGAAGTCCAGGCTGGTCTCTCCCCGATATCCTTGGTGGTCTGCACTTTTCAGGTTTCCTTCACCCTTGCAGGAGGCGCTGCTGGGCAACTTCCTTGCTAACCAAAGGCGGGTAATTATTTGTATTTCTGGTGTGTCTATCTAACAAAAACGTGTGTCTTTTCCCTTTGGCTCCTGCTCTAAGAGTCTCTCTCTCTCTCCACCTCTCTCTTTCTTGCTTTCAAGATGATGTCCTCTTCTTCTCACGGGCTAGGGGTTGACTGAACCAGTAACTCAGCTTTCATATGTACATGTGTTCACCAGCCAGACTGTGGCACTTTCAAAAATTGCTCGCAAAGCCAGAGAAGCTTGTACCGTTTGAAAATACTTGTGTGAATACTTTAAATTCCAGCCAAAATTTTAGGTATATGGATGGGTCCGAGGGAATTAATTCTGTCCTTGAACGTTAATTCTTTCTAAGGATAAAAGAAAACCAAGAAGGAGGTCACGGGACCTCTTTTACCTTTCCTGAAATAAAAGTAATAACCACTAACCTATGAAGCATTTGTGTGTAAGTGTGTGTGCTAAGTCGCTTCAGTGCTAAGTGTGACCCCATGGACTGCAGCCCGCCAGGCTCCTCTGGCCATGGGATTCTCCAGGCAAGAATACTGGAGTGGGTCGCCTTGCTCTCCTCCAGGGGATCTTCCCGACCCAGGGAATGAATCCATGTCTCCTGAGGCTCCTGCGATGCAGGCAGATTCTTTACCGCGGAGTCACTGGGAAGCCCTATGCAGCATTTACTGTGTGCCCAGTACTGTTGTCAGACTCTGCAAGATTAACCCACTCAGTCCTCACACGGGGACTCCTCTGAGCACCCAGTGGTTAAACATCCACCTTCCAGTGCAGGGGATGCACGTTTAGTGCTTGGTCGGGGAACGGAGATCCCACCTGCCATAGGGCAACTAAGACCCACCACTGCCAAAATAAATCAGAAGGGGGGAAAAAAAGCACCTCACATGGCCTCAGGAGGCAGGTACTATTATCCCCATTTTCACATGAGAAAACTGAGCCAGGAGGTACTTAAGAAACTTGAAAACCCAGAGAGTTGTTTAGAGACCACTGCACAGAATTTTAAAGTAAGTACCAAAAATATAAAGTTTCCCCTCCCATGCCAAGAAATAGACTTGAGAAGGTCCCTGCCACTCTTGTCATGGTGACCTCGCATGAGAGCCTACTGAGCCTGCCAGGCCCTAAGGCAGGAGGCCCTTGGTCCCTTTTCTGTGTCTGGATTCAGCAAGAGCTTCTGAGGCACATAGACCTGCTTCCTCTCATCTGCAGCAAATAAGCCTTCTTTCAAAGTGTTGGGCTTCCCAGATGGCACTAGTGGTAAAGAACACGCCAGTTAATGCAGGAGACATAAGAGATTCGGGTTCCATCCCTGGGTGGGGAAGATGCCCTGGAGGAGGGCATGGCAACCCACTCCAGTATTCTTGCCTGGAGAATCTCAGGGACAGAGGAGCCTGGTGGGCTACAGTCCATGAGGTCACAAAGTTTTGGGCATGACTGAAGTGACTTAGCATGGACACAGCCTGGAGTCCTGCCTTTGAACACATATCAACTTGTGCTGTGCTTAGTCGCTCAGTCGTGTCCAACTCTGTGCGACCCCATGGACTGTAGCCTGCCAGGCTCCTCTGTCCATGAGATTCTCCAGGCAAGAACACTGGAGTGGGTTCCCATGCCCTCCTCCAGGGGATCTTCCTGACCCAGGGATCAAACCCAGATCTCCTGCGTTGCAGGTGGATTCTTTACCGTCTGACCCACCAGGGAAGCCATATCTGAGTCACCAGGGAGCCACCATATCAACCCCATTGCTACTTATTGTCTCTGTTTTCACTCAAAAAGGTTAGACATTTTTTGGTTTGGGAGGGTGGTGGTTGAATTGTTGTTGTTTAGTCACTAAGTCACGTCTGACTCTTTTTATGACAGCATGGGCTGCAGCCTGCCAGGCTCCTCTATCCACAGGATTTTGTGGGCAAGAACACTGGATTGGGTTGCCAGTTCCTTCTCCAGCAGAAGGAACTGGCCAAAATGTGTCCATTCCCAAATTCACATGTTGAAACCTAATACCCAGTACCTCAGAATGTGACTGCGTTTGGAGATAGGGTCATCAACTCTGTGATTAAATTAAAACGAAGTCATTAGGAAGGACCCTAATCCTATCTGACTGAAGTCCTTATAAGAGGGAAATTGGTTTATTTTCTTTAATTTTTAATTTTTATTTTAAAAATTTATTTATTTTAATTCTATTTGGCTGTACCAGGTATTAGTTGTGGCATGTGGAATCTTCAATCTTAATTAAGTCATGTGGGATCTAGTTCCCTAACCAGGGATCAAACCCAGGCCCCCTGCATTGGGAGTGTGGAGTCTTAGCCACTGGACCACCAGGGGAGTCCCAAGAAGAGGAAATGTGAAGGCACCCAGAGACAGCACAGTGGCACTCACATAGAGGAAAGCCCATGTGAGTTCACAGAGAGAAAGAGAGGCCTCAGGAGAAACCAAGCCCATCAACACCTTCATTTTGGGCTTTTAGCCTCCAGAACTTTGAGAAAAAAATTTGTCATTTAAGCCACCATCTGTGGTATTCTAGTATGGCAGCCCTAAGAGATGAGCATGTGTGTGTGTGTTAAGTCACTTGAGTCATGTCCGACTCTCTGCAATGCCATGGACCATAGCCCGCCAGGTTCATCTGCCCATGGGATTCTCTAGGCAAGAGTACTGGCGTGGGTTGTCATGCCCTCCTCCAGGGTATCTTCATGACCCAGGGGTTGAACCTGTGTCTCTTACATCTCCTGCATTGATTCTTTACCAGAGTGCCACCTGGGAAGCCCCAGACCGGAGTACAGTGGGTACCAATGATCTGAACCTCACTCCATGTCAAAGGAACTAGGTGCTGGGTGAATCTTGCTGGGAATCAGGGCTCCACCCACTAGTAGGTGACCTGAAAAGGCAGGTGGGTGCTTTTCCTGCTTCTTTAGCAGCTACCAAGGGGGCGCATGGCCCAAGTCTGGCCCATGGTGGAGTGAGGTGTGCAAACAAGAGCAACTTGGAATCAGCTCTGGTGGCAGTAGTGACTCCCTTTGTCCAGGGCCCAGCAGCCGTTAGGCAGTAGGAGAGGCCAGTATCTGGTGGTGGCAGGGCTGGGGGGCAGGCCTGGGGTGCCATGGGACGTTCAGGGGCAGCAGCAGCAGCAGCTTCCCCCGGCCCAGGCTGTCCTGAACAACCCAGATGGGGTGAGTGGCTGGGTGTCCTTTGTTCCTCACCCTTCTTCCAAGCCTGGTTCTCCAGCCTTCCTAACAATTCTCACAGGTCCTTCAGGGGAGCTGGACTTCTGATAGATTTCCCTTCTGCTTAAGCTTTTAAAGCTGGTTTCTCTCTTTTGCAGTCGAGACATTGGACTGGTACAGTCATAAAGATTTTAAGTAATTGGTCTCACTTTCTAGCTCAAACATTCTTCATCTGGAATTCCTTTTACTCGCCCATCTTTTATTGTCCTCTCCTAGAGTGATGAGGTTTCCTGTTTCCCGTCTGTATTACTTCCAAGCAGACTCTGGGACTGTGGATCGCCTTGGTCCTCGTAGGCTGCCTGAGAGTAATCACTCTCTTCATTCACGCCTGGGTCTGGGGAGCTATGGTTGGACGCCACGCCTACATCTTAATCTTCAGCCTTAAATCAAATGTCTCACAATGCTTCTTCAGAGCAGTGTGTTTGTACTGAAAATGAAGAGGAAAACAAACCAGGTTTCCTCCAGTGGAGTTCACGCAGAGCTTTGGCAGCGGTAGAAACATCTTGTGTGATTGTGGAAACACTGGAGTCTAGCCAATTGCCCCGCTGACATCAACATCCAGATCTCTAAAGTCCCACCGCCTACGCCAACTGGCCCCTCAGTCACCAGTTTTAAAATCTTTTACTGCAAAATCTGTATTAATTAATTATCTGGCTTTTTTTTTATTCCAATGCCTGAAGTCCAGTCAGATCAATTAAATTTGGCCTGGAAGTGTGACCTGCCATTGGCATTTTATTTTATTTAATTATTTAAGTTGCTAAGTTTTTTAAAAATGTATTTATTTGGCTGCATCCTGTCTTAGTTTCAAAACGCAGGATTCTCTTTGCATCACATAGGATCTTTCGCTGTGGCACATGGTCTCTCTAGTTGTGGTGGGTGGGCTTAGTTGCTCTGGGGTATGTGAAATCCTAACTCCCCTACCAGGGATTGAACCTTAGTCCCCTGCATTGCAAGGTAGATTCTTAAACTCTGGACCACCAAGGAAGTTCTTTAACTATTTATTTTTTTAAATTTATCAAGACATGGCTACAGAGCTTTGAATGAATCTCTTAATCTCCCCAAAGCCTGTTCCACTATTTATGAGAAGAGAGACATAGGATCAACTTTACAGGGTGCTTTGAATTTATAGGATCCTAAGTTCTATCCACCACTGGGGGTCAGAAACGGTCCAGAACATTTGGAAACCTGATAGGCCCAGTAAAAATTTAATTTGTCAAGAGGCTTGACAAGCCTCCTCAGCAAGAATTCCCCAGGACCCAGGCAAGGAGAGTCTGCCCCAGTTACATGGACCACACCCTTGGAAGGAGGTGTGATTCCCAATATAGCACATGACTCTGCCTCCCATGTCCAGATCTGATGGAATCATAGGGATGAAGGCAGGGCAGGAGGGAAGGTGGACACTAAGTGCCAACAGAAAGAACCGTTTCACTGAAATTGTTACAATATCGGGGGATGAACATCATTGTTTGGTGTTCCTCTAAAGGAGTATGGGCTTCCCCGATGGCTTAGTGGGTAAAGAATCTGCATGCAATGCAGGAGACACAGGAGTCTCAGCTTCAATCACTGGGTTGGGAAGATCCCCTGGAGGAGGCAATGGCAACCCACTCCAATTTTCTTGCCTGAAAAATCCCTTGGACCGAGGAGCCTGGCTGACTATAGTCCATGGGGTCTGTAAAGAGTATGCAAAGAGTTGGACATGACTGAACGGCTAAGCGTGCTTAAGAAGTATAGAAATAGACATATTCTCCACTTCTTGGCCACAGTCAACCATACTGCTAAGCCCCTTAAGGTCAGGTGACCACTCCTGAAAGAAAAAGGCAGAGGTGTCCACCCGGGTCAGCTGGCCCCAAGGACGTAGCAATGACCAGCAGAGGGAGCTGAGACAGATGAAGAGACTAGAAGTGGCAGAGAGCTGGGGGGACTTGAACCTCTGTGAGACATCCCCAGGGATTTTCTGGAAATACTTAGGTAGAGGGCTTTTCTCAGGAATGTGGTCTGGCATGAAGAGGTGGGAACGTCAGTGAAACTTGGATCATGTAAGAGTTAGGGGCAACAGAGGAAAAACTATGAGTTGGTGCTTATTTTATGGAAATCACTAGCCCATAGAACAGCCACAGAGATGGTGACTAACCATGAGCCTTATCTGTTTAAGGAGGTGATGTTTTAGCATGGAAGGCGCAAGTAAGTGTGCTGCTGCTGCTGCTGCTAAGTTGCTTCAGCCGTGTCCGACTCTGCGACCCCAGAGACGACAGCCTGCCAGGCTCCCCCGTCCCTGGGATTCTCCAGGCAAGAACACTGGAGTGGGCTGTCATTTCCTTCTTCAATGCATGAAAGCGAAAAGTGAAAGCGAAGTCGCTCAGTTGTGTCCGACTCTTAGCAATCCCATGGACTGCAGCCTACCAGGCTCCTCCGTCCATGGGATTTTCCAGGCAAGAGTACTGGAGTGGGCATATAAATATTAGCAATTTGGAAAGCTTTATATTAGTGTTAGCAATTTGAAAATATTGAAAATGGCTCTAGGACTCTTGCTTCTATTTACTTATGTATGTGACTGCGCTGGGTCTCCGTTGCTATGTGGGCTTTTTCTAGTTGCCGTGCTCAGGTTTCTCACTGCAGTGGCTTCTCCTGTTGCAAAACACAGGCTCTAGAGCACAGGCTCAATAGCCGAGGTGCATGGGCTCAGTTGCTCCGTGGTATGTGGGATCTTCCCAGATCAGGGATCGAACCTATGTCTCTTGCACTGGCAGGCAGATTCTTTACTACTGAGCCACCAGGGAAGCCCAGGACTCTCATTTCTATCTTAATGGACCCCTAGGGAAGGGGGAGGAGGTCATCAGGTCAGAGATCATGAAGGACGAGAGTGGGCTAAGGCATCATCCCCCTTCTCCTGTGCCGCAGGCTAACCAGTGACTCTCGGGGAAAGCCAAATTCATGTGAGATGGGCAGTCAGCCCAGCCAAGTGACCTTGGGAATGACTTATTTGTTTGCTTGGTGGTGATGGCACTCCACTCCAGTACTCTTGCCTGGAAAATCCCATGGACGGAGGAGCCTGGTAGGCTGCAGTTCATGGGGTCACAAAGAGTCGGACACGACTGAGCGACTTCACTTTCACTTTTCACTTTCATGCATTGGAGAAGGCAATGGCAACCCACTCCAGTGTTCTTGCCTGGAGGATCCCAGGGACGGGGGAGCCTGGCGGGCTGCCGTCTCTGGGGTCGCACAGAGTCAGACACAACTGAAGTGACTTAGCAGCAGCAGGCGGTGGAGCCAGTGACCCTTTTAGACCTCAGGTTAAATAAAAAGGCTCAAACACTTCTGAGTTAGGAACATAGGGTTGAGAAAAGGAAATAACACTGAATGTTGGGAAAATACTTGTGCGCTGTAAGTGCTATTCTTGGACTCCTGGAAAACATTAAAATGCCACCTGTGAAGCGTTTACCACCAGATTGATCAACAAACATGAGAATGATTTAAAGGAAATAGTGTTGCTGAGGAAAGTGAGATACCTGTAATTTTCCTTCCATCTCAGCTTTCATGGTAATTTTTGTTGCCTTTGTGTTTAGATAAACCCCTCTGTATACACCTACTCAAGGCTTTGGTCCTCAAATTGAGCCAAACCTGTAGTTTAAAATGTTCTTAAGGATCCCAAAGGAGAAACCTATGTGCACTTCCCTCTGTTGATAAAATATCCAGGGGATGTGGCTGCAATATTGTAGTAAGGAGGGTTGGGAAAGAAAAGGAGATTGGAAGGGGCAGGTTCAAGGTCTTTTGACAAGATGTAATATTCCAATTAATTTCAGGGCCTGATGGAAGTGGGCAGAGATCGATTCTTTATCCTTTTTATTTTCTGGCTGCGCTGAGTCTTTGATGCTGCCTGAGGGCTTCCTCTAGTTGGGGCTAGTGTGGGCTACTCTAGAGTCGCAGTGCGTGGACTTCTCCTAGTGGTGGCTTCTCTTGTTGCCGTGCATGCGCTCTAGGTGTGTGGGCTCAGTAGCTGTGGTGCACGGGCTTAGTTGCTTGTGGAATGTGGGATCTTCCCAGGCCAGGGATCAAATCCATGTCCCTGGCATTAGCAGGCAGGTTCTTAACCACTGGACCACCAGGAAAGCCCTGTTTCTTTATTCTTAACCCCATCCAATACTTTTCTTGTAATTCAATTTAGAAAAAGTCACAGTGAAGATTTTGCCAATCCATCTTCATCAGCAAACAAGATAGCTAGCCTCCTACTTTACTGAAAAGTCACAGAAAGTCTTTAAGAGAAATCAAAGACAAACAAGATGGCGATATAAGAAGCTCTGAGCTCCCCTCTTCCCATAAATAGTTACTGATTCTTTATATGACACATTCCTGTTCAAATTCTGTCTCCAGATTGGACAGTGTATGATACACATACAGCGCACTGTTAGGGCATCGTAGGATGTGATCCTCATCCTTGTGGTCCAAGGCAGCACCACTATTTAAAACACCAAAACAGAAGAAGTGATAAAGAAGAGATAACAAGTGATCCCTTAACACTTCTATTTACATCCAGTTGGCCAGAACTAAGTCACAAGTCCACAGTTAGCTGCAAGAGAAACTAGGAAATGTAGTCTTCATCCTGGTTGCACAGGTGCCCAGGAAGAATTTCTATTACTAGAGAAGAAGGTGAAATCGAGACAAAGAGGAGTCCTCATCATATGAGATAGAAGTGAAATCAAAGAATCAAGGCTAATTGCCTGATTTTCACCTGAGCAAAAAATATAGATAGCAGCACCATTTATAAGGATGGGTGAGACTGGGAACTGAGCAGGTATAGGGTAGAGGGTGGGTGGGGAAAGAATCAAAGATCCTGTTTCTGCCATATCAAAATTGCTGTTGTCTTTAAGCTAAACCACTGACCACAGAAATGTGGCACTCAGGGGAGTCTAAGCATAGAGATGGCATTTAAAGCTCTATAATTGGATGGGATCATCTAAGGAAAGAGTATAAAAAGAGATGTGAACAAAGTATGCAGCTTGAGGTTCCAACATTTAGAAGTTTGGTAGACAAGGGGATGGGAGAAGGCACTGGCACCCCACTCCAGTACAGTTGCCTGGAGAATCCCATGGACAGAGGAGCCTAGAAGGCTACAGTCCATGGGGTTCCAAACATCAGACACAACTGAGTGATTAACACTTTCACTTCCACTATTAAAACCTATCAGTATGTTGATTAGAATGAGGAAGAACTTGATGCTGTAGGAACAGGACTTGAGTAGAGAGAGATGGTTGGAGGGGAGCACAGGAGAGAGCTGCTTTTGGAGAGGAGTGCTCCTCTCCACTCCCCACTATCAATCAAGAAGGCAAAACGTGTGGCCCCAACACAGGTCCTGGGTTTGGTGGTGGGAAAATGAAGCAGTTCTCATCTAATTTATCTATTTTCTCCATAGAGTTTGAAATGAGGTCACAAGCTGAAAGGGAAAGGGAAAGTTTCTTGGAGGTCTGAAGATGGAGGAGAAGATGTCAAATATTCTGATTCAAGAGAAAGGACTGGATTCACATGGGGAAATGGAATATCCAGTTAAGTTGTTGTTGTTGTTTAGTCACTCAGTCGTGTTTGACCCTTTGGGACCCTATGGACTATAGCCTGCCAGGTTCCTCTGTTCATGAGATTTATGAGGGAAAAATACTGGAGTGGGTTGCAATTTCCTTCTCTAGGAGGTCTTCCTGACCCAGGAATCAAAACCACTTCTCCTGTGTTGGCAGGTGGGTTCTTTACCACTGAGCCACCAGGGAAACCCACCCAGTTAAGAGCTATCATTAATTTAAACAAACAAACAAACAAACAAAAAAAGCAGTAGGATGTTTGCTTTTCTTCATATGGTTTTGGCAGCTGGAGTGCCTGCATGAGGTAGGCAAACATTTGCATTTAATTAGGGCTAGAGTTCTGCCAAGTGACTTCAATGGCATGAGACAGACAGGAGACCAGGGCTGTTTGTAAAAGAGGGGCTAGAATGCCGAACTCTGAGCTGGGAAAGGAAGAGATGGAGAGGGTGGTTCTTTTGTATGCTGTGTACTTGTGTGTGTGTGTGTCATTGTGTGTGTCATTGTGTGTGTGTGTGCGTGTGTACTGAGCATTAGGGCACCTTGTGATTTTGAAGTGTAATTGAAATGGGGGAACATGAATAAATGAGTCAGGAGCTGAGGAAGTGGTGGTCACGTATGAATAGGTTGTTTGAAATAAAGAATTTGGAGAACATGTGGTTAATGGTGCAGACGGAGCTGAGGCTGCTCCCCAGGGATGGCTGAGACCAGGTAGAGAAAGTGAACATTGGAGCCAAGAAGCCAAGAGGCTGAAGTTCAGGTCCTTTCTGCTCCCACCAGGCCCTACATTCTATCAATCCTTGGGAACTGTTGACTAAATGTTGGACTAGAAGCCAGGTACAGAGGGGAAGAGGGAGCAAGGATGGGCTTAATAATGAGTGTGGGAGGAGGGGAAGGGGGGAAAAGAGGGAAGAGTAGTTTCTAAATCATCTCCGTCCTCTTGGGCCTGCCTAGAAAGCTGTCACTTGGGAGACTTTAATAGCCTCTAGCAGAGTAATCTGAGGTCCATGGGAAGACATATTTGATTCCATTCAATTTGACCAACTTTACTGAGCATCTACTGTGTTTCAAATGGCAGGTTCTATGCTGAGAATATCTAGAGAAGTTTATACCATAGTTGGAGAGAGGGCATAAACCAGGTGTTAGAATGTCAGGTAGCTCCAATGAAGTGCCAAATAGTAAATAAAAAGCCTTACACACCGTTGCCAGGCTTCCCAGGTGGCACTCGAGGTAAAGAATCCACTCAGCAATGCAGGAGACATAAGAGATAAGGGTTTGATCCCTGGGTGGGGGAGATCCCCTGGAGAAGGAAGTGGCAACCCATTCTAGTATTCTCACCTGGAGGAGTCCCACGGTCAGAGGAGCCTGGCAGGCTATGGTCCATAGGGTTGCAAAGTGTCAGACACAGCCAAAGCAACTTAGCACACGCTGTTGGCAGTGAAGTAAATTCCTTGAAAGGTTTGTTTGGAATTGTAAAGTCTCTGGAAGGCCTGAATTCTTTTTTTCTTGTTGTTTTTTAATTTTATTTATTTGCCTGTAGCAGGTCTTAGTTGCTGCATGTGGGATCTAGTTCCCTGATGAGGGATGGAATCCAGTCCCCCTGCATTTGGGAGCATGGAGGCTTAGCCACTGGACCATCAGGGAAGTCCCTGTGGAAGACAAGCTTTAATGCAATGTGAAACTGAGACTGAAGGGGCCCCAAATCAGAAACTTGCAAACAGAGAGTTGGACTGATTGCTTGGTAATTATACACCCCGCCCCCACCTCGCTTCAAAAATGCTCTGAATTTATGTTCCCCAGAGAGAGCAGTTTTTAGCCCATCTCCCCTTGTGTATCAATCATACTTATTTCTCACACAATTATGTAAGATGTTGTACTTATCAAGTTTTTTCCAGAGAAATAGAGCCAACATGACACAGGACACACAAGTTTATTTTGAGGTACTGGTTCACATGAACGTGGGGTCAAGTTTAAAAACCGTAAAACAGACCAGTAGGCTGGGAATTCTAGTAAGAGCTACGTTATAGTCTTGAGTCCACATCCCCCACCCCCCCGGCAGTAGGCTGGAATCTCAGGCAGGGCTTCTGTTTGCCATCTTGAAAATTCCTCCTACTCTGGGGAATCTTAAGTCTTTGCTCTCAAGGCCTTCAACTAATAGTATGAGGCCCACAGACATGATACAGGATGCTTTGCTTAGCTCAAAGTCTGCTGATTTAATTGTTCATCTCATCTAAAAAAACTATCAGAGCAACATCCAGACGGGTGTCTGGCCAAACAACTGAGCACCATAACTTTGCCAAGTTCAGATGTAAAATTAGCCATAACACCTGCCTAGAAGACAATTCAACATTAAGGAGGCTAAATTTAATCATCTCCTCTGCAGAACTTTCACATTCTGCTTGGAGTATAATTTTTGTGTTAAGTGTCTTATCTGAACTACTTGACTTTGAACTGACTCATTGGAAAAGACCCTGATGCTGGGAAAGATTGAAGACAACAGGAGAAGAAGAGGGCGGCAATGGATGAGATGGTTGGATGGCATCACTGACTCAATGGACATGAGTTTGAGCAGACTTGGGGATGGTGGAGGACAGGGGAGCCTGGGGTGCTACAGTCCATGGGGTTGCAAAGGTTGGACAGGACTTAGCAACTGAACAAAAACAACCATGCCTTAGGAGACGGTGGGGCTAGAGAGACACCTTGGGTGTTCTAATTCTGGCTCATAAGAGGAAACTCATTTTTTTTCTTTTCTATCACTTTACACAGATAGAAAAAACATCAGCCTTACACCAAGCTGGTTCCTTAACACACCCTGCTAGGTTTCCTGGGGTTTCATCCTCCCAGGCTCCTAATTACCATATATGATCAAAACAGAAGAGTGTTTCTATGTGCATCAGCGGAAAGAATTGATAAACACCAATATCCCTAGAGTGTGAGAAATTCAGAATGCCTTCCTCAGTGAATTCCCTGGTTTCCCAGTGGTTAGGACTCCATGCTGTCAGTGCTGAGGGCTTGAGTTCAGTCCCTGATTATGGAACTAAGATCCCACAAGCCTCATGGCACTGCAAAAAAAAAAAAAGAAAGAAAGAAAAAAAGCAACAAGAAGAATGCCTTCTCCACTGTGTATTTCCCATCTGTTTATCTGCAGCACCCACACCTTTACCAAACCCATCTCCCTGCATGCCACCAGGATGGAGCCCAGGCTCCTTTCCTTCCACAGCATCAAGCTCCCCTGCTCCCCATCAGCGCAGAGAGCAGCCTCTAATTGCATCCTGGCTTGTCATCAACAGGAGCCTCCTGGCTTGTCTATGAGAAGCAAAGTGAATCGGCTAGTCTGGGCAGTTCCAAGGGCTTGGTACTTGGACCTCCCTAATGACTTGGATGAAATAATACAATTTCCTGGGCTTTGCAGATTTCTGAAGTCTCCAGCTATTAGAGCAACTGCAAAGTACTCTTGAGATACTTTATTAAATATATAATTTTATTTATTTAGGGCTGTGCTGAATCTTCATTTTTGGGTGGGTTTTTCTCTAGTTTCGAGGCTCTGGTTCTCACTACAGTGGCTTCTGTTGTGCAGCATGGGCCCCAGGGCACGGGGGCTTCAGTTGGAGCACGTGGGCTCAGTAGCTGAGGCTCCCAGGCTCTAGAGCACAGGTTCAATAGCTATGGTACATGAGCTTAGTTGCTGGCAGCACATGGGATCTTCCCTGATCGGGGACTGAACCCATCTCCTGCACTGGCAGTTGGATTATTTACCACTGAGCCACCAGAGAAGCCCTCTTTAGGTACTTAAATGCGTGGTTTAAATTTTTCGTTTTGCTTTGTTTTCTTCGCCCATCTATTCTGTTGCATATGCCCAGTTTCATTTTAGTTTGGCCAGTCCAAGAGGCCCTTGTTGCTCGCATCCTCAAGCTGTTAAGATGTACAGAAGTCTGCTTAACTGAGGAAACAATGGTGCTCAGTGAACGTGAGTGCCATGTAAATGCTCAGCAAGGCTAAGAGAAGCTATTGGTTCTGTTAGTAAGCAGAAATTCCCTAATATGGGCAGGATGGGTTTATCATAGCCAAAGGAACTATAGTTGTTATTGTTAGTATTTGCTAATAATAGGAGGATGCATGATTACTCAGGCTTCCAAGGCTAGAGGTAATGAACCCACCTGCCAATGCAGGAGACAAAAGAGACTCTGGTTCAATCGCTGGATGGGGAAGATCCCCTGGAGAAGGGAATGGCAACCCACTCCAGTATTCTTACCTTGGAGAAGCCCATGTACTGAAGAGCCTGGCAGCCTGAAGACCATGGGTTGCAAAGAGTTGGACATGACTCAAGTGACTTGGCACACATGCATGGTTACTCAACTTATCTGAAATGCAGGATCCTTATCATTTAGATATTATGAGATAGGACTGTATTCCACTGTCACTGCAATCGATACATGAAATCTGTGTGGGGTAGTGCCTGGCACGGGCCTGGCACGTGAAGGGTGGCCAGCAGCTGACTGCTAGAGAAGTGAGTGTGGTGAACACATCCCTCAAAGATGAGGAGCTCATTAGGGAAATCCCTCCCTCAGCTTACCCAGACCTTGGTGACACAGCCACCAAAGACTAACCAGAAACACAGAAGCCATTCTGAATATTTAAAACAGGGAAGATTTGGGGACTTCTCAAGCAGTCCGATGGTTAGGACTCCACACTTTCACTGCTGTGGGCCTGGGGTTCGATCCCTGGTCAGGGAACTAAGATCCCACAGGCCATGTGGGACAACCAAAACAATAAAATAAAACAGGGAAGGTTTGCTCAGGTGATGCAAGAGCTGAGAGACCAAAAGAGGGAAAGACAGACTAGGGTAACTGAGACTAACAGCCCATGTGACCGTCATGGGCTACATGGACAGAGGGCAAACATGGCCTTCCCCAAGCTCACCAATCACCCAGCAGAAGCTGGACCCATGGCAGGCGGCGGGGTTGGGAGCAGAAGCTGGAGCCACAGTGGAGACACAGCTGCCATCAGAAATGCCACCTGAGGGCCTTTCCTGGTGGTCCAGTGGTTAAGACTCTGCACTTCCACTGCAGGGGGGTTGGGCTCAACCCCTGGCATGCCATGAAGCACTGCCAAAAAAAATAAAGAAAGAAATGCCACTTGAGGAGCAGATGAGAAGAAATACCATGGCTTTTTTCTCCCTTTCTTCCACTAGTTCCAAATCCAGCCGGAAGCTGTGTGGACCTGGGAGTCCGAGCTGTGCCGCTTTTAGGGAAGAGACTCATCCCCCTACCCCTACCCCCACCCCACACCGGCCCACTAAGAGCAAGAACAAGAGAGAGACAGGAACACAGCTGTGAGTCAGCAGGCCTAGGCCCTGGGCAATCCAGCTGGCTCCAGAGCCTCTGGGGCAGAGGGACCAAGTGAAGTGGTCCAGCTCCCAGCTCTTCGTCTGGGGTGAGGTTGTTTCCAACCCATTTCCTCCTCTCCTGTCCTTGCCCCCAGTAAGCCCCATGCCTCTGTTTCCCCGCTGTCCCCGAAGTGTTCTGCTCAAGCTGGGTCATTGTTCCATCTACAGATGAGAAGAACAGACAGCAAGCCCAAGTACCATCAGGGCAGCACAGCTGTCTAAATGTCAATGCGCATGCAAGGCCTGAGCCCACCAAGCAACACAGAATTCCCCAATATCACGCCCCTGTGGCGCATGCACTCTGCCCAGAATTGGAAAGAAGTAGGATTTTGCAGATCCCTGGGCACTTGGACTTGGGGTATTGTATCAGGGGAGACTCCGCTCCCCAAGCCACGTATATTAGTAGTTCTTAAAACCCTGGCCTCAGATTCAACTCAGGGAATGTGGAGAGCAGAACATTTTTTAGGGCTTTCTGGTGGCTCATTTGTCATTCATTTCAAGAGCGTTTCCATTATCTGCTGTGTTGAGCTTAATGTTTATAAACTCCCTCCTTACATTCTGTTATTGAAACTAACCCGGAGCTATCCACAGCGGTCTGTCATCCCAAATTTGGGAAAAGCTTCATGCATCGGGGGAAAACAGATAACAATGAAGACAGTTTATTCTCCCAACTGTAGTATGTCTTGTTGATGAGTTCAGTCATTAAAATGTGTATGCTGACATGGGAAGATCTGTTAAAGTGTATGGTGAGGGAAAGTGGAATGAAAATTTAGGTCAAACACAGGAAGTAACAAATGAGCAAACAACATAGTAAAATGTCCAGAAGACAGTGCAGGAAAATGCTGTGTTTTGGGGCTTTTTAGAATGATTGATGATGGGGCTCCCTGGTGGCTCACCCAGCAAAGATTCTGCCTACAATGCAGGAAACCTGCGTTTGATCCCTGGGTTGGGAAGATCCCTTGGAGAAGGGAATGGTTACCCACTCCAGTATCCTTTCCCTGGGAAATCCCATGGCCAGAGGACCCTGGTGGGTTACTGTCCTTGGAGTTGCAAAGAGTCAGACGCAAATGAGTGACTGACATTACTACTACTAGTCACAGGACTGATATTTGTGGAAGGAAACTAGGTTTATCTTAGAAATCCTTGTGTTCAGTAGTAACTGGTCATACTTGCCTTTGTAGCCTCAATTTCTTCCCCTTGCCCCATGGAGGAATTCCAGTGTGTTTCCAAAACCACACAACATAGCCTGAAGACATCGAACCAGACTATCTCTTGATTCTCTTTTCAGGGTTCTTATCTAGCCACCGGTCACCTCAGGCAAAGATAGGAATGAAGAAGGCACTCAGTTGCCAGGACGGAAGTCACAGAGGGCAGGGAGAGAGACTTGAGAGCTGGTCAGGCTGGGCTCATGATGTCATGGTTGGGATTTAGAGGAAACCAGAAGGCAACAATGAGCAATTACAGATTTGAAACTAAACAAGTGAGTTTAGATTCTCTTCTATACATGTGTTTTGTTCAGGCTCTAATTCTGTGGGCTTTTTCCAGAATGCCATTATGTTCTAGTACATTCTTAGGCCCTAAGGCATCTGGTCCCATCACTTCATGGGAAATAGATGGAGAAACAGTGGAAACAGTGTCAGACTTTATTTTGGGGGGCTTCAAAATCACTGCAGATGGTGATTGCAGCCATGAAATTAAAAGACGCCTGTTCCTTGGAAACAAAGTTATGACCAACCTAGATAGCATATTTAAAAGCAGAGACATTAATTTACCAACAAAGGTCTGTCTAGTCAAGGCTATTGTTTTTCCAGTAGTCATGTATGGATGAGAGAGTTGGATGGTGAAGAAAGCTGAGAGCCAAAGAATTGATGCTTTTGGATTGTGGTGTTGGAGAAGACTCTTGAGGGTCCCTTGGACTGCAAGAAGATCCAATGAGTCCATCCTAAAGGAGATCAGTCCTGGGTGTTCATTGGAAGGACTGATGTTGAAGCTGAAACTCCAGTATTTTGGCCACCTGATGCGAAGAGCTGGCTCATTGGAAAAGACCATGATGCTGGGAAGGATTGGGGGCAGGTGGAGAAGGGGACGACAGGGGATGAGATGGCTGGATGGCATCACCAACTCAACGGACATGGGTTTGGGTAGACCCCGGGAATTGGTGATGGACAGGGAGGCCTGGTGTGCTGCGGTTCATGGGGTTGCAAAGAGTTGGACATGACTGAGGAACTGAACTGAACTGAATTTATCATAAGTGACTTTGTTTCCTCTAAAAGGTCTACGATGGGCAGCAAGAGATTTTCAGGGGCTCAGAGAGGGGAGCCTGAAAAGGAGGGGAGGGGGCCTGATAAGGGAATGAAGACTAGGAGGACTTCTCCATCTTCGTGTGTTAGCCGCTCAGACGTGTCTGACTCTTTGCAACCCCACGGACTGTAGCCTGCCAGGCTCCTCTGTTTACCCTCTTAACAAAGAAACCTCTGCGTAAACTCAATTGTACACATCATACTGAGGAAAACGAACTTGCTTCTTTGCCAAGACTGTCAGCTGGGCCCCTTAATGTCTAGACCTGGAGTCTCCTGACTCATTATCATGCAATATTCTGCAAGGAAAATTAACCTCCTGTTAGACTTCTCAACTCAGCAACACATCACCAGTTTGCACAACGTTCTTTTAAAAAGCGCTTTACAGGGTTTCCCTGGTGGCTCAGTAGTAGAAAATCTGCCCGCCAATGCAAGAGACATGGGTTTGATCCCTACCCTGGGAAGATCCCACGTGCCTCGGAGTAGCACAGCCTGTGCTCCACAAGTGCTGATCCTGTGCTCTAGAGCCTGTACTCTGCAACAGGAGAAGCCACGGCAATGAGAAGCCCCTGAAGTGCGACTGGAGGGTAACACCCTGCTCCTGGCACCTGGAGAACAGCCTGTGCAACAAGGAAGACCCAGCAGTTAAAGATGAATAAATAACTTTTTAAAAGTATTTTGCAATGGGATAAGGGTGTTGTGCTGGGGGTGGCAGTGGGGGGCACTGTAATGTATCACGTGACTGTCCTGCAGTGTGGTTCTCCTCCATCTCCTTCTTCCTGCCCTTTGATTGGCTGGACTATAGCGGCTGTTAATGTTCACATCAGGCTTTCTCATGGTGAAGAACCTGCCTAGAGACACAGGAGACATGCAGGAGACACAAGACTCAGGTTTGATCCCTGGGTGAGGAAGACCACCCCCAGAGGAGGGTGTGGCAACCTACTCTAGTATTCTTGCCTGGAGAATCCCATGGACAGAGGAGCCTGGAGGGCTACAATCTATGTGGTAGCAAAGAGTCAGACACGACTGAAGTGACTTAGCACAGCACACAATGCTCCCTCCAGCCTCAGCATCTCTCCACTGAGCGAGCTCTCCTTGGGAAACTAAGTTGTTCCTCTGAAGGGAGGATTAATCATGAAAGACTGAAAATCAAAATATTAAAATAAGAGAATTTTTATCTTAATAAAAACAAAGTAAGTCCTTTATGGATTAAACCTTTGGCTGGTTCATGGCAACCAACTACTTTCTTCCTGAATTTTAGGTCCTCGAGATTGGAGAAGGTAGGTGTATGAGCTCCCTAAGGCTGTCGTACAAGTTGCCATTAACTTGGCTTAAAACAACAGAAATTTATTTTCTCACAGTTCCAGAACCAGTTTTCTGACAAGGTGTTGGGAGAGCACGCACCAGAGTTTCCAGGGGAATCCTTCTTTGTTTTATCCAGCTTCTGAGACTTCGGTTGGAATCAAGGACAGCAGATCCACTCGGTCCACTTCAAGGGGCCTTTTCCCCTGTGGGGTTCTGTCCGAAGTCCCTTGGCCCCTCTGTTATGACAATTCCTTTGGTTGCATTTTGAGCCCACCTGAGTGATCCAGGAGTGACTCCTCCTCTTGGGATCCTTATATCAGTCACAACTTTTGCCATATCCTTAAGGCAGTGTTAGGTGATCTTTCCGAACATCAGAGAAGCCACACTGGAGAGGATGAAGCACTTGAACGTTTTGGCCATGTCATGTGGCATATAGGATCTTAGTTCCCCGACCAGGGATTGAATCTGCACCCCGTGCACTGGAAGTCTTAACCACCAGACCACCAGGGAGGTTCCAAGGATGAAGTACGTTAACTGTCAAGTATGCTTTCTTTTTTCTGCTTTCACTTTTTAAATTTTAAAGTTACTGGGACAAGTCCAGTCACTGCAATATTAAACTCTGGTTGTAGATTTTGTTCTACTTCAACATCAAGGGATGCCTGAAGAGTGGGCACTCAAGAGATGGCCTGGGAGGAAGGAGATCCTAAAGGGTTTCTGTGGATTCCTCACTTGCCAATTGCTGGGTCAGGGTCTCGTCACCGCACTTTGCGTCAAAGTAAACCACACCAGCATTGCCTTTTGTAGAATTAAACCGATGTGTATCAGGTATAACTAAGGAATAAACATCCAAACCAGTTAAGTGTTTTAACACATATCCAGAACTTCTGATTTGCAAAGAACTGAGCCATACCGAACATGATTTAACCTGATTCAGAATAAATTTAGAACATCTCTCCAAAACATGTACAGATTCTGGGGTTAGGATGTAGACATATTTTTGGTGCCACCATTCAGTCCACACTACACTGGATAATTCTTTTCTCATATCACAGGATGAGTCCAACTGCAGATGAAGTTTGTTGTCTTCTAAATTACATGAGTTTTCAAGTTTTGCTTTCATTTTTTCCCCTTTGCTAATTACCCAAGTTGAATTGAGAAAAGGCATAGAAACCAGAGATCAAATTGGCAACACAGAAAAAGCAAGGGAATTCCAGAAAAACATCTGCTTCATTAACTATGCTGAAGCCTTTGACTGTGTGGATCACAACAAACTGTGGAAAATTCTTCAAGAGATGGGAATACCATACCACCTTATCTGTCTCCTGAGTAACCTGTATGCAGGTCAAGAAGTAACAGAAATGGATGTGGAACAACCAACTGGTTCAAAATTGGGAAAGGAGTACATCAAAGCTGTATATTATCACCCTGCCTATTGAACTTCTATGCAGAGTACATCATGAGAAATGGCAGGCTGGATGACTTACAAGCTGAAATCAAGATTGTCGGGAGAAATATGATATGTAGATGAAACCACTTTAATGGCAGAAAACAAAGAGGAACTAAAGAGCCTCTTTTTGAGGGTGAAAGAGGAGAATGAAAAAGCTGGCTTAAAACTCAACATTGAAAAAACAAAGATCATGGCATCTGGTCCCATCACTTCATGGAAAATAGATGGGGAAAAAGTGAAAACAATGAGAGATTTTATTTTCTTGGGCTCCAAAATCACTGAGGATGGTGACTGCAGCCATGAAATTAAAAGACCTTGCTCCTTGGGAAAAAAGCTATGACAAAATTAGACAGCATATTAAAAACATAAACATCGCTTTGCCAACAAAGGTCCATCTAGTCAAAGCTATGTTTTTTCCAGTTGTCATGTATGGATGTGAAAGTTGGACCATAAAGAAGGCTGATTGCTGAAGAATTGATGCTTTTGAGCTGTGGTGTTGAAGATTCGTTAGAGTTCCTTGGACAGCAAGGAGATCAAACAGTCAATCCTAAAGGAGATCAACCCAGAATATTCACTGGAAGGACTGATGCTGAAGCTGAAGCTCCAATACTTTGGCCAATACATGGTGCAATTCATGGGGCAAAGAGCTGACTCATTGGAAATGACCACCTGGTGCGGAGAAAGATTGAGGGCAGGAGCAGAAGAGGGTGACAGAGGATGAGATGGTTGGTTGGCATCACCGACTCAATGGACATGAGCTTCATCAAACCCCAGGAGATAGTGAAGGACAGGGAAGCCTGGTGTGCTGCAGTCAGTGGGGTCAAAAAGAGTTGGACACGACTTAGTGACTGAACAAAACAAATGACCTAAATAGAAACATGATTCCTGTTAACTTCTTTCTTGTGTTCTGAAAATAAGCTACTCTCTCTGGTTCTGATTGTTTAAAAATCCCAGGTTTGTGTTTGTGAGAACATACATGCTAGAGTCAAGCTTGGTGGTGGTGGTGGTTTAGTTGATCACTTGCGTCCGACTTTTTTGTGACCCCCACCCCCCACCCCCCATGGACTGTAGCCTGCCGGGCTTCTCTGTCTATAGGATTTTCCAGGCAAGAATACTGGAGTGGATTGCCATTTCCTTCTCCAGGATATCTTCCAGACCCAGGAATCAAACCCATGTTTCACAGGCAGATTCTTTAGTGACTGAGCCAAGCTTATGTGTAAAAGTCTGAGTCAACAGCCCGATGACTAGTGCTTCGGTATAATCAGCAAGAAATTGGCCCCATTTCTCCTTAACTCACTTTGTCATCCAGGAATAAACGCAAAGATCTCCTTCAAGATTAGAGTTGATTCTTCTAATCTTTGATGACTTCTTCAGGCCCTTTAGAGTTCCAGAGAAGTTCTCTGTGCACTGTGTATATTGAATATGCTGCCATTTTTGTTGTTGCTATTTATTTCTCAAGGGCATCAGGTCTCAGGTCAAACAAGTTGAAAAGTGCGTTGATTCATTTCTCTGCTGTCTTAGGATTATCTTCTCTTTAAAGCCATGGACTCTTTCCCTGTCTACTCCAAACAAACAATTTCATTTTTCATCCTGGCAAATCTGATTGAAATGAGATTTGATTTCTTTATGTCTTCAGATCAAGTTGTACAAGGAAAGAGTTTATAATGGAAATCTTTCATCCTGTCTATCTAGCTTTCGATATCCTAGGCTGTTCTAAAAATAAAATCTTGAAGAGATTTCTCCTCTCCCTGAGGTTAACATGTTGAGAGGTAGGGAGGGGAAAAAATGAAGAAGAAACTTTTCTCTCCTTATCATTCTTAAAAAAGAGTCTTGTTCTGCTCCTTGAAAACCTGACATGCACAGTTAGCTCTGGAAGTAGAGGGTTGAATTTCTTTTTTACTTTATTTTAATGAGATGTACATTAGTCAAGACTCTTGAGAGTCCCTTGGACGGCAAGGAGATTAAATCAGTCAATCCTAAAGGAAATCAATCCTGAATATTCATTGAAAGGATTGCTGCTGAAGGTGGCCACCTGATGTGAAGAACTGACTCATTGGAAAAGACCCTGATACTGGGAAAAGATTGAAGGCAGTAAGAGAAAGGGATGACAGAGGATGAGATGGTTGGATGATGTCACCGACTTGATGGACATGAGATCAAGCAAACTCCAAGAAATAGTGAAGGACAGGGAAGCCTGTTGTGCTGCTGTCTACGGGGTCGCAAGAGTAGGACATGACTTAGTGACTGAACAACAAGATTAGTCAATCTATTGGACTTTTGGGGAAAGGAATGAAAAGCTATAGTGGTCAGTTATAGAATTATCTTTTCAAGGTTTTTTTTTTTCCCCTAAGAGTAAGAACAGTAATGTTGTAATATTTGTACACTGTAAATTTCCACTTGAGCTAATTAAATATAAGAAATAGAGTTCCAGGCTCAGGAAGAATCTTGTTTTCAGAGCAACAGGCTCGGCTTCAGCCCCTTCTCCACAGCTCCACGAAGAAGCAGCACAGAGAATTGCCCACCCTTATACTCAGTTCTTCAGTGTGAAGATCAGACCACCACACTGTCCTGGCCACAGTCATGGCTAGAGAGCCATGGGACATTCAGGCAGCAGATCCAGGAGCCTCCTCCCTCTGCATCTTTGCAGCAGCAGCCTAGAGATTTCGAGGAAGACCTATTTTTCATTGCCAAAAGTCTTCCCTGGTGGCTCAGATGGTAAAGAGTCTGCCTTTAATGCAGGAAACCTGGGTTCGATCCCTGGGTTGGGAAGATCCCCTGTAGAAGGAAATGACAACCACTCCTGTATTCTTGCCTGGAGAATACCATGGACAGAGTACCCAGTGGGCTACAGTCCTTGGGGTCACACAGAGTCAGACACGACTGAGCAACTAACACCATGTACCACTATGTACTTTGTAAGTCTCAAGATTTTCGTCATTTTGCGGGAGCTACAGATTGGATGAGGAAGGTCAAGACCAGGGCTGGGAAGGACTGGCGCTGGGTGCTGAGTTGACTGGTTTCCAGGAACGGAGGAATCCAAGGATGATCATGTGTCCAGAAATAGTTTGTCTTTCCTACGGCCTCTAGGTCAACAGAAGGCAGAAGGGGAAGCAGGCATCATGGACTCTTAGCAGCTTTTCAGACCCCTGCTCTGGGATCCAGGCCTGGAGGAATGTTTACTAGCTGTGTGAGGGACTGAGGAGGGGAGTGAAGGGTTCAGCAGGTCTGAGCCTCTGTTTCTTCATATGGATCATGATCTTTTTTTTTTTTTCCCCAGATCTTTTATAGTTCTAGCAAATAAACTATAAACAAGCAAAACAACCAAAGGCTTCTTACAGTTCAAGGAAGGATTTGTTATTTATTTTTATCCAACACAATAAATTCCTTACCATTTTGCACTCCTATCAGGCCTAAAAATAATGTTTTTTATTTTGGGAGATGAACAAATAGTTCAGTTTACTGGAGTGTGGGTAAGGAGCAGGAGGGCTCCTTAACAGGACACGTGATCAGAAAGAAAGGCTGGGGTGAGACTTTGAGGGCGGAACTGCTGGTAGCCTCGGGCTTGGGGAGACACTGCCCTGGGTGTCAGGCTTTGATTGACCCCACTCTGGTGCTCCCCCAGCCCTTTCTGTCAGAAGGCGCCTGGGAGTCTGTGGAGCTAAAGGCTGTGCCCATCCCCTTGACCCCTTCCTGAGAATTCTCCAGTCAAATATTCCCAGGGGCGTGTGCTCTCTTCCCTGGATGTGTTGGAGCATACGTCTTGTGTACCGCCATGACCTAGGGGTGGCCAAGAGCAGCTGTTTGCAGGGGCAGTGAAACAGACATGAAAGCAGGAGTGTCCACAGGCCTAAGTGTGGTCTTGGCAATCTTGTCCAAGAGGATTTTTTTCTGAGCTCTCTGTGCTGCACCAGTAACCAATATATCTGTCTTTATGCTAACCCTAAACATTTTTTTATTACTGTAGTTTTATAGTAAGTTTTGAAATCAGGAAGTATTTGACCTCCAGCTTTCTTCTCCTTTTGAAACATTGTTTTGGCTTCTTGGGAGTCCCTTTAAATTCTCCATTTTGAACATTCAGGAATAGCTGAAGCAAAGCCAGTGAATCCCTGAAGTAGTAATTAGTAAAAGATTATTGTATACATATTGAAAAGATACTACAGACTTGGAGGATTCAAAAATCAAAACCTGGAATGAGGCCCAACAGTATATTGTTATAAAGCAGCTTCTATAGGGAGAAAGTAGTAATTGCTCATTCTTCACAGTGGTTGGTTCATTTTTCACAGTGATTGGTTATAATATTAGAATTTTCAGTGATTGTGTCATACCAGTCTTGGGAAACAGTTCAACTTTTGCTTATGATTTCCAGAAGCATAAGCAGGAAATGACCCAAGCAGTATTAGTCTTGCCAGTAAACAAAATTAAGCTTTATATAACTAAACTGGTTTTATTTTTCAAGGCTGGTCTCCCATTTATCTTTTATTTTAATTGTTGTTTAGTCACTAAATCATACCCAACTCTTGGCGACCCCATGGACTGCAGCACACCAGGCTTCCCTGTCCTTCGCCATCTCCCGAAGTTTGCTCAAACTCATGTCCATTGAGTTGGTGATGTCATCCAACCATCTCATCCTCTGTCGTTTCCTTCTCCTCCTGCCGTCAATCTTTCCCAGCATCAGGGTCTTTTCCAATGAGTCAACTCTTCACATGAGGTGGCCAAAGTACTGGAGTTTCAGCTTCAACATCAGTCCTTCCATTGAATTGGTGATGCTATCTAACCATCTCATCCTCTGTTTCCCCCTTCTCCTCCTGCCTTCAATCTTTCCCAGCATCAGGGTCTTTTCCAATGAGTTGGCTCTTCACATCAGGTGGCCAAAGTATTGGAGCTTCAACTTAAGCATCAGTCTTTCCAATTTACATTCAGGATTGAGTTCCTTTAGGATTGACTGATATGATTTCCTTGCTGTCCAAAGGACTCTCAAGAGTCTTCCTCTGCACACAGTTCAAAAGCTTCAATTCTTCCATGCTCAGCCTTCTTTTTGGTCCTTTTGGTCATTCTTTCAGCAGCCTGAGAGCATCACCAACTGATATAGCATTATTCTCATTTATCTACTGTTGATGGATAGTCAGACCAAAGAAAGGCATATTCGCTGTGTCCATTAGTTGAATCATAAGGCCAGAGGGCCATGTGGTCATCATCTTCATTATTTATGTGGTTATTGTTGATTTCACCTGGTTGTCTGATTGTGATGGATACCACTTTGCCTGAGAGCGGCTCTGACAGGCTTTAAAAATCCTCAAGAGAATGCAATGTCCTCAGGAGGTTAATATGATAACTACAATGAAACTAATAGCCAAGGATTGGAAAGTTTCCTGAAGCAGAGATCCTCAGGAGACAAGATTTAAGCAATTAAATAATTCAAATGGGTTATAATCAGATGCAAATTTTACCTTTATCTATAATTTTTGGATAACGTGTAATTAGGTTTAAATTTTTAAACTTATTTGCATGGAGACAGCATGATGTAATAGCAAACACATATCCTCATATTCTCATGGTTGCAAGATGAACATGAGGGTGTTGTAATCCAAGAGATAGTATTGAAGGTGAGTTTCCACGAAGACTAAGCTTCTATAGGGTATAAGCTGGCCTTCCCACTGGCCCAGCAGTAAAGAATCCACCTGCAATGAGGGAGACTTGCAGAAGATGTGGGTTCAATCCTGGGCTGGGAAAATGCCCTAGAGAAGGAAATGGCAACCTACTCCAATAGTCTTGCCTGGAGAATCCCATGGAGAGTGGAGCCTGGTGGGTTACAGTCCATGAGGTCACAAAGAGTTGGATAAGACTGAAGCGACTGAGCACACAGCACAGAGTGTGAGCAACCAGGTAATTTAATGAGACTAGTTTCCATGGAAACAAAAAATAAAGATCAATATAAAATTATAAATTCCATTTCTGAGCAAATTATAAATAAGGTTTCTGAGTTTGGAGAGCAGCCAGTTGGGAAAATTTCCAGATATTGAGTTTGCCCTTCTTCAGGTGGAAGGTGGGCAAGCAGCAGCAATCAGATAGATAGGTTTCCCTGGTTTTCAGTGTGACTATCTAAGGTGATTTTTCTACATGCTCACATAGCAACAGGGACAAAATGGACCACATTTGAGCTGTTGTAATGATTCCTCTGAAGTTTATTTTAACTTGTCCAGCTTTGGCTTGCATGACTTTGGGAAAAAGGACAGTTTTTGTTTACAAGTCAAAATGGGAAAAAATCAGAAATGTTTATTTGGGAAATTCTAGCTAAATATGGGAGGAAACTAGAAGAATTCAGTTTTCATTCCAGTGAATAGGTAGAAAACAAAACCTTAAAGATGACAGCACTAGAATCTGATATCCAAAAAAGTGTATTAATAAAATACAATTTTTTCTCTCTATAATGGTCCCCTCTTTTTAAAATCACAGCTGATTAAAGTAAGACTAATTTGTTTACAAATTAAGCTTAGTTTCAATAAACTTGACCTGATTATTTATATAAGTGCAGCACAAATAGTGATTGATAATATTATTTTAAATCTCTGCTAGAACTTTAGTCAGGAATCTCAGCTTGAACTTTCAAAAGACTCTCAAAATAAATAAATAAATAAAAGCAAAGATGGGGGAAAAAAGCCTCTCAAGGCTTAGAAGTCAAGGTAAGAACTTGTCCAATTGTGCCCTGGCTCAGTGGTAAAGAGTTTGCTTGTCTATTCAGAAGACTCGGGTTCGATCCCTGATCCACGAAGATCTCCTGGAGAAGGAAATGGCAATCCACTCCAGTATTCTTGCCTGGGAAGTCCCATGGACAGAGGAGCCTGGCGGGCCACAGTCCATGGGGTTGCAAAAGAGCTGGACATGACTTAGCCACTAAACAACAATAGTAAGGAGATGAGATTCCTATTGAGCATAGAAAAATACAAACATTGTCACGAAAAATAAAAATCTTTAATAAGAAATTCAAAATTCTGGAGGGATCAGGTAAGGAGAAAAATGTAAGTGTGCTAACTTTTGTTGCAAAGATACCCTTTACCAAATTGTCATAAGTTATTGATAGATTGCTTTAAAGAGAGGAGAAAAAGGAGTCCTTTGAATCCCAGAAGTAAAACATTAAAGAAGCAGCAATGTTTTATATGAAATCATAAAAATTATAGTCATCCTCATCAGTTCATTTGGTAGCCTGTAATTAATTCTAATTTATCTTGATCTTTTGTTAGCAGTTTTATAAATTCATCAGTTTTCCGTCAGAGTTTTAGAAATTCTTACTTTGTTCATTGTTATGTCTTTAAGTTATCAGAAAACCACATTCTAAAGTACTTGTCAGGGTCTTCTCCATTAAAATTTTGAAAGATATTTTGCAAAATCTTTGAAGCAATTTTGCAAGAACACTTTTGCAAAAGCACCAGGGTAAAGCAATAATAACCATTGATAAATGACAAAAGACTAAAAAACAGCCATGGTTATAGATCAGGTGAAAGGTCACAGACACACACACACACAAATAATGGCAATTGACCAAAAAATGTAGTTATTTCTGTGACATACACTCAAAAATTATGACTGATAACATTATATCAACTAAAAATGATGTACAACTTGAGAGCTGTGAATTAAGTTTTATTTGGGGCAAAATGAAGACTGCAGCCCAGGAGGCAGCATCTCAGATAGCTCTGAGAGACGGCTCCAAAGCTGCAGTGGGGGAAGGTCAATATATAAGGTTTTGGTGAAGCAAGTTCAGTACCATGAAGCACTTTTGTTAGTCCTGAGGATCTGATGTCACCATGAAGGGATTTAGTGCTTCTCTAGATGTGAGGAGATGCAAGGGTTGAGACCATAAAATCTGTTACTAAAAACATTCAACTATTTAAAGTCATGTCCCACCAGATGTCCTGGGGTACAGAGTGCCTCACTCCACCCTGAACTCCCTCAGTGGGTGTTGAAGGTCAACAGCTATAGCAGCCGGGGGTTCAATCTCCATGGCAGATGGCAAATGCCTTTGTTGTTCAGTCATTGGCAATGCTCTTGGTAAGTGCCAATTTGTACTTCACAATTATATCACACTTTTAGAAATTTTATATTACTTAATTTCTAGAACATGTTGTTGCTGTTGTTAAGTTGCTCAGTCATGTTCAACTTTTTGTGACCTCACAGACTGACGCATGCCAGGCTTCTCTGTACTTCACCAACTCCCAGACTTTACTCAAACCCATGTCCATTAAGTCAGTGATGCCATCCAACCCTGTATCCTCTGTTGTCCCCTGCTCCTCCTGCCTTGAATCTTTCCCAGTATCAGGGTCTTTTCAAATGAGTCAGTTCTTCGCATGAGGTGGCCAAAGAATTAGAGCTTCAGCTTCAACATCAGTCCTTCCAATGAATATTCAGGACTGATTTCCTTTAGGATAGTCTGTTTGGATCTCCTTGCAGTCCAAGAGACTCTCAAGAGTCTTCTCCAAAACCACAGATCAAAAGCATCAATTCTTTGCACTCAGCTTTCTTCATAGTCCAACTCTCACATCCACACATGACTACTGGAAAAACCATAGTCTTGACTAGACGGACCTTTGTTGGCAAAGTAATGTCTCTGCTTTTTAATATGCTGGCTAGGTTGGTCATAACTTTCCTTCCATGGAGTAAGTGTCTTTTAATTTCATGGCTGCAGTCACCATCTGCAGTGATTTTTGAGCCCAGAAAAATAGTCTGCCACTATTTCCACTGTTTCCCCATCTATTTTCCATGAAGTGATGGGACTGGATGCCATGATCTTAGTTTTGTGAATGTTGAGCTTTAAGCCAATTTTTTCATTTTTCTCTTTCACTTTCATCAAGAGGCTCTTTAGTTCTTCTTCACTTTTTGCCATAAGGGTTGTGTCATCTGCATATGTGAGGTTATTGATATTTCTCCTGGCAATCTTGATTCCAGCTTGTGCTTCATCCAGCCCAGTGTTTCTCATGATGTACTCTGCATAGAAGTTAAATAAGCAGGGTGACAATATACAGCCTTGATGTACTCCTTTTCCTATTTGGAACCAGTCTGTTGTTCCATGTCCAGTTCTAACTGCTGCTTCCTGACCTGCATACAGGTTTCTCAAGAGGCAGGTCAGGTGGTCTGATATTCTCATCTCTTGAAGAATTTTCCACAGTTTGTGGTTGTCCACACAGTCAAAGGCTTTGGCATAGTCAATAAAGCAGAAATAGATATTTTTCTGGAACTCTCTTGCTTTTTCAATGATCCAGCAGATTTTGCCAATTTGATCTCTGGTTCCTCTGCCTTTTCTAAAACCAGCTGGAACATCTGGAAGTTCATGGTTCATGTACTGTTGAAGCCTGGCTTGGAGAATTTTGAGCATTACTTTGCTAGCATGTGAGATGAGTGCAATTGTGCAGTAGTTTGAGCATTCTTTGGCATTGCCTTACTTTGGGATTGGGATGAAAACTGACCTTTTCCAGTCCTGTGGCCACTGCTGAGTTTTCCATATTTGCTGGCATATTGAGTGCAACACTTTCACAGCATCATCTTTCAGGATTTGAAACAGCTCAACTGGAGTTCCATAACCTCCACTAGCTTTGTTCATAGTGATGCTCCTAAGGCCCACTTGACTTCACATTCTAGGATGTCTGGCTCTAGCTGAGTGATCACACCATTGTGATTATCTGGGTTATGAAGATCTTTTTTGTACATTTTTTCTGTGTATTCTTGCCACCTCTTCTTAATATCTTCTGCTTCTGTTAGATCCTTACCATCTGTCCTTTATTGTGCCCATCTTTGCATAAAATGTTCCCTTGGTACCTTTAATTTTCTTGAAGAGATCTCTAGTCTTTCCCATTCTGTTGTCTTTCTCTATTTCTTTGCACTGATCACTGAGGAAGGCTTTCTTATCTCTCCTTGCTATTCTTTAGAACTCTGCATTCAAATGGGTATATCTTTCCTTTTCTCCTTTTCTTTTTTCTTCTCTTCTTTTCACAGCTATTTGCAAGGCCTCCTCAGACAGCCATTTTGGTTTTTTGCATTTCTTTTTCTTGGGGATAATCTTGATCCCTGTCTTCTGTACAGTGTCATGAATCTCTGTCCACAGTTCATCTGGCTTCACTATCTCCTGGAGTTTGCTCAGTGATGTCATCCAGCTATCTCATCCTCTGTTGCCCCTTTCTCCTAAAACACATAACATGTAACTATACAAATACAACATAAAGACAGCTTACTATCATTTAATTGACAATGATTCTCATATAATTTAACATATTAAATAAACCTAATTAGTTTAACTTATCTCCTTTAAAAGACAAGATAAATCTTTTGTGATGTTCTAGGGGCTTTCTATAAAATCTCAACTTGCTTCCAGGTCCAAAAGACTCCGGTTTACAATTTGCTTTTGGGAAGATTGTTAAAACAATTTTACTGAGGTTAAGTTCCTCTTAAAAAATAAAAGGCTTTATTAAAATTATTTTAGTTTAGCTTTAGCTGTGCAATCTGGTTTTGTTTGCTGTCGGGGAATTTTCAACAAATTTTTTTCACAACATGAATTTTAGGATGGATTTTTTCCTGTTTCTCTAAAAAGCATCATTGATAGGGATTGTGCTGAATCTATAGATCAGTTTGGGTAGTATATTGATAATATGAAGCCTTCCAATTCATGAACATGGGATATCTTTCCACTTACTTATGTCTTTCATATTTTTCAGCCATGTTTTATTTTCAGTGTACAAATCTTTAACGTCCTTGGTTAAGTTGATTCCTATGGGGATTTTTTGATGCTATTATAAATGAAATTTCCTTGTTGGGTTGATCATTGTTAGTGCATAGGAATGTAATTGATTTTTGTGTATCCTGCCATTTTGCAGGGTTTTTTTATTTGTTCTGTCAGGTGTCTGTGTGTGTGCAATCTTCAGTGTTTTCTACATGTAGGATTATATCATCTATGAACAGGCATAATTTTACTTCTTTCTTTCCAATTTGGATGCCTTTTGCTGTGCTTAGTCACTCAGTCATGTCCGACTCTCTGCAACCCCATGGATTGTAGCCCGTCAGGATCCTCTGTCCATGGAGATTCTCCAGGCAAGAATACTGGTGTGGGTTTTATTTCTTGCTTAATGTTATTGCATCATTAGTGCTGAAGATATTAATGAAGTGGGGAAAGTGAGAAGTGTTTAGACTTAGAACAAGTGGAATTGTTGACTTACATGTTGGCTGTGGGAGAAAGAGAGAAGTTAAGGATGACCTCTAGGTTTACAATGAGATTGACTGGCTGAATCATTGTGGTCCCATTTCATTAGATTGGGTAAATGAGAGAGTGTGCACTTGGGTGGGGAAGAGAAAAGCTCTGTTTGGCCACATTACATCTATGAATGTGGATAATACAGGCTTCCCAAGTGGCTCAATGGTAAAGAATCTGCCTGCCAATTCAGGAGACACAAGAGATGCAGGTTCAGTTCCTGGGTCAAGAAGATCCCCTGAAGGAGGAAATGGCAATCCACTGCAATATTCTTGCTGGGATAATCCCATTGACAGAGGACCTGGCAGGCCACAGCTCTTGGGGTCCCAAGTCAAACATGACGGAGTGACCTAGCCTGCATCCAGGTGGGTAATATAGATAAAAGCAGAATATGATGAGAAGAGATCAGAAGACAGACTGTTGTGTCTTCTGATCTTGTAACCCGTTTCTAAAAGCTCACGTTTAGAAAAAGGAGAGAAGAAGGAGAATCAGAAAGGAAGCAAAGAAGAAATAGTCCAAGGAATAGAATAGGAACCAAGAGGGTCAGAGAAACAAGGAAGAGAAAGTTTCAAGAAACTGACAATGGTTAACTGTGCAAAACAAATAGAGGAAGGAAGATGAGGACTAAAAAAGGACCTTTAAGGTGAGCAATGAAGATACCATAGATAACTTTTGACAGCATTTTCACCAGAATGAATAACATCTCTTCCTATGTACAAGTAAGTTGAAAAAGCAAGTGTGTGTTTGAATTGCCCTGAACAGCTTTGAAGTGCTATATACTAATAAGGTGGTGTTGATTTTAGTGTCGTCATAGAAACAAAAAACATGTAGGAGAACTAAAGCCACTTTAAACTCCTGACTCCAGCCCATCACGTCCCCTTGATTTGTCATGAAAGATGCCAATAAAAACAATGAGAGGGGTGGAACTAATTCAGATTTCTTCCTTTAGCTGAGATCCCTAAGTAGGAATCTTACACTCTTCATCTTGAGAAGGAAGCCAGCACCAGCTCTGACACCAAAGTTCCTTATAGCACAAACAGCTGTCTGACCAGAGTTCCTTCTTCTCTTGCCATTGGCTGACACTGTTCATAAAATACAATTTGCTGTTTCGCTTTTTTTAAACAAGCAAACTGAATTACTTGGAGGAGGAAGACAGCAGAGACAGAGGAGACAGAGCCAAGACAGCTGAAAGAAAGAAAACTCAGGTGAGCATTCTCATCTTTTCCCTGTTAACTTGTTGTTAAAAATTATACTTTGCTATGCTTCATAGGAAGAAGAATAATTTTTAAAAGTAAGTTTATTTTGTTCTACTATAAGTTTTTTCCTACTACATGGTACTTTAAAAAATATTGGGAAAGTACAAAAAAAGTAGAAGGAAGCAGAAACCACCACTGAGATAGCTGCTATTGATATTTTGGGGGTTATTTCTTTCCATTTATTATGTGTGTCTACCTATGATTTTAGTTCATTTTCATAGTCATGCTTATACACAATGGATACGTTTATATTCCTTTTTTTCCATTAGAGCATACATTTCCCCACATTGCTGTAAATGCTTTATAATCATAATTTAAAATTGCTGCATAGTATTACATGGAGGAAATTTTCTGTACTTTGCCGAAGCATTCCCCTATATGGGGTCATATAGCATCTTTCCTTTTTTCATAGAGTGGGTCACATGATAACATAAGATATATATTTTTTCCTTTCAGAGTCTAGTTTTTAGAGGAGAGGAGGTTAAACTCAAGAGTATAGAGTTCAGCTCTCAGTTTTACTGAGTTTCAGTTATACTGAGAGACACAATGAAAGGGGAAGAAGTGTATGAGACCATGTGCTTATAATCTGCTTGCTACCCTTTGGGGACTTCAGCCAGTGGTTCTCAACTCTGGCTGTACATTCCATCAGAATTATTTGATTCTGGAGAGATTAGAAAATGATCTATAGAATAATTGAAAATTAACTTTGGTGAGGAGCCACTCATCTGTTGTTGTTGCTGTTGATTTAACTTCTAAAAATTTCTCAGGTGGCTCTAATGGGTGAGAAGCATAATAACAACCAACCTAGGTTATTTGTAATATTTCTTTCTCTCTGACCCATACATTTTAAGGGAAAGGGGATACACTATCGAGAAAGCTGTCTAAGTCTCCCTTTCAATACTGCCTTTGCTGTTTACGAAATTCCTTCACATACAGTCGTTCATTTGATTCACATGAGTGCTGAAGTGTGTAACTCTTACTTTAAAATAAGAAAGTGAGGCCAAGAGGACACAGGATCTTTCCTGGGGTCTAACCAGAACTGGCCCAATCTGGTTCAGTTCAGGACACATACATCTTGAGTAATGGTTATTGCAGAAAAAAATTGTTCAAATTTTGTTATGTCTACTGAATATTCTTTTAGCGCTTTACATGACACTGACGTGTAATAGTTATTTACATGACACTGATCATGATTTAGCAAGAAGAAAAACACAAGGTTACAAAATAGCATTAACATATGGACTCATTTTTGTTTGAGAATATGTATATTTGAAGAAAAGTGAAAGGAAGTAAAGGCACAAACATTTGTATGTGTCTGGTTGGTGGCAAATCTTGTAACTTAAGTTTATTTCAGCTGATATTACTCTATTTTTTAACCACATTCATTGCTTGTGTAATAAAGATGTGAAGTGAATTGAATGGAATTGTTCTTGCCTTTCTGGTTGGCTCCTCTCCAGATGAAATGGTACTAACTCATTTTACTTGGCCATAAAGAAGCCTTTGCTTTAATTCTCGATGAGTTTTATTCATACTTGTCACAAATATTCCTGTTATGCAATATGTTAGCTAGCGTGTTCTTATTATTGTTAGCTAGCATCGCCTGGAAACTTACCAAGTATCAGGCATGGAGTTACTTGTATTAGTTTTCCTCATCAATGCCCAGTCTTCCCTCTGCAGATGAAGGTCTTGAAGCACAGGAATAAGCGTGACCAAGAGGCAGAGCTGAGGCTCAAACCTAGGTCCTCTCTAACTCAAAACACATGTTTTCTTCATTATACCATCTTTCCTCCCTGATGTGAGGTCATCAAGGGTATCACGCATCACGTACACATCACTCATTTGGGAAGAAGGTGATATATTTTTTGTGGTGTACTCATTGTATTGGAAAAGACCCTGATGCTGAGAAAGATTGAAGGTAAAAGGAGAAGAGAGTGACAGAGGATGAGATGGTTGGATGGCATCACTGACTCAATGGATGCAAGTTTGAGCAAACTCTGAAGATAGTGAAGGACAGGGAAGCCTGGCATGCTGCAGTCCATGGGGCTGCAAAGAGCTGGACATGACTAGTGACTGAACAACAGCATTGCTATGTGTCAGTATTACCTTGGGCATTGGAGTATCTCATGTGTGCTCCAGACTCAGGGACTCCTGCTTTCCTAGTTTGTCTTGCTCACCAGACAGCTGAGGCATGCTAATCCCCCAAGGCTAAATCTGGAAGGTATGAGCCTAACAAGGGATTGTGCAATGACCCAGTGAGCACTGGTTAATACAGCAGCCAAGCTGGGCAACGTTGAGAAAGTTAAGAATTGGCCTGGCTTTATCAACTTTTCTGTAGGGCCTTATCAAATCCACAACAGAACCCACAGCATTGTATCTATGGTGTTCTCCTGGAACTGCCCACTACTTCTTTGTGTTGGAATTACTTACCTGTGAGTCTCTTTCCTTCTGCTGGAGGAATAACAGCGGAAGATGGAGTCTCTCCAGACAGCCCGCTCCATTAAGAATAAATGTTGTTTATCGCTAAGTCATGTCCAACTCTTTTGCGATGCCATGGACGGTAGCCCACATGATTCCTTTGTTCAGTGGGTTTCCCAGGCAAGAATACTGGAGTGAGTAGCCATTCCTGCTCCAGAGGATCTTCCCAACCCAGAGATCGAACCTATGTCTCCTGCATTGGGAGGGAAATTCTTTATTACTGAGTCACCTGGGAAGCCCTAAGAATAAATGGGCAGGTATAAATGCACTAATTCATTAGTGAATGTGAACTTTAGTTAACAGCTTCTTTTTATCTCTATTGAACCTATTAACCTCTTTTGTGCATTGATCCATGGAGAAAGTGGTATAGTCTTGGACAATCTTTAAAGGAAAACTTCCATGGCTTGGTGGCAGTAAGGGCTGACCCCTTGGACAGAGAAAGTAATGGAAGCTGGAACAGCAACCTGGAACCAAAGAAGCTTAAAGTTGGAGCATCCTCAGGAAGAGCCAGGGTTAGTACAGAAGCTTTTTACATCTTCAGTGTTTCAAGAAGAGGTTTTAAAGAAGCAAGCAGATCTTAGGAAGAATAAGAAGAAGAGGGGATAGGTGGATAAGCCAGGGGAGGAGCAGTGAAAGGAAGAGAGAGGAAGAAGGGGTAGGATGGGGAGTCTATTTGCTTCGGACGTTCATCAGGCTGGGAGAATTGAAAAGGGTACAGTCTACGGTTATTTTTTCTATTGTATATTATGAAAACAAGAATATGTTTATCATAGAAAAAACAAAACACCATTTCCCAAGTAAGTGTCTTCCTGTGGGATTATAATTTTATCTTGTTTGTCCCTACAAAATGCCCGAAGGCATCACAGATTCTTTGAAGTAACTTTGTTTCTTTTTATTTTGAATCTTACTTCAACTAGAACTTTGTTCTCTTGCAAATTCTGAGAGATTTGAAGGCGACTCCCCTTGTTAGTTGCAGTGGAAGTTATTGACCCAGAGCCAAAAAAAAATGTGCAACCCTCAGAGATAAAAAGAGAGTCACTTCCTATGATATCTGGGTGCCTTTTGCAACCTTCCTCTTGATTCTAGGCCATTGAGCCGATATTCCTGTCCCCGATGGCTAAGCAGGTAAAGAAATCCACCTGCAATGCAGGAGACACAGAAAACATGTGTTTGATCCCTGGATGAGCAAGATCCTCTGGAGCAGGAAATGGCAACCCATGCCAGTATTCTTGCCTAAAAGCCCCATGGACGGAGGAGCCTGGCAGGCTACATTCCAAAGGGTCACAAAGAGACACACAACTGAGTGGCTAAGCACTCATATGAATTCTTGTCCCCAGATCTTAGATTTGAACTTCAGAGACAAGCTTTTGAGGAAAAATGCCCGGACATCAGTTCAGTTCATTTCAGTTCAGTTGCTCAGTCGTGTCTGACTCTGTGACCCCATGGACTGCAGCACACCAGGCCTCCCTGTCCATCACCAGTTCCCAGAGCTTACAGACTCATGTCCATCGAGTCGGTGATGCCATCCAACCATCTCATCCTCTGTCATCCTCTTCTCCTCCAGCCTTCAATCTTTCCCAGCATCGGGGTCTTTTCCAATGAGTCAGTTCTTCAATTCTGTTGTAAAAAGACCATTGAGAATTTTTTTTCTCCTGGGAGATATCTATCATGAGACATAAAATGAACAGGGAGTGGGTGAATCATAGCGTCATTCGCTCACTCACTGGTTATTTCTTTGTGCACATTTATTTCCACGAGCTATGCCAGGGCCCAGGGTACAGCAGTGACAAGAAAGGCGTTCTTGCTTCGGTGAGCAAACGTTTTGCAGGGTAGGGATAAGCAGGAGCTAGTGGCTGCCCCATGGGTGGTATGAAGACAGGAAGCACTGGGACAGCCAAGACCTGGAGGGCTCAGAGAACGCTCTTTCTAGAAGTGATTCTGGGAAGAAACTTGAGGCTGGTAATACAGAGCCTGGAGTAGGAAAAGGCAGCCCACTCCAGTATTCTTGCCTGGAAAATTCCATGGGCAGAGGGGCCTGGTGGGCTACAGTCCATAGGGTCGCAAAGAGTCAGACATGACTGAGCACACACACACTCAAATAAAGGGCCAAGTGAGGAACTGGACCTCAGATTGAGTAGGTAAGGCAGAGTCTGGTATGTTCAGAGCATTGAACTAAGTTATGAGGCTGGAGTGAATTTTACTGAGGACTGCGGTGGAGAGGTGACAGGCTGTCATGGGCAGCCTTGAGTGGGTGCCTGGGTGGAAAGAGGGGCTGGTGGGAACCTTGGGTAACAAGGGCAGGCCTTGCTTGAAGTAGACACTGGGTGGCAGGACCATCTGGAGCTGTGGGCTGAGGGGTGGGGGAAGCCTGCGGTGTGCTTTGTCTTTTGACCTCTCCCTTTTAGGTCACCCACGTCCACTGTCCCCCAGGCTATTGGCAACTGGTTAGGACACCTTCCTGACAATTCTCCTGATTTTCAGTTTTTTTGAGACCTAGGAAAACATTTTCTTATCCTTTACAGGTTTCTTACAGCAAGGGTAACCCTAACCTCCTAACCTCCAGGATCTAATGCCTGATGATCTGAGGTGGAATTGATGTAATAATAATTATAGAAATAGAGCGTACAGTCAATGTGATGTGCTTGAATCATCCCGAAACGTTCACCTCCTGCCCCAATCCACAGAAAAACTATCTTCCATGAAACCCATCCCTGGTGCAGAAAAGACTGGGGACCACTGCCTTGCAGTTTTCTTACCATTCTTTACAGGTATCCTGTGCCTGGCATACTATTTTCCTCCTGGCAGTAGCCAGGCTTGCACAGGCTGCTGATGCCTTAAAAGGTGTGATGTGCAGGCTCCGTGTAGCTGTAGGGGCCTTTCACCGTGCTGTCTCCCTGATCCTCTCAATGATGGTGAAAGGCTGTGTACTTGCCGATGATGCTCAGGCCACCACTAAGGGCCAGGGCTAGGGCTTGGATCCTGTTGGGATTTACTCCCTAAATTTTTCTATGACTTCATCCCGCCACTGTATCCTGCAAGGAATCACATGATGCTTAACTACTTACCTAGGTCAATAATTCCTTTGCTCAAAGAAGTGAATTTAATAATGGAAGGTGAAATGCAAAGGTGGAAGGGGAAAGACAGAGAGGGAGTTTTCATTTGAATAAGTGAGCTTTAGGGGAGCCCCTGAATCGTGTCTCGTAGTCACTTGAATTGTAGACAGCGAGAGTCCTGATGCTGACATGACCCCCGTGAAATTACTGAGGTGAGTGGGGCAATGGCCTCTGGGATCACGCTTGCTGGTTTTCTGTCTTTGGAATCAGAAGACTTGGAAATCAGAGGCTCAGCTGCAGAATGAGTCTGTGATGTTTCTTGGGTGTTTCTTGATGTTTCTTGGATTAGAAATTGGCTTAATAATAGATACTTTCAATCTCCATAGACTGATGAAGTGCATTAGAAAACAATTTTTTAAATGCTTAGATGCTTTTTGAAATTAAATCCATAATCAACTTTGTTGCTGTTGTTGTTCAGTCGCTGTCGTATCTGACAGTTTGCAGCCCCATGGATTGCAGCACACCAGGCCTCCCTGTCCCTCACTCTCTCCCGGAGTTTGCCCAAGTCTGTGTCCATTCAATCAGTCCGCTGATGTGAGCCAAGCATCTTGCTCTCAGAGGCAGAAAGGCTGCTCACGGGCTTGGATGTTAACCCTCCCCTACAGTTCAGTCCCCTGCCATGTCCCTGGGATAAACTGTTCTCAGGGAGCATTTTTCTCCTCCAAAGAACACATCAAGTAACACAACTGTGCAGAGACTCCAGTTTTAAGGCATAGTTCTCCCTACATATGTCCATAGCCCACAAGCACCTTTGGGCACACGGAAATTCTCGAGAATGGAATTTCGGAAGAGAATGTGCAAACTGACCGGTCAAGTGAACAGAGCGGGGACAACTGGTCAGCAAAAGAGAGAGAGAAGGCAGCTGTTGCTAAACCATCAGCAAGATGCTGCGTCTTAAAGGAGCTGACATTTTGACAACACCGGTGCTCTCCAGATTGCCACCTTTCGTGTGTCTGTGATGATCTTTGCCCTGATGGTGGCCCTGGCAACACGCTTCTTCTCAAAATTCTTTTCCTGCATCTGCCCACGTGCATTTGCGGTGGTGAATGTCAGTGACCACACACTCTGCATCTGAGCCGAGTTCTCCTTTTGGTGGCAGCAGACCACAGCTGCTGTGCACTGCGTGTGTGCCCCACCCTAACGGGGCCTGACAGACAGTATTTCAAGCAGCCTGAGGCGGAGTCCAGGCAAGGAAGGTTCTGGTGGCTCCCAGGGCTTCCATCCCTAGATCAGGAAGATCCCCTGGAGGAGGGCATGGCAACCCACTCCATTATTCTTGCCTGGAGAATTCCATGGACAGAGGAGCCTGGCAGGCTGTATAGTCCATAGGGTTGCAAAGAGTCAGAAACACAACTGAGTGACTAACGTTTTCCCCCTTCCTGTTTGCCAAATCCTGTTGGGTTCCTGAGAAATCTTCAGAGAGATTAAGGCAGGCCAGGCAGCTTCCTTATGAAAGAAGCCAGTGAGAGGAGGCAAGTATAAGCAGGAAACTAAGGGCATTCGGTCTCCCACAGGGGCCCTCTGCCACAAGGATTCCCACCTTTGCTGCAAAGACTCACTCAACTCTTCCCCTGATAACAAAGAGACCAGGTCCAAAGACTATTCCTCAGGTCTTCAAGCTCCCCAGGAACCCCTGGAAATTTCATGAAGGGCACTGACTTCTCTGTCTGCTGAGCCCTAGAGTGAGTCGGATACAGTTTGACTGGGATCTGGGAGGAGAGGTTGAACTTCATGAGCTTTGTAACTTGCACACGTGGACTCCTAGGCAGGGGACAGTTAGGAGACAATGAAAGTCTACAGTGAAAGCCACAGGCCCTGGAGGGGAAGCTTCAGGGTCATCCTATCAGGCCCGGGACTCAGGTTGAGGGGTCCCTCTGTGCCCCAGATCTGTTAAAGATATCTTGGCAGCACAGACTGGAGAATTTGCTCCTGCGGGAAACTTCCGAGCCATAGATGCTATTTATTACCTACTGGTTTACAGCAGATCTGCTAGTACCTCTTTCACTGACAGGCTGATGTCACAGCTCTGACGTGTGGGGAGGAAAATGTCATTTGGCAGACAAAGGACCATTAGGCTGGTGGTACGGGAAAGGATGGGAGGCACTGGCAGTTTGGGACAGATGAGGTGAAGGATCAGAGCAGCGGAACGCTCCAAGATGCTGACTCCATAGAACAGGGCTCTGAGTGGTTCACTCCTCTGCCCCCTGTTTATTTTAGAAGCCCAGAGACCAGCTCAGTTCCTCATTCGAAAGATATGGTAATCTCAGATCTGTTCGTTTGTATTTCTGTTTTGATCTGTAAGGGTCTAATTCACTTTCGCCCTTGAAAAACTCTTAAAGTATTAATACAAGACTATTTCTGGGAGGCTAAAGTAGTCTCCCAAGCTATACGTTTCCACCTGGACATTTGGAGCCTGTTACAACTGAGGCCTGAGCTAGCAGGGTTGGATTTCAAGAACAAGGCACTCATTGATACTTCTCTGTTTTGGAAGGCATATTAGCTACCACTCTGGGGTCTCTGGGATTTTTGAGGCTATAGAACCTTTCAGTCCAGAGGGTTGAGCCCTCTCTGCACAACTTCAGGGAGCTAAGTCTGCAAACTTTTGCAGTAGATACAGTAGATTCAGAAGGGCTTTCCAGGTGGCTCAGATGGCAAAGAATCTGCTTGCAAATGCAGGAGACCCAGGTTTGATCTCTGAGTTGGGAAGACACCTGGAGAAGGAAATGGTTACCCACTCCAGTATTCTTTCCTGGAGAATTCCATGGACAGAGGAGCCTGGTGGGCTACAGTCCATGGGTTTGCAAAGAGTAGGACATGACCGAGCTACTAACACTTTTAATTCTTTAATTCTTCCCTGGTCACTCAGACAGTAAAGAATCTACCCTCAATGCAGGGGACCTGGTTTAGATTCCTGGGTTGGGAGGCTACCCTGGGGAAGGGAATGGCTACCCACTCCAGTATTCTTGATGGTGAAATGATGCTGAAAGCTCGGCATCTGTGCACTGGTGCTGAACTGAATCTTGGAGACAAAGTTTGGGGTGAAGTAGAAAAGAATAGCTTTATTGCTTTGCCAGGCAAAGGGTGGCAAATGGGCTCCTACCCTCAAAACTGTGTATCCCAACCCAGAGGGGTTTGATGAGGAGTTTTATAGCAAATGATTCAACGGTGGGAGTACTGATAAGATTAGCGTGTGTTCAGAGCCTACACTTGCCAAAGAATGCTCAAACTACTGCACAATTCCACTCATCTCATACTCCAGTACTCTTGCCTGGAAAATCCCATGGATGGAGGACCACAGCACGCCAGGCCTGACTGTCCATTACCAACTCCCCGAGTTTACTCAGACTCATGTGTATTGAGTCGGTGATGCCATCCAGCCATCTCATCCTCTGTCATCCCCTTCTCCTCCTGCCCCCAATCTTTCCCAGCATCAGGGTCTTTTCCAATGAGTCAGTTCTTCCCATCAGGTGGCCAAAGAATTGGAGTTTCAGCTTCAACATCAGTCCTTCCAATGCACATTCAGGACTGATTTCCTTTAGGATGGACTCGTTGGATCTCCTTGCAATCCAAGAGACTCTCAAGAGTCTTCTCCAACACCACAGTTCAAAAGCATCAATTCTTTGATACTCAACTTTCTTTACAGCCCAATTCTCACATCCATACATGACTACTGGAAAAACCATAGCCTTGACTATACAGACCTTTGTTGGCAAAGTAATGTCTCTGCTTTTCAATATGCTATCTAGGTTGGTCATAACTTTCCTTCCAAGGAGTAAGCATCTTTTTATTTCATGGCTGCAATCACCATCTGCAGAGATTTTGGAGCCCAGAAAAATAAAGTCTGCCACTGTTTCCACTGTTTCCCCATCTATTTTCCATGAAGTGATGGGGCCAGATGCCATGATCTTAGTTTTGTGAATGTTGAGCTTTAAGCCAACTTTTTCACTCTCCTCTTCCACTTTCATCAAGAGGCTCTTTAGTTCTTCTTCACTTTCTGCCATAAGGGTGGTGTCATCTGCATATCTGAGATTATTGATATTTCTCCCAGCAATCTTGATTCCAGCTTGTGCTTCATCCAGCCCAGCATTTCTCATGATGTACTCTGCATATAATTTAAATAAATAGGGTGAAAATATATAGCCTTGATGTACTCCTTTTCTTATTTGGAACCAGTCTGTTGTTCCATGTCCAGTTCTAACTGTTGTTTCCTGACCTGCATACAGATTTCTCAAGAGGCAGGTCAGGTGTCTGGTGTTCCCATCTCTTTCAGAATTTTCCACAGTTTATTGTGATCCACACAGTCAAAGGCTTTGGCATAGTCAATAAAGCAGAAATAGATGTTTTTTCTGGAACTCTCTTGCTTTTTTGATGATCTAACAAATGTTGGCAATTTGATCTCTGGTTCCTCTGCCTTTTCTAAAGCCAGCTTTGGAACTTAGGGAAGGTTATGGAGGCTGGAGTGTGTTCCTTACAGGAAACGGAGTGACAGAAATGCCCAGGAGCCCCACTGGGGGCGTGGTCTCACTCACACATGTTGCTTTCTCCAGGGTTTCCTCTGACCCAAGTTCTAACCTCATGGTTATCTTGCTTAATTCTCATAGCAACCTGGACAAGTAAGGACTATTGTTTTCGTTATCTCCATTTTATCAACAAGGAACTGAGGCTCAGTAAGATAAGGTCCAAGGTCACAGAGCTGGTGAGTGAAAGAACCAGGTTTCAAACCAAAGTTTTAGCTCTCACCTGCTGCTCTAGTACTGCTTGCCTGCAGCAGAGGGGAACCCCCATCATCCTTTCATTAAATCACCATCTTTATCATTAAATCACCTCTCAGCCTTTCATATTTTTATTAGTGTTCTGAGATCCTTTTCCTCTTTATTATGGGTCTAAGCCCACACTTTGATGGGTAGTTGATGTCATTGAGTGCTCACCTTTTAAAGTCATCATGGCACTTACAGATGAGGAAACTGAGGCTCTGAAAAGATAAATATTTGTGCAAGATTCCCAAGCTTGTAAGTGGAAGATTTGGCTCTATGACCTTACACTGACATTTCTGTGAACTTTAACAAGGACGTTACAAAAGCTGCAGAAGTGATGAGAGAGACCTGTGAAAAGTGTCGTTTGGGTAAGGTGACATGGGAGGTGATGCAGATGTTGACGAAGAAAATTTGCTTTGACTAGAGTTGGGCTTCCCTGTTGGCTCAGTCAGTAAAGAATCTGCCTGCAATGCAGGAGACCTGGGTTCGATCCCTGGGTTGGGAAGATCCCCTGGAGAAGGGCAAGGAAACCCATTCCACTATTCTTGCCTGGAGCGTCCCCATGGACAGAGGAGCCTGGTGGGCTACAGTCCATGGGGGACATGACTGAGTGACTAAGCACACACACATACACAGAATTGGGTACCTTGCAGATTGGGGAGGAGGGAGATAGAGAAGAGGGGGAAAGGTGGAGATAAAAGAGAACAGAGTAGACAGTCCAGTGTTTAGGACTCCATGCTTCCAATGCAAGGGCTACAGGTTTGATTCCTGATTGTGAAACTAACATCTCACATGCTACAGGACATGGCCAGGGGGGGAAAAAAAAGGAGCAAAGTGAACAGCAAGGGTACATATCTGAAGAAGTGCAAATCCAGTCTCCAGCTTCCCAGCACTGAGGAGCAGCAAAATTATAGCAATAATGCCAGCTTTATGGTTTTCAAAGTACTTTACCTGCATTTGCTTCTCTCAGAGCTCTTTTCAGTTACAGAGTCAGTGGAGAGCATTACTGTTAGGCGAGTATATTCTCCTCGTTTCTGTTTCGTCACAACAAAGATTCGCAGCAACGGACATGAAAGCCCTCGGCACATCACAGCTCTCGGTCTTGGGCAGACCATGTTATAGCTCTTAGACAAATCAGTGTTACAGCTCTATTTTATTTAGAAAATAGCAAGAGAATCCATCCTTGACGTGTGAGGGCATGCCAACTCAAAGACACGAAAAGAGAATGGAGGAGTGCTCCAGCTCGTGGGAGAGAGAGAGTGAGAGCCTTTTGGCTCCTCTTTGTATATGTTTTTCCCTCCCCTCTGGGCCTGCCCTATGCAAATCGGGCTAGTCAGGAGTGCTGTTTGTTCTACCTGAAGTCCTCACTCAGGTCCTCGGACCTTCCTTTGACCTTCCTTTGTTCTATTTTCGCAGGCTTTTCCCTTACTTGCCTTTTAGCCACCACCATTCTGGACTCCTGTTTCCTATTCTAATGACCTAACAATTACCCTCATTTCATAGATATACTTCCCTAAATAAGCTAAGTGATGTGTTAGCCAAGGCCATGTGTATCTAGAAACTGACAGAGCAGGACCCAGACTTCTGTGCTTTTTCTACCGTCTGTCGCCTTATGGCATGGCTCCATTAGCTGACTCTCATTTATGAAAATACAGGTATAACTGTGACCAGTGGTGCCAGGTCTTAACAGCTAGAAACTGGGAGAGCTGGGAGTCAAATTTCAGGTTCAATGTCCATTCTGCTCTAGCCTGGTTCTGGTGTATGAAGTTTGAGGAGATAGGACAAGAAATGAACTGAAGGAAGAGATGAAAGCCCGTTTGGAGATAAGAGGATGTCTGCAGAGAAAAGAATGTGTCTTTCCTCTCCGATTTCCTCCAGCAACAAATGCTTCACACAAGCTGACTGAGACATTCTCACCTCTCAGAGCGGTCACTTAGTTAATCCCTGCTCCTTTATCAGCTCTCTGGCCTTAGGCTCCCAAGCCACCACCCACTCTCCCCCAGGAGCACTGATAAGCTTACTGTGAAATCTTTCAATGCTTTTTATCCCCCATGACCACTCCCTCCTCCTTAAACTCCTTAAAGCAGACTTGGCCTCCCTGAAGTTGCATTCTCTCTCTCTCTTTTTTTTTAAGTTCTCTGATTTTGGGGGGATGGGGAGGGGTGAGATGTGCTATACCAGGTCTTAGTTGTGGCATGCAAGATCTAGTTCCCTGACCAAGCATTGAACCCAGGTCCCCTGCATTGGCAGTATGAAATCTTAGCCTCTAGACCACTCCTAGACCACAGCCTCTAGGACACCAGGGCTGTCCCAAAGTTGCATTTTTGATTCATCTCTTATCATTCAATCACTTCCTCGGTTGTCTTTCCAGGTTCCCATCCTCTCTTCCTGTTCCTTAATTGTTGATGTTCCCCGAGTTTCTGTCCCTGATCCCCTTGCATCTCTGCTTTGACACCCCTGCAGGAGCTTGTCCACACTTCTGGCTTCAATTACCAAGTGCTAATGGCCCCTAAACCCAGCAGGCTTGCCTGTCTCCTCCTCCTGGCTCTGGACTGCGATTGGACACTTCTTATGTGTGTTTCATAAATGCTTCAAATGCAAAATGCTCAGTTGAACTCATTTTCCATGCCCCTTCCCAAATAGAAACTTCCTCTTTTCATGTTCTTTTAATTAACATAAGACACCATTCTCTCAGAAAATAAGAGAATACTAACCACCCCCTACCCTAACTTTTCCTGACCTTCCAACCTCCCATAATTAATCCATCCCCAACTCCAGTCAACTCTTATTTCCTTATATTCTTAATCGCATTCAGATATGTTCACACACACACACAAACACACACACACCGGCTTTCCTGGACAATCGCAAGAGCATCCCTAGGAGTCTCTCGAGACCCAGGCTTGCCTCCATCACACTTGTAAAATGTAAATCCACTTTCCACCATTCAAGGGCTCCCATTGCCCTCAAGGTAAAACCCAAACTCCTCCGTGTGGAAGTAAGTCACTCTTCTCAGCCTCTGCCCACCTGGTCCTCTCTTTCATGCCTCACCTGGACTATAATGCTTGCAGTTCCTCAGACTGTGTCACTGCGTCCGAGGGCCTCGGACTTTGGGGTCCACAGCCAGGTCACAGGCTCGTACCTGAGACACAAAGGTAAGCACACCTGTGGGCTCCCCATCCTGGTCAGTGCTGAGAGGGCGGACAGGATGTGTGACAGGTCTATCAAGCTCTTGGCAAAGCATTAAAAGATTCTGAGATGGGGACCTCCCTGTCGAACCAGTGGTAAGACTCCAAACTTCCACTGCAGATCCCTGGCCAAGGAACTAAGATCCTGCGAGCTGGGGGGTGCAGTTTGGCCAATTAAGAAAAAAAGAAATAAAAGATTTTTTTTCTAAGTATAAATAAAAGTAAACATCTGTGAGGTTTTGAAGAGTTGCAGCTTTGCAGTGACCATGAAGACATCTTAATCATCCAGGTCAGCTCTTTGTCCTCATCGGAGGACATGCAGCATGTTTCGTTTAACTGATCATGCAGCATGTTTAGCTTTCTTCATAACTGCAACACAGAATCTCCATCTGCTGCTGCTTTGCACTCTTTCTTCTTTGTCATTTTAGTACCGTTAAAGCTGCAGGAGACCAAGACTCAGTTCTTTCTTTGTTCTGAGGCCCCTTTCAGTTCAGGAAGCTATGCACATACTCAAGCTCTCCTCTCTCTGCCTGCACAGTGTGTTAAGTCACTTCAGTCATGTCCGACTCTGCAACCCTATGGACCAGGTTCCTTTGTCCATGGGATTCTCCAGGCAACCATACTGGAATGGTAGCCAAGCTCTCCTCCAGGGAATCTTCCCAAACCAGGGATCAAACCCGCGTCTCTTACATCTCTTGCACTGGCAGGCAGGTTATTTACCACTAGCTCCACCTGGGAAGCCTCTTCTATCTCCCTAAGGCTGTGCAATTTTATTTCCTAATTTTCCTTGAATTTGCCTCTTCTGAGCTTCATGTCACATACTTAATTGGTCTGGCTGATTTTTATAGCCACATCTAGTAGGTGACTTTCTTTTCCTTTCCCCCTTGTTTTTTTTTTTTTTAACAGTCTAGTGAAAGGTTCCAATATGGTATAGTCAAGTACATTTTTTTACGGGCAGGAAAGAACAAAGGTTTCTCAAAGGAATGCCAAGTGCTGAATGGGATTTTGGATTTGAGCTGGCCCTGCTTTTAACCTGTGGCTGTTAGTTAAATGAGGCTTCTAGGAAGGGTTGTTGTTTGGTTGCTCAGTTGTGTCTGACTTTTTTGAGACCCCATGGACTGTAGCCTGCCGGGCTCCTCTGTCCATTGGATTTCCCAAGCAAGAATACTGGAGTGGGGTTACCACTGCCTCCTCCAGGGTATCTTCCCAATCCAGGGATTGAACCTACATTTCCTGTTTTGCAAGCAGATTCTTTACCACTTAAACCACCAGGGAAGCCCTCTAGGTAGGGTGTTTGTGTTTTTCTTTCTTTAGTTTTCCAAGGATGAAGATGCTCTTGGAATCAAAGCCCCGGCTTCTGTAGCCTCAGCCCTCTCCCTCCCATTGGGGCAGTTTGACAGCCTTGGGCCATGCCTGCTCCCAGCTCCTGCCAGCCCCTTTGGGGCCCAGAACACAACCCAATCCAAGGCAGAGGACTTGAAGTAACTCTGGGACTCAGTGTTCCTTACCCTCGGGGTTGATCTCATCCTCATCTAGTGTCTTGATTCTAAAACTGAGCATCTCTCTCATCCCTGAGATTTGGTCACCTTCTCAACAAAGGCAAAGGGCCCCTCTCTTGGCATCCCTGGCCCAAATCTCTGTGCCCAAGGTGTTGCTTAACATTCAGGTTTTCCTGTAATGACTGGGGCCTGCCTGCAATGGCCAGGCCTCCTCTCAGGTCCGAAGTCCTCTCCTTCCATCATGGCCTGGCAGTACAAGCACCTCACTGCCTGCTGATGGACCTTCCCTCATGAGTTCTGCCTTCTTCCCCAACTGCTCAAAAAGTTCCTCTTGCCAGGGCCTCTTGTTGGTTCCCTCACACCCATCAATATTCTGGGGAGCAATTGCTACCATCTTTTTATGCTCGCCTGTCCATGCTCATACCTGCTGGGTCCCATGCTCTGCCTGGGATAAGGGACTCTCCCAGCATCTGTCACTCCCCTTGCAGGCTCACTGCCCCCACTGATGGAGAGGACAGGGTGGAGCGCCAGAGTGCCCTCCTCATTGCAAATCACAGGGACCCTGTTGGTCTTGAGATGGAAGAAGCAGTCTTAAGGTCTTTATGGTCAAAACATTTAAGGACTTGATTGCTTTCAAGTCTGTTTCTACTATTTTAGATCCTTTCCTGATATAAACTTTTCCTAAGATTCTATCCAAGTTCTGGCTCCAAAGTCAGGGCCATATGGACAGGACTCTGTCTTTTTCTAAAAAGGCCATTGGTAATAGAACACACAGGCTTCCCAGGTGGCTCAGTGGTAAAGAATTCGCCTGCCAATACAGGAGAGGCAGGTTTGATCCCTGGGTCAGGAAGATCCCCTGGAGAAGGAAATGGCAAACCACTCCAGTACTCTTGCCTGGGAAATCCCATGGCAGAGGAGCCTGGCAGGCTACAGTCCATGGGGGTCTCAGGAGAGTTAGGCAGGACTCAGCGACTAAGTAACAACAGCCCACGTAGGACGTCATGGTGCATTAGAGTTCCCTCTGCTACACACTGTGTTCCCAACAGTTGTGTATGTTGTACATTGTATTGATAGTGTGTATGTATCTCAGTCTCCAAATCTCTCCCACTCCATCCCTTTCCTCCTTGTGTGTGCATGCTCAGCCATGTTCAGTTCTTTTTAGCCTCAAAGACTGAAGCCCATCAGTCTCCTCTGTCCATGGAATCTTCCAGGCAAGAATGGTGGAGTGGGTTGCCACTTCCTTCTCCAGGAGATCTTCCTGACCCAGGTATAGAACCCATGTCTCTTGCATTGATAGTAGGAGTAGTAGGTGTTAGCCGCTCAGTCGTGTCTGACTCTTTGCAACTCCATCGACAGTAGCCCACCAGGCTCCTCTGTCCATGGGACTCTCCAGGCAAGAATACTGGACTGGATTGCCATTCCCTTCTCCAGAGGATCTTCCTGACCCAGGGATCGAACCCAGATCTCCTGCATTGCAGGCAGATTCTTAATTGTCTGAGCTACAGGGAAGATCATTGATAGGCAGATTCTTTACCACTGGGCCACCAGCAAAGCCCTGTGTGTGTTTTTTGTTTGTATGTTTGTTTTGACTACACCGCATGGCTTTGTGGATTGAATCTGTGATATAGCAGTGAAAGCGCTGAATTGTAACCACTAGACCACCAGGGAACTCCCTGCTGTACTTTGTTAAAGAGCCCTAGAAAACTATTACAACTCTCATTTCACAAAGTAACGGATGCTTAAAAATGCTCATTCCCCCAATAGTAAGTGCTTCCAAATTTCCAAATTTCATTGACTCTAACATAAAAGGTGGAAAGTGAAAGTGAAGTCGCTCAGTCGTGTCCAACTCTTTGTGACCCCATGGACTGTAGCCTGCCAGGCTCCTCAGTCCATGGGATTTTCCAGGCAAGAATACTGGAGTGGGTTGCCATATCCTTCTCCAGGGGATCTTCCCAACCCAGGGATCAAACCTGTGTCTCCTGCATTACAGGCAGACACTTTACCGTCTGAGCCACTGGGGAAGCCCCTAAAGTAAGTGCTTAGAGCTTTTTAATTCTAGACACTTGAATCCTGGCTTGTTGATCTGGCTCATTAAGTAGGGATCCTTTTCATCTATCAAAATCATATTCTAGATAAATTATATACTAACAACAGCATTTCACAGGGAAGATTTTATAGAACATTAGTTTTGTGGAATAATAGAATGTTTCAATGTGCAAAAACATTTTCAGAGTCAAAAAAAAAATAAAGAGGGATACCCTGTATTAATCAGACTTTTTTTTTTCTTGTAGGACCTCCTAGAGCTTTAACATGTGTTAGGAGTCTCCAAGAGAGGGATTCTAAAGCTTGCTGTGTCTCTCAGGCTGATTTGAACCCAGAAGCCTTTCCTTACACAGAACATCTCATAGAATTTGTAGTTTGTGGAAGATACTTTGGGAAGTGCTGAACTAAAGAAAAGACTTTTTTTTCTTTTACATCATTTACATACCAACCATGTTATCTGAGCTGCATCTTCACATCAATCTCTGAAGGAGAATTGAAAAACATATTTGCCATATCGGAAATACATTTACAAAGCATCCATTTGGGTAGGTTAATTTAACTAATATTTTACCATACTTCTTTTAGTCTTTATATCATTCTGTGAATTCTCAGAGTCAGTGTCTTCTAGTCAAAGGCCTTTAGGAACACCCTTGTAGATGAACACTCTTGTGTTTATCAACTTGTTGTATCAAGGAGAATGCACACCATGGGAAATCAGAATGTCTCAGGAAGAAGATGTTGGAAAAGAATTATTGTAGGAATTCTGCTTGTGTTAAGTAATTGGAGGTTAGATTAAAAAATGGAGGATTTTTCAGAAACAAAAATGGTTATTAGTTCTTATTAAAAAACTCTGTAAATTAGGGACCAAGACTACCATAACCAGACAATGAAAATATGTCCCCCCAAGCCACCTGTTTTTTTCCCTAGACATCTAGAAGTCTGCCCCTACCTCTGCAGTTATGGGCTGACCTGTAATATTTATATAGATAAGGCAAGAAATGTTTAGTATAAATTTCTCTTTGACTAGAAAAGAAGAAATTAAGAACCATGTGATTACCCATGACAACTATGCCTAGTAAATTTACATTTAAATCAATGCTTGGTCAAAGATAAACAGACCTGCACACTTCCAAGAGTGGGAAGACTGATTTTATTCAGTAATATACTATTACAATTTTTTCAATAATATACTAGTCCAACATGAACTGAACTCAGAAGTAACTGGATGTTTTATTTTATTTATCTTTAAAAAATACTTACTGATTCATTTCTTTGGCTGTATTGGGTCTTAGTTGCAACACACAGGATCCTTGTTGGATCATATGGGATCTCTCGCCGCTGCGCTTGGACTCTCTAGTCACGGCATGCATGCTCAGCAGTTGCTGCGCGCAAGCTCAGTTGTTCCATGGTATGCAGGGTCTTAGTTCCCTGGCCAGGGATCAAACCTGCATTCCCTGCACTGCAAGGAAGAGTCTTACCCATTGGAACACCAAGGAAGTCCCTAGGTGTTTTTAAAAAGAGAAAGAGAGAAAGGAGAGGGGAGTGAGTGAGAAGAGGCTCAGTAGAGTCAGGGAATTTAAAAAATTACAAATAGGAAGGAGGAGTTGGGTCCAAGTGGAAAATATCTGGGTTTTCTAACTGGTGCTTAAGAGATTAGGCTCCTACCCTCCCACAGAGGCTTGAGGCAGAGCCCTATGTCCAGGCATTGGCTGGAACAAACACTGAATTCTTTTGGCAGCCTTGAGTTTTCTCAGGCTATGTAAGAAGGGGAGGTTATGGTCATCCTAGAGATGCAGCCTTGAGTTTTTCAAAACTATTTCAGTGTTTTTATGTTAGCTATTATTCAAGTCAGTGTAAGCCAAGGTTGATATTTGGTTAACAAGAGGATTCAGTGGAGCCTGGCTGGAGTTTGATCAAGAAAAGAATCTTTGTCAGCTTCCAGAGCAGAAGATATGTAATTGATGACTTTCTCCAGGGTCAGAGATAAGCTTTAGATGATCTTCATCTGGACACTGGGCAAGAGTTCCCCTAGTCTGAGACTTCAGCTTCACTCAAATAAATAATGGTTACTCTGCATTCTAGAAGTTTATCATGAAATGAAATGAAACATATAGTAAAGACAGATGGTAAAAGTGTAAGCACATGGTAGGACATAGCCAATATTTTTTGATTCAAGTTTCAGAGAAAAGCTAGTATTTCTCTGTTCCATTAAAACCTGAATAAATGTAAGCAGTGAGCAGGAAGCAACTTTTCTTTTTTGTTTCCTTTTGATTCAGCATGGAAAGAAAACTTGTGTCCTTATCTCCATCCATCTCCACGTCAGAAATGGAAACCAACAGCACCTTCAGCGATCACCATAGCAACAGGAACTGCACAGTTGAAAACTTTAAGAGAGAATTTTACCCCATCGTGTATCTAGTAATATTTATCTGGGGGGCCTTGGGAAATGGCTTTTCCATATATGTTTTCCTGCAACCTTATAGGAAGTCCACATCTGTGAACATTTTCATGCTCAATCTGTCTATTTCAGATCTCTTATTCACAGCCACACTGCCCTTCAGGGTGGACTATTACCTCAGAGGGTCCAATTGGATATTTGGGGACCTGACTTGCAGGATTATGTCTTACTCTATGTATGTCAACATGTACAGCAGCATTTATTTCCTGACGGTGCTGAGTGTTGTGCGTTTCCTGGCAACCGTTCACCCCTTCCGGCTCCTTCACACCACCAGCATCAAGAACGCCTGGATTCTCTGTGGGGTCATATGGATCTTTATCATGGCTTCCTCAACAACGCTTCTGAAAAACGGCTCTGAGCTGAAGGGCAATGTCACATTGTGCTTGGAGCTGAATCGTAATAAAGCTCCTAAACTGAAGACCATGAACTACGTTGCCTTGGTGGTGGGCTTTCTGCTGCCCTTCTGCACACTCAGCATCTGCTACCTGCTGATCATTCGAGCTCTGTTGAAGGTGAACATCCCAGAATCAGGGCTGCGGCTTTCTCACAGGAAGGCACTGACCACCGTCGTCATTGCCTTGATCATCTTCCTCCTGTGTTTCTTGCCCTATCACATACTGAGAACACTCCACCTGCTCCAGTGGAAGGCAGATACATGCAGAGACCCGCTGCATAAAGCTGTGGCCATCACACTGGCTTTGGCGGCGGCCAACAGCTGCTTCAACCCCTTGCTTTATTACTTCGCTGGGGAGAATTTTAAGGACAGACTAAAGTCTGCACTCAGGAAAGCGCATCCACAGGAACCAAAGTGCAGCTTTCCTTTCTGTGTGTGGCTGAAAAATGAAACAAGAGTGTAAGGGGTTCTTGGGGGAGGCTGTTCCTATGTCTTGTGTCCACCTTCATTCACATGTGGTCTCCAAAAGACCATGTATTTACACCATTCCCAACAAAGGTCGATCCCCAAGATTTAATTGACCATGATTTTATTATAAGACCTACTTCAATGTTTTCATTAAGTGTATCTTCAGCGTTTGAGCCTAAATAAGGAGTACAGCAGAAAAAAAATCCCCTTTGGTGTCTTACAACAAGAAATGTCAGACTGGGAGAAAATGCTGAGCACAGTGACTGCTGCTTCTTATTAAGTTCTGTATCAGTCAGATCTCTGGCCCACTAGGCATTCTAAGTGCTTAGCTTTAAGACAACCCCAATGTTTCCAGCTTCTCTTGCTCCTCGTCCTTCTCCAGTCTCCTGTTGTTATAGTCGTTCAGTCACCAAGTAGTGTCCTACTCTTTGAGGCCCCGTGGACCGAAGCATGCCAGGCTTCCCCGCCCTTCACCGTCTCCCAGAGTTTGCTCAAATTCATGTCCATTGAGTCAGTGATGATTACCATCTCATTCTCCTGGGATACAGCCAATTAACAAAGCTACTGGAGGCCCCAGAACAGATAAGAAAAACATCCTTAGAATTTAGGGTAAAGACTGTGAAGAGGAAATCTGCCCTCTAACAAAGCAGAGTCAAGGTCCCCAATAAGAACTGAGGGAGAAAAGCAGAGAGAAGCCCTGGGACAAGAAAGAAAGGGGGGAAAGAATTTCATTTTGCACTAGGAGAGGATTTCTAGTGCAAAATGAAAATCCAAAGGCAAAAGCTATGCCTTTCTCTTGTCAGGGGCTTAGGGAAGACAGGGAGATTAGGAGAAGGTTGCAGGGGCATTGCCCTAGGGGTGGAGGGATTATGTGCATAATAGGAAAGAAGGGAGGTCAATTTTACTCTTGAGATTTGGGTTTGGGCTGTTTACTGTAGTTCTCATCCTACAAGTTAATCCATTTGGATGGGATAGATCTCCAGAATAAGGGAGATGGTGCTAAGGGTTTGGTTGGGCACTCAGAGAGAGGGTGAGCTGGAAGGCAAGTTGCAAAGATTGTGGTACCCCTGAAATTCTATGAACATTTTGACAGAACATGAGAAGGGTGGCTTTCTTCTGAGAGAGTGTAGAAAAGCACTGGTGTGTGGGAGAGGGGGTCCTGTCTGCCCACTGAAACAAATGACCACTGCACTGTCAACAACCGAGTGCCCTCTCTTGTGCTGGGCAGACTGTGCAAGGCACTGTGCTGGCTGTGCTTAGTCACTCAGTCAGGTCCAACTCTTTGTGACCCCCATGGACTGTAGCTCACCAGGCTCCTCTGTCCTTGGGGATTCTCCAGCAAGAATACTAAAGTGGATTGCCATGCCCTCCTCCAGGGGATCTTCCCAACCCAGGGACTGAACCCAGATCTCCCACACTGCAGGTGGATTCTTTACCATCTGAGCCACCAGAGAAGCCTGTGCAAGGCACTACTCATCCCTTAATCCCATTTAACCTTCACACCAAAGCCCTTTATTTTCGTTTTAAAGATGAAGGAACTAAAGCCCAGAGAAATTAAGAATTTTGTTCAATTTCATACATCTCCACAAGAATTTTAAAAACACCTGTGCAGAGGGGTTGGCTGGGTACTTCACCAACCATTCCCCTTGCAAAACTCCAGGGACATTACTTGAATGTCTAAGTGAGAGTTTTCTTCCTCATCAGGTACCTACCCCTTCTTACTCTCATGAAAAGACTGAAGGCTGAAGTTTCTCTCTTTGGAATTGTCAGCCCCAAGATAGAGTGGAAGGTGGAAGGAGGTGGTGTTCTGAAACTAGGAAGAGACTGAGAGAAGGTCCTCATAGTGAACAGGAGCCTCAGAGTTCTTCGGTCACTCAGCTGCCAAAATGCTAACAGACTCATACCTTGCCAAGACAGATGCCTAGAGGATTCTCCTACAGGACAGCAGTCAATGACTACTACACATCGGAGGAAAGGGCCAGAACATGAAAAAGCAACAATAAATGAGAGGGTAGATAGAAACATTTTCAGTATGGAAGGTCTCAACATTTTTAACACTTTTGCATTTTTTAACAGAAACCTACAGGAGAATTTGCTTCTTCAAAATAACAGATTAAACCAAGATAAAGGGAAACATGACATCTAGAAAGCAGAGACTCCAACACAAGATAAAGATGAAGAAAATTCCTAGGATGTTGGTGTGTAGCAGAAAAACAAGAAACTGATTGATTTATACATGTTGGAGAGATTTATGTCTTTCTTGGATAGTGTGGAATGAACTGGTAAAAATACACAGGAAAATAAGTAAGTTTAAAGACAAGGCAATTATTAAATGCTAGGGGGAAAGAAACTGATGTTTAAGAACAGAAATAAAACCATAGTACACTACATGGTTCAGCTGTGAGCAATATTTACATACAGAATGTAAATAGCAAAATACTGTGATATAATTTTTTCAGGAAATGAGAGAGGCTGTGTATGTGGGGGGAGGGGTATAAGAAATCTAAGTTCCTATTTTTTAATCACAGAAAACGAATAATAACTAAAGCTAAAGAATGATAACTATCTGTATAAAAATGTTATTTCACAATAGAAGCTAAAGCCCAGAATAAAACAGTAAAAATGATTGATAGGATTGCCTTTGGAAAGAAGTTGGGTGTGGGAAGATAGGATGGGGATTTCTCTTTTCCTTTTAATACCTATTTAACTGTCTAACTTGTGAATATGTATTGCTGAAATAAAATAAAAATTAAGTCAAAATTAAATTTTAAAATTCAAATTAATTCTGCCTTCAAAAAAAAAAAAAAAAAAAAACAAAACAAGGAAGAAAGGAAAGGCCACCAGAAATGGAAATTGAACACTGAGAGAAAAAAGGAAAGCAGAAAAGGAGTACATTTGGATCTGGGCCCCTTAGGTCAGCCCACCCAGCCTTGCCATGGAAAGGAAGCTCCTTTTTGAGGTGAGGGGAGGCTATTACCTCCCTTTTGAGGTGAGGTCGGGGTGATTTTGTATGATAGGTGTTTTTTTTTTTTTAGTTGCAAGTAACAGAAAACCCAACTACAAGGGGCTTAAGCAGTTACTGTATCACATAACTGAACCGTAAAAAGAAAAGCTGGACTTCAGGTCCTATTCGGTCAGGATGTCTATAAGGCTTCCTCTCTAGGCATGGGCTTGGTCCCAAGGCTAAATCACCTCATGGAAATAAGCTGATTGCAAAACAGCTGGGGGCTGCATGCTTCTCTACTTGCATCCAGAAGAAATAGTATCTCCTTCCCAAGTCATCTAACAAAATCACCGGCTTCCTTTTGATAGACCTACTCAGATTACATCGGCTTCCCTGGTGGTTCCATGATAAAGAACACTCCTGCCAATACGGGAGACCCAGGTTCGATCCCTGGGTTGGGAAGATCCCCTGGAGAAGGAAAAGGCAACCTACTCTAATATTTTTGCCTGGGAAATCCCCTGGACAGAGGAGCCTGGTGGGCTACAGTCTAGGGACTTAAAAACAAGTCAGACATGACTTAGTGACTAAACAACTAAAATTACACACCAGGTCCTTAATAAACCAAGAAATAAGAGATTGCTCTGACTGAGTAAGGATGAACAGAGTCTACATTTCAAAAGGGAGTTGAGGGGAGGAGACCAAAATGGCGGAGTAGGAGGATGCAGACTGCACTTCCCCCCACAAACACATCCAAAATTCATCCACACGTGGAGCAATTCTGACTGAAAACTAACTGGAGACTGGCAGGAAGACTAGAAGATCCATAGGGAATCAGGTGGGAAGGGAAGAGAAACTACTGGGTCAGGCCCTGTTCCCCTGGAGAGGTACTCGGCAGAGAAGGGAGATTACATGGGTGGAGATCCTCCCTGGGGAGTGAGCAGTTAGAACCACATATTAGGCACCCCTGCCCTGGGGTTGGACACCAGGAAGACACGTCCCTTTGGCTGCTTGGAGGCCTGGTAAGACCAAGAGTAGGACTGTGGGAAGACTGGACTCCGTTCGTGAGAAACATGTACACAATATTTCACTCCTCAAACAAGGTGGAGAGGGTGGATTGAAGCAGCACGGGTGACCGGGTGGTTTTCCACAGTCACCCCCGCCTGAACCTCACAACTGCTCCAGCCCCGCTTGCGTCACAACGCAGCTCCACGCTGGGGCAAGGGCTGCTGCAGTGAGGCCGCAGGGTGGCCGAGGTCAAGGGAGCGCTAGGCTGTGAGGGACAAAGGAGGCTCAGACCCCCAGTGGTATCTGAGTCGGGGGTGGGGAGGGCGGCCATTATTTCCACAGGCAGCTCATCAGAAGCGGTCTGGATCCCACAGCCCAGGCCGCCAGCCGCGCTGAGCGCCCGCACAAACGCTTGTTGCTCCAGCACTGCTCCCCTCTGGAGTGGGGTGCTAGTCCTGGGAGCCGGGAGAACACACACTTACAGGGAATAGAGCCAGCTTGGATCCCACCCTCATGGCTTCCGCTAGAGCAACTTGAGACCCTCCCCACCCCCAATAGGGAAGTGACAGCCACTGAACACGGAAGCCCCCCACCCTACACACACACAAACACCTGGCTCCAGCTCTCGTCCCTCCACCTCCAGCCCCACCTCCTACCAAGAGGATAGCTGCCAGCACATCTGGAGGAAGATGGAACTTGTGTTCAGATTCCCTGGAGGAGGGCACTGGCAACCCACTCCAGTATTCATGCCTGGAGAAGTCCATGGACAGGGGAGCCTGATGGGTTGCACAGAGTAGGACATTACTGAAGCGACTTAGCACGCACGTGTTCAGATCCAGGTCTCCTACTAAAGCCCGTGGGAGTGTGTACAGCGGTGACCCAACACTAGGATATCCCTTCAAAATCCCTTAAGATAGGTAACTGTTTCTCCTAGTTTCATAGAGACAGAGAAAGTTAAGCAAAAGGAAAAGAGAGAAATTTGTTTCAATTGAAAGAGCAAGAGAAACCCCCCCCAAAAAAAAAACAACTAATGAAACAAACAAAGAATAGTAGTAAGTATGGTAACTGCATTAGGGAACAAAGCAGATGAAAACAGTGAGAATTTTAACAAGGAAGCAGAAACTGTAGAAAAAATTCAGTCAGAAATGAAGAATATAATAACTGAAATGAAAAACACACTAGCAGGAATTAAGAGTAGACTATGTGATACAGAAGAATGAATGCATAAACCACCCAATCAGGACAGCAAAAAGAAAAATAAATTTTAAAAATGAGGACAGTCTGAGACAGCATTAAGTGTACCAATATTCACATTATAATGGCTCCAGAAAGAAACAAGGGCAAGGGTTTGAAAATGTATTTGATGAAATAATGTCTGAAAAATTCCCCAAACTGAAGAAGGAAGCAAATACTCAGGTATTTGTTCCAAACAAGATGGTCCCAAACAGACCCACCCAAGACATATCATGATTAAAATGACAAAATTTAAAAGATAAAGAGAGAATTCCAAAGGCAGCAAGAAAAAAACAGAATCACGTACAAGAGAAACCCTGAAGACTATAAGCTGATTTTTCCGAAGAAATTTCACAGGACAGAGGGAGTGAAATGATATATTTAACATGTTGAAGGGAAAATCCTACAACCTAGTATACTCTACCCAGCAAGATTTTCATTTGCAATAGGGGAGACTTCCCTAGTGGTCCAGTGGCTAAGACTCCACACTCCCAATGCAGGGGGCCCCAGGTTCAATCCCTGGTCAGGGAACTAGATCCTGCATGCCACAGCTAAGATCCAGTGCAGCAAAATAGATAAATAATAAAATAGAAGGAGAGATAAAGATTTCTCAGGTGAGTAAAAGCGAAAATTGTTCATCAATGCTAAACCTACCCGACAAGAAACTAAGGGGTCTTCAGTTCAGTTCAATTCAGTTCAGTCACTCAGTCGTGTCCAACTCTTTGTGACCCCATGAACCGCAGCACGCCAGGCCTCCCTGTCCATCACCAACTCCCGGAGTCTACCCAAACTCATGTCCATTGAGTCGGTGATGCCATCTAACCATCTCATCCTCTGTCGTCCCCTTCTCCTCCTGCCTTCAATCTTTCCCAACATCAGGGTCTTTTCAAAAGAGTCAGCTCTTCGCATCAGGTGGCAAAAATATTGGAGTTTCAGCTTCAACATCAGTCCTTCCAATGAACACCCAGGACTGATTTCTGGGATCTTATCTACATGGAAACCACAAATCAATCACAAGTACTTAATAAAACAGAAACCAACTCATGGTATAGAGAATAAACTAGAGGTTACCAGAGGGGAGAGGGAAAGATGGAGGGATGAGATAGAAATAAAGGGATGCTTTGTATAAAATAAACAATCAACAAGGATGTATTATGCAGCACAGGGAAACATAGCCATTATTTTGTAATAACTTTAAATGGAGTATAATAAATAAAAATATTGAATGACTGTGCTGTACATCTAAAACTATATAATATTATAAATCAACTATACTTCAATAAAAATAAATAGATAGATGGATGGAAAAAGAAAGACAGATTAGGGTTGCGTGCATGCTAAGTTGCTTCAGTCTTGTCAACTCTTTGTGACCCTAAGGACTGTAGCCTGCCAGGCTCCTCTGTCCAAGGGATTCTCCAGGCAAGAATACTGGAGTGGGTTGTCATGCCCTCCTACAGAGGATCTTCCTGACCCAGGGATCAAACTGGAGTTTCCTACATCGCAGGCAGATACCGCTGAGCCACAGCAGAAGGCCAGGGGCTGGGGTTAAACCTGTTGAAATCTCCACTGGGTACATGTTGAAATGGTGCTTACAGAGACAACATATTCTGCGTTGTAAGTGAAATGGAAAGAGAACCCCCAGCCAGCCATCTATATGGACATAATCTGAATCCACTGACAGACCCAGCAACTGAGTAGGGTAGAAGGAATGATGTTTTCAAAGAAGGGTGAAAGGTAAAATATATGTTTTTATTGTATAGTCTTAGAGTTTAAGATGGCAATTGGAAATCTCAATGGGGGCTTCCCAGATGGCTCAGCAGTAAAGAATCCCCTGGCAATGCAGGCATCACGGGAGACATGGGTTTGATCCCTGAATTGAGAAGATGCCCTGGAGAAGGGCATGGCAACCCACTTCAGTATTCTTGTCTGGAGAATCCCATGGACAGAGAAGCCTGATGGGCTACAGTTTATGGGATTTCAAAGAGTTGGACATGTCTAAAGCAACTGAGTACAGCACAGCACAGAAATCTCAATAACTTTCCAAGGGTCAGCCTAAATAAAGCTGGGAATACTGGGAGCAACCAAGGGTCCTTGGGTTGAGTAGTAATGAAGGGTTGTGAGTTAGTATCTTGGTGTATGTCTGTGGTGTGTGTGTGTTTATAAGAGAGAGGAACTTAATGGTTTACTTTTCTTTTTCCCCAAGACTTCCTTTTCCCAGTGGGGTGAAGAATGTTGCCCTTGAACAGTAAAACAAGAAGGAGCTCTTCATTTACAGTGAAAGCCAAGAGTGTCTGGGGTTTTAGATGCGTTCCTTTTTATTTGAGAGGTTAGGTAGTTCCTCAAATAAGTACATATATTGTTCAATGGAGAGAAAAGATTTTTGTTGTAAACTTTAGTAGAATTAGGATACTGGGACTGTGCTTTTACCATGGGACCTAAAAGGCAAATGCCATTCTATTTTGTAACTATTTTAAATGACCGATTCTCTGGTTTTGATTTAGTTAAGCTGATTTGTAATTTATTCTGGAGTAGTGATGTGATGGTTGCTCAGTAGTGTCCAACTCTTTGAGACCCTTTGAGACTTCTTTGAGACTGTAGTCTGCCAGGATCCTCTGTCCATGGAATTCTCCAGGCAAGAATGCTGGAATGGGTAGACATTCCCTTCTCCAGGGGATCCTCCCAATCCAGGGTGAACCTGGCTCTCCCACAATGCAAGCAGATTCTTTACTATCTGAGCCACCAGGAACTGAAGTAGAGATCTATCAAACTAGTCAAAGATGTGTTAGGAAGGATATCAGTAAGGCTTTCTATAGAGAATTCATTTTTCTTCTTGGAAAAGATGTTGAAAATAGAGGTCCTATTTGTAGAGAATGGGAGTGGGGAGGGAGTAATCTGGGGGATATAGTGACCATGGGCTCCTATCCTATTCTTTGGACTTTGATCAGTGAAAAAAAATTTGAGGCTTATGCTAACTTTCCTCCACAGAGGTTTTGCCCTTATTTTCTGCCAGATTCTTGAATGTACTGCAAGAATTGTAATCTATGACCACATTAGATTAAATTCATTACTAGATTTCTTTTTTACACCACACAGATAATGAAAATTCTGGCCATAATTCCCCAAGAACTGGCTTGTGATTCAAAGTTTCCACCTGCACTTCAGGAGTCTACATAGATAAAGTCTATTACTTTTGTCCGATGCCTGTTTCTCATTTGTTCTTACACTGAGACTGGAGCGTATGAAATCAAGTAGGACTCTATGGGCCTCTTGGGCATGAAAGCCTTTCTGTGTCCCCTGTTTCTTGTTTATAGGGAATAGGCTTCGGTCTTCATGACCTTCCCTGAGTTCCAAAGAGCGGGTTCAAACGGCTGCTAATTAGGGAAGCAAGGTGATGCAGAAACAAGGGAGGAGCAGTCAAGAAACAATAATATAGCCCTGGGACAGGATCCTGGTCCCATCTTCAAGGATAAATATAACAATATCTTTAAGCTCTTCTGCAAAACTAAAACCCCCAACAAATGGAAGATGTTAACCACTTGATGAAGCACTCTTCTTTCCAGAGAGAAGGTCACAGTCTGATAATCCTGAAAACCACAGAAGCTCATCAGGAGACCACCTAAGCCCAGACTAAAGGAATGTAGGCCCTGCACACACCCTGACCCTTATCAGCAACCCCGCCCTTGAACCATTGCTATAAAGCTCTTCACCAAATCCCCCATGTTAGGACACAGTTTTGAGGGCATTAGCTGTGTCCCACTTTTCCTGGCAAAGCAATAAAGCTATTGTTTTCTACTTCACCCAAAACTCTGTCTCCGAGATTCAATTTGGCACCCGTACACAAATGTCAAGTTTTGGCATCACTTACAGCAGCGTTCTAGCTTTATTCAAAGGTATTGTAGACTTTCTCCAGAAAGGTCACCATTGAGTCCTTCTTGATCTGTAATTGCATAGTGTTCATCACATCAAAAAGTGGAATCTAACTTCCTGTCACTTGAATTGGTCTGGGCTTAGTAACTTGCTTGGACAACAGGATACAGCAGAAGTGACATCCTGGGACTTCCAAGACTCAGTCATGACAAGCCTTGAGGCTTCTGCCCGAGTCTTTTGGATGATTGCTCTTGAGATGCTCACTCTTAGAATGTGACTGTCATTCTGTGAGAAGACCAAACTACCTGGAGAGATAACATGAAGATGTTTTGGTTTTGGTTAACAGCCCTGGCCAAGTTCCAACCAATAGCCAACATCAACTGCCAGCCACATAAGTGAGCTCTCCCTGGTGGACAGCTAAGCTTTCAGATGACTCCTGCCCCAGCTTCCCTCCAGATACCATCTCAGGAAACTCCCCAAGTGAGAACTTCCCAGCTGAGTCCAGTCAACCCACAGACAGAAATCAGCAGGCAGGCACTGAGGAAGAGAAAAGTAAAGGGAATTTTAATTGAGGGACATGGATAGAGACACAAATAAAATCTAGTTTTTTTTGAAATCTTTTTGAAAATTGTAAGCACTCTAATGTGGACTGGTGGACTTACAGGTATTTAGGGGGCCATGGGAGACCATGACAAACTTCTGAAAGAAATAGTATTAATTAATATACTGACTAAGCCACCTGTGTGTGAGAACCATCACTCTAGAAGTAGCTTATAGGCTAGATCTTCAGCATAAATATAGAACCATGCTCTAAACCTAAACAGAACTTATTCTTGATTGTTTTCACTTATAAATGATTCATTCTTCTCTTCTAGAGGAGTTAAGTGCAAATTCATTTTATTAAGTTTTCCTGCAAAGAAATGGCATAAATCTATGAAGAGCCACTTACTTTGAAAATCTCCGTCTTTTCAGCTACCCTCAGATTTCCTCACTCTGGCCACGTTTGAACTTGTGCTTTTTAGTTGTGGCTGACTCGACTCTTTAGAGAAAAACAAACCCACACCTGGAAACTCCTATATATTGAGTTTAATTGTAGTCCGGGATGATCATCTTTTTTTTTTTTTTAAGTTTCATCAGTTATCTGGATGAAATATATTTTTAGATCCTCTTTTCAGAACCACACAGATTTCCAGTTACCCTCTGTGGAAGAAGTCAAATCATTTTTTATAAACAGTTCTCCATTTCAAATTTGAATATACTCCAGAATAGCTCTTAGGTATCTGAGTTCTGCTACAAAGGGAAAAATAACTCTAAAAAACAGGTGTGCTTATAAAGGAAAGAGTGTTTTAACAGAGTCCCATGAGCTGGGGTCTAACCTCACCTCAGACGCTTTCCAGCTCTGTGACCTCAGACCAAGGACTTAGCTCTCTTGGCTTGGTTTTCTCATCTGTAACACTGGAATGACAATACTCACCCCCAACTTGCAAAGTGATCCTGATTACAAAATAAAATATGAAAACTCACATCAAATCCTTTTGAAGTCCACCAGCCCCCCCAGAAGTGTCAGCTATTCTATGCTACTAGATGTTTTGCATAAGCAGAGTTCATATTAATCAACTTACATGTTAAATGCCTTTGGGGAGTCTGCCCCTTAAACGAAGTCAGGCAGTGAATCTCTCCTTAAAGCAAATAATTAATTTGTGAAGAGTTAGTCCCTGATTTTTCTGTTCTTTGAATTTTGCTATTTTGAGGGTTCTGAAAATAGGGCACACTCGACTTCCTACTTAAAAGATTGCAGTGATTATACTGAGCGTAATACAGAGCTGGACAGAGAGAGCTCTGATGTTTGCATCAGCTCACATGATGAGCGACCAGCAAGCCTCCCTGAACGCCTCCACTTGCCCCCCAAGGGATCCTGGAACACGACTTCAGTCCTCTTTACGTAAGAAGGGATGTCACGGGAGCCTAACTTATTATGATTCAAAGCCATTCTGAGTCTCCTTAACCTCTTCTCAAATGCAGGCATCTATAAACAGCTTGTATCATAAATATAGTTAGCCATTTCCAGAAATACAGCAATAGAGCCATAATCTCAAGTGGGAAAGGTTAGACTCTCAAAGCTGTGTGCGAGAAATGAAGAGTGATCCAAAGCTGGTTGAATTCAGTCCTGATCATCAGTTCTTTAGGGAAGCTTGAAATGCATAACCTTAAACCAGAGGTTATGGGGTTTATTTTGTGCTGAGTTTTTTTTTTTTTCATTTTTACCACAAGGCTGCACTTAAAATAGTGCTAGGCTATGGGTCACATATAATACTCAAGGCTAAGGGTCTCAAAAACAGTTTAGTGAGGGTGGGAGGGAGTGGGGAGAGGTAGGGGGAGGAGGGTGGGGATGGTGGAGGGGTTGGGGGCAGGGATGGGGAGGGAGGTTGTGGACTCAAAGTCTGGGAGACCAGCATTTGAACTGTGGTTCTGGATTCACGGGCAAGGAAGGCAATCTCTAGGACCTTTGATTTCCTAATCTGTAAAACTGAAAATACTGAAATCTCACAGTGTTGTGAAGATGATAACCTGTATAACAGCAGCTAGCAAAGTACTGGGTACAGAGAAGGCATTCAATGAGACATGCTTATTTTAATAGAGTGAACCTGTAGCGGAAAAAAGAGATTTTTTGGGGGGGGGTCCCTGAAAATTAAAAGATGAATGCAGTAAAATAAAAAATCTATTTATTCTTTGCCCCCAGGTCCTAGCTTGAAAGAAAAATGAAAGTGAAAGCCATTCAGTCGCTTTTCGACCCCATGGACTGGATAGTCTATGGAATTCTCCAGGCCAGAATACTGGAGTGGGTGGCCTTTCCCTTCTCCAGAGAATCTTGGATTCCCAGGAATTGAAATGGGATCTCCTGCATTGCAGGTGGATTCTTTACCAACTGAGCTATCAGGAACGCCCCTTGCCATTACCTGACTATAGGAGTGTGTTTCTCACAAGTGCCCCTTTCAAGGATCAGAGTTTATGCTAATGAGGTGCTTTAGGGTAGGATCCCTAGATAGCCTTGGGGTGACTGGGAGGGGGCAGAGGGGAGTCACTAGAAAGACAAAGTGATTAAGGGTTGGAAATTTCAGCACCATCCACTGGACTGGGGGGTGGAGTGGTTGGGGCTACAGATGAAGCTCTGGAAACGCCCTTGAACAGTGAAAGTTGATGAGCATCTGGGGTGATAAAGCAAACACGCTGAGACGGCAGGGCACACAGCTCCGTGGAGACAGAAACTCTGCACTCGGGACCGTTCTGGACCCCTCTGTACCTCTTCATCTGGCTGTTCATCTGTATCCTTTAATATTCTTTTCTTCCCTTAAATGATAAGAAATCTGTCTCTTTTTTGGTTTTTTGGCTGCCCTGTCAGGCTTATGGGACTTCGTTACTTGACCAGGGATCAAATCTGGGCCCCTGCAGCGGAAGCTCAGAGTCTTAACCACTAGGATGACCTGGGAATACCCTAATAAACTCTTCGTTGTTGTTGTTTAGTCTCAAAGTCCTGTCCAACTCTTTTGTGACCCCATGAACGTAGCCCACCAGGCTCCTCTGCCCATGGGGTTTCCCAGACAAGAAAACTGGAGTGGATTGCTATTTTCTTCTCAAAGAGATCTTCCTGACCCAGGCATTGAACCCAGGTCTCCTGCATTTGTAGGCAGACTCTTTACCACTGAGACACCAGAGAAACCAAATAAACTGGTAAATATAAGTAAATGCTTCTCGTAGTTTTGTGAGCCACTATGGGCTTCCCAGGTGGCACTAGTGGTAAAGAACCCACCTGCCAGTGCAGGAGACATGAGAGATGCAGGTTCCATCCCTGGGTTGGGAAGATTCCCTGCAGAAGGGCATGGCAACCCACTCCAGTATTCTTGCCTGGAGAAGCCTATGGACAGAGGGGCCTGGCGAGCTGCAGTCCACAGAGTTGCATAGCGTCAGACATGACTGAAGTGACTTAGCTAACACTTTAGCAACTTAACCAAACTGAAGGAGGAGGTCAGGGGACCCTCCAGTGTATAGCCAATTGGTCAGAAGCACAGGTAACAACTTGGATTTGACATTTCACATGGGGTGGGGAGGACAGTCTCTCAAGACTGAGCCCTTAATCTGGGAATATGATGCTCTCTCCAAGTAAATAAAGGTCTGTAGAGTCAAAGCTATGGTTTTTCCAGTAGTCATGTATGGATGTGAGAATTGTATCATAAAGAAGGCTGAGTGCTGAAGAATTGATGCTTTTGAACTGTGGTTTTGGACAAGACTCTTGAGAGTCCCTTGGACTGCAAGGAGATCAAACCAGTCAATCCTAAAAAAAAAAATCTACCCTGAATATTCATTGGAAGGATTGATGCTGAAGCTGAAGCTCCAACACTTTGCCCACCTGATGCAAAGAGTTGACTTATTGGAAAAGATCCTGATGCTGGGAAAGATAGAAGCCAGGAGCCTTCTCCTGGGAGGAGAAGGTGATGACAGAGGATGAGATGGTTGGATGGCATCACCAACTTAATGGACATGATTTTGAGCAAACTCCAGGAGATGGTGATGGAAAGGGAAGCCTGGTGTGCTGTGGTCCGTGGGGTTGCAAAGAGCTGGATGTGACTGAACAGAACAACACCCAGGTAGATAGGGTTAGAACTGAGTTAACTGCTTTATGGTGTTGGAAAGACACCCATTAGAACAGATAAACAAGAAAGAGCATATATACAATTATTTAATATTACTGTTACATGTCACAGGAATCTTTACAAGGAAATGAAGACCTGGAAGAAACATTTAGACCTGAGTGTTTTTATGTTAGGTTTGATAAAGAGCTATCAGAAATACAACAGGTTAAGGAATATGAGATGAGTGGAGTAAACTGGGAGAAACCTGGCAAATGCTATTCAGATTCTTCTTGGAGTCCCTTTATCTTCAGAGATAAGAATGCCTCTTTCCTCTGGGTACCAGAAGGGCACTCCTAACATGAAAGTTTTGTGAGGAGTTTTCAGGGAAGAGAGGTCAAGGAAAGCTTTGGAGTGACCCTCCTGCTTTTGCTGTTCTTTCAAATTTTCTCAGGCCCAAATATTCAATATGCCAAGATGCCATATTTTGAGATATTGTATCCCGAATTCCATCAAACTGCAGGGGCAGAAAATTTGAACTTTCGTAGTATTGCAAAAATAGTAATGAAAGAGGGAACCATAAAGAATCCCAGCTCAGTATGTGTGTGTGTGTGTGTGTGTGTGTGTGTGTGTGTGTGTGTGTGTGTGTGAGGTCATTTTGTAGATCAAAACAGAAACATTTCAAGAATTGGATGAAAGTTCCAGCCTTTGTGGTTTTTGTGAAATACTCTGATCTAAATACCATCATCCTCTATCTATTTATAAATCAACTTGGACCCAGTCATTCTACAGGAATTTTAGGTTTAGTCTGTTTGTGGTGGTAGTAGTAGTTAGTCCCTGAGTCATGTCTGACTCTTCTTCAAGCCCTTGGACTATAACCTCCAGGCTGCTCCGTCCATGGGATTTTCCAGGCAAGAATACTGGAATGAGTTGCCATTTCCTCCTCCAGGGGATCTTCCTGTCCCTGGGATCCAATCCAAGTGTCCTGAATCTTTTGCATTGGCAGGTGCATTGGCACCACTCTGCCACCTGGGGAGCCTGAAATGATCTTACACGTGCAATTTGTTAAATGATTACCATTTATTTGAATGTTAAATAATCAATAATGCTCTAAATATTCTCAAACTAATTACATAACTAATAAATCAAATAAATAAATTTAATAAAGTGAATTGTTTCAAATATTTAGACATTGCAAACCTATCTAATCTAATACTTCTAAATGTTAAATTGAAGTCACAAATATATTAGTCTTATAAATGTTTTAACACCTTAAGAGACAATATTTAAAGCATTATAATGATTAAAAACCAGTTAAGTTTACACTAAGCAAGTAATAAGGTTGTTAACATTATGGGGGAAAAAAAATCCTTCTCTTCTAAAAATGTCAAAAAATAATTCTTTTAGTCTCAAAAACATACAAGCAGCTCATGCAACTCAATACCAGAAAAATAAATGACCCAATCAAAATATGGGCCAAAGAAGTAAACAGACATTTCTCCAAAGAAGACATACAGATGGCTAACAAACACATGAAAAGATGTTCAACATCATTCATTATCAGAGAAATGCAAATCAAAACCACAATGAGGAATCATCTCATGCCAGTCAGAATGGCTGCTATCAAAAAGTCTACAAACAATAAATGCTGGAAGGGGTGCAGAGAAAAGGGAACCCTCTTACACTGCTAGTGGGAATGCAAACTAGTACAGACAATATGGAGAACAGTGTGGAGATTTCCTTGAAAAACTGGAAATAGAACTGCCATACGACCCAGCAATCCTACTGTTGGGCAAACACACCAAAGAAACCAGAACTGAAAGAGACACGTGTACCCCAATGTTCATTGCAGCACTGTTTATAATAGCCAGGACATGGAAGCAACCTAGATGTCCATCGGCAGACAAATGGATAAAAAAATTGTGGTACATATACACAATGGATTCAGTTCAGTTCAGTTCAGTTGCTCAGTCATGTCCAACTCTTTGCGGCCCCATGAATCACAGCACGTCAGGCCTCCCTGTCCATCACCAACTCCCGTAGTCCACCCAAACCCATGTCCATTGAGTCGGTGCCACCCAACCATCTCATCCTCTGTCGTCCCCTTCTCCTCCTGCCCCCAATCTTTCCCAGCATCAGGGTCTTTTCCAATGAGTCAGTTCTTCCCATCAGGTGGCCAAAGAATTGGAGTTTCAGCTTCAATGTTAGTCCTTCTAATGAACACCCAGGACTGATCTCCTTTAGGATGGACTGGTTGGACCTCCTTGCAGTCCAAGGGACTCTCAAGAGTCTTCTCCAACACCACAGTTCAAAAGCATCAATTCTTTGGCACTCAGCTTTCTTTATAGTCCAACTCTCACATCCATACATGACTACTGGAAAAACCATAGCCTCGACTAGACGGACCTTTGTTGGCAAAGTAATGTCTCTACTTTTTAATATGCTATCTAGGTTGGTCATAACTTTCCTTCCAAGGAGTAAGCATCTTTTTATTTCATGGCTGCAATCACCATCTGCAGTGATTTTGGAGCCCCCCAAAATAAAGTCAGCCACTGTTTCCACTGTTTCCCCATCTATTTGCCATGAAGTTATGGGACCAGATACCATGATCTTAGTTTTGTGAATGTTGAGCTTTAAGCCAACTTTTTCACTCTCCTCTTCCACTTTCATCAAGAGGCTCTTTAGTTCTTCTTCACTTTCTGCCATAAGGGTGGTGTCGTATGCATATCTGAGGTTATTGATATTTCTGCCAGCAATGTTGATTCCAGCTTGTGCTTCATCCAACCCAGCCAAGCATTTCTCATGATATACTCTGCATATAAGTTAAATAAACAGGGTGACAATAGACAGCCTTGACGTACTCTTTCCCTATTTGAAGCCAGTCTGTTGTTCCATGTCCAGTTCTAACTGCTGCTTCCTGACCTGCATGCAGATTTTTCAAGAGGCAGGTCAGGTAGTCTGGTATTCCCATTTCCTTCAGAATTTTCCACAGTTTATTGTTATCCACACAGTCAAAGTCTTTGGCACAGTCAATAAAGCAGAAATGCTTTTTCTGGAACTCTCTTGCTTTTTCGATGATCCAGTGGATGTTGCCAATTTGATCTCTGGTTCCTCTGCCTTTTCTAAAACCAGCTTGAACATCTGGAAGTTCACGGTTCACGTATTGCTGAAGCCTGGTTTGGAGAATTTTAAGCTTTACTTTACTAGTGTGTGAGATGAATGCAATTGTGCAGTAGTTTGAGCATTCTTTGGCATTGCCTTTCTTTGGGATTGGAATGAAAACTGACCTTTTCCAGTCCTGTGGCCACTGCTGAGTTTTCCAAATGTTCTGGCATATTGAGTGTAGCACTTTCACAGCATCATCTTTTAGGATTTGAAATAGCTCAACTGGAATTCCATCACCTCCACTAGCTTTGTTCGTAGTGATGCTTTCTAAGGCCCACTTGGCTTCACAGTCCAGGATGTCTGGCTCTAGGTGAATGAGCACACCATCGTAATTATCTGGGCCTTGAATATCTTTTTTGTACAGTTCTTCTGTGTATTCTTACCATCTCTTCTTAATATCTTCTGCTTCTGTTAGGTCCCTACCATTTCTGTCCTTTATTGTGCCAATCTTTGCATGAAATGTTCCCTTGGGATTACTCAGTTATTAAAAAGAATGCATTTGAATCAATTCTAATGAGGTGGATGAAACTGGAGCCTATTATACAAAGTGAAGTAAGTCAGAAAGAAAAACAGCAATATTGTATATTAATGCATATATGTGGAACTTAGAAAGATGGTAACGATGACCCTATATGTGAGCAAAAGAAACACAGATATAAAGAATAGACTTTTGGAATCTGTGGGAGAAGGTGAGGGTGGGATGATTTGAGAGAATAGCACTGAAACATGGATATTACAATATGTGAAACAGATGACCAGTCCAAGTTTGATGCATGAAACAGGGCACTTGAAGCTCGTGTACTGGGACAACCCTGAGGGATGGGATGGGGAGGGAGGTGGAATGGGGGTTCAGAATGGGGAACACATGTACACCCATGGCTGATTCATGTCAATGTATGGCAAAAAATCACCACAATATTGGAAATTAATTAGCCTCCAATTAAAATTAATTAATTAATTAAAAATAATTCTATAGCTATTGAACAATACACCTTACTATCAAGAAAAATTTCTTACAAGTGAAACGTACATATTTACCCTTACATCCTTCCCAGCACAAGACCTTATGCATAAATGATGTCAATAGCTATTTATTCAACTTAATTTTATATTTAGAACTTTCCTCAAAGTATTGGTATGTTCTTCTCCAGTTTTACAGATGAAGAAATAGAAGCATAAACAAGTTATAGCATCTTAGATTCCAAACAACCCCTTGCTCACGCTTCCTACAAGCAGAGCTGCATTTCTTAGAAGTCAGAGGGTGCCTTCTTTTCTAACTTGATGGAGAGGTAAGTCTTTGCCAGGCCTGCCAGAGGTCAAGTGATGCATAATAAACAGAATACACAAATAACTCACTGGGATGTGTATGAGCTAAGGCAGCCATAGCAAAATTCCACAGACTGGGTGGCTTAAACTACATTTTCTTACAGTTTTGGAAGATAGAAGTCCAAGATCAAGGTGCCATTAAGGTTGGTTTCTGGTGTCAACTTTAAATTCTCAGGAGGCAATGATCAATCAAACTGTTTATCTGGGATCAAAGAATTGCAATTCAGGGTGCACAGATTTGATTAGCAACCCAAAGAGTATCCCATTAGGGAGTGACAGGGTGTTTTTAAAGACAAAAGGAAATGCTTGCATAAGTTGTTTACAAAAAATTTTGATTGATGTTGGCGCAGGAAGCTTGCCTTGGCCACACAAGATTTGGTTGCTAAGGCGGTCACTAGGCAGAAGCCTGTTACTTGAGCAAGTTGCAGGTATTCTTGCAGAGTTGTTGGAATATTTGCAACTTGGCCCAGTTCAAAAGTTCGCAGTCCCACCAAGTGAGGACATGCATCAGGCCCACCCTGATGTCCTCCCAGCTCCACTGAAAGCCTCTTAATATAAGTGATCCCGTTTTATCTCACCTTTCACACTGGTGAAGTCTCTCTTCCTAACTTGTAGACGATTGCCTGCTCCCTGTGTACTCACATGGCTTTTTCTGTTTGCACAGAGCGGGAGGGAGTGGGGGGAATAGGGTGGGAAGGGGGCTCTGCTCTCTTCTTCTTCTTCTTATAAGGACACCAGTCGTATCAGATTAGGGCCCACTCTTAGGGCCTTAATTACCTCCTTAAGGTCCTATCTCCAAGTACAGTCACATTGGCATTAGGGCTTGAAAATACGAATTTTGGTGTTGACGTATTTCAGTCCATAGGAGAACACAACAATTAACTGGAGGCCAAACCCCTGAAGGTAACAGGACCCTCCTCAGCCCAATGATTCTGGATGCTTCTTGATGGCAGATCCCACTCTCCTCGTGGGCTGTATGAACTCAGAGCTTGTGATATGCCTCTAAGAAGAGTAAGGAAGGTGTAAGGAAGCTTTGTTCTTTGTATTTTTGATCTTGTGCATAACTTTCACTCTGATTGTTAGTTGGTTTACAAGTAAACTGAAGGGAAGAAAATGTTGACAGTCCAAAGCATCATTTCTGCTGATCTTCAAAACCAGACTCTCTCATATGACAAATTATTTTTATTATTATTATTATTTGGCCTCACCACAAGACATGTGAGATCTTAGTTCCCTAACTAGGGATCAAACCCATGGCCCCTGCATTGGAAGAGCCGTGTCCCAATCACTGGACCTCCAGAGAAGTCCCATGATAACTTTTTGTAGAGGCAGCGTGGCACAGTGTAAAGAGCCCTCTACCTGGGAACAGAAGTCCTGAGCTCAAATCCTAACAGCTTTCAGTAACTCATAAGCCTCTTCATGGTTGGGGCTCCGAGAGCTCCATGTTTCTCTCTCCCTCACCCTCACTCCTGACTCCTTTTCTCTCTAACTACCTCTTGCAATGCTGGTCTCCTGCTTCCTTCCACATGAGGCCAACAAGCACGCTCCCACATCAGTGACTTTGCAACAGTTATTTCCTCTGCCTGGAATACTGTCCGTCAGGTATTCATGTGGATCACTCTCTTACTTCATTTACTGCTGCTGTTATTGAGTCACTTAGTCATGTCTAACTCTTTGCAACCCCATGGACTTCAGCACACCAGGCTTCCCTGTCCTTCACCATCTCCCAGAGGTGGCTCAAACTCATGTCCATTGAGTTGATGATGCCATCCAACCATCTCATCCTCTGTTGCCCCCACCTCCTCCTGTCCTCAATCCTTCCCAGCATCAGGGTCTTTTCCAACAAGTCAGCTCTTCAAATCAGATGGCGAAAGTATTGGAGTTTCAGCTTCAGCATCAGTCCTTCCAACGAATATTCAGGACTGATTTCCTTTAGGATGGACTGGTTGGATCTCCTTGCAGTCCAAGGGACTCTCAAGAGTCTTCTCCAGCACCACAATTTGAATGCATCAATTCTTTGCCGCTCAGCCTTCTTCATGTATTACTTCACGTAAATGCCACCCCTCCCCCTGAGAAAGGCTCTTCTCTTACGACACTACCCAAAACAATACCCTCCCCTCATGTCCATCAGCTCTGTCCCTACACACTGCTTTATTTCTCCTTGTGTTTATCACCACCTGACACCCTTGTATATATTTATTGGTTTATGGTTTGTCTTCCCTGGAATACTATAAACTTCCCAAAGGCAGATTCGTTGGTTCTCTTCATTGTTGTAGCCCAGGCCTAGAATAGTCCTTGAAACAAAGAAGGCACTGAATGAATGAATGAGGCACTTAACCTGCTGCCTGTTTCCTGAGCTGGCTCTTCCTCACTTAGGTGCTGCTCTCAGGGGCCTCTGGCTTGCCCTTGGCCTCACGGAGCTCTCTCATCTCAGATTGACCTTGACCAGCATCACCCCACAGCCTCTAAGGCCATGTCAGCTTCCTGCTTTCAGCAGACAATGGGTGGCGGGCTGCCATGAGCTGTGTGAGAGGTGCCAGAAAGTCCAGATTCCCTGAAATGTTGGCTTTCCCTTGAGATGGTAGGGGGTATGGGGATGGATGAGCAAAAGCAGGGGGCTCAGGGTCAGCTGAGGAACCAAGCCGGAAAAGGCAGGCATTGCCTTGAGAGAGGAGAGGCTGGGAGGGGTTTTAGAAAGACACAGCACAAGGCAATCCATTGTCCTATTCATATCTGCCCAAGTTAAAAATGCCTCTGAAATAAAAGCAGAAGACAGCAGATGAAGCAGAAGTGCCTGAATGAGCCCCAAAAATCAGTGCAAAAAGGAAGAGACTGGAAGCTCTGTGAGAGAAGTCCTGTTCACCACTCTCTCCCAGGTCCTAGGGCAATCCCTGGCACATCACACGGACTCCATCAACTTGTAGTCTATTGGAAGATTTGTTTAGAGGGCACCTGGTAGGTGTGTGTGAGATGAGACCTATCAAAGATAGCACATGGCAAAGACACTGAAGATGGACAGTGCCCAAATGAAACAGCTACTTAAAAGAGGCATCAGTGATGCAATGGAAAGTCAGGCAGCCACAGGGACACAGCCTGGTTCCAGTGGTAATGGCCACAGGAACCTGATTGTTGTTATTCAGTTGCTCAGTTATGTCCAATTCTTTGCAACCCCATGGGCTGCAGCATGCCAGGCTTCCCTATCCTTCACCATCTCCCAGAGTTTGCTCAAACTCCTGTCCATCAAGTTTGTGATGCCATCCAACCATCTCATCCTCTGTCACCTCCTTCTCCTCCTGCCCTCAATCTTTCCCAGCAGCAGGGTCTTTTCCAATGAGTCAGTTCTTTGCATCAGGTGGCCAAAGGATTGGAGCCTCATCTTCAGCATCAGTCTTTCCAATGAATATCTGATGAATATTGGTTTGATCTCCTTGCTGTCCAAGGGACTCTCAAGCATCTTCTCCAGCACCACAATTTGAAAGCATCGGTTCTTCAGCACTCAGCCTTCTTTATGGTCCAACTCTCACATCCAAACACAACTCCTGGAAAAAACACAGCTTTGACAAAGTAACCTGGGCAAGTTACTTAATTCCTTTGTGCCTTATTTTTCTGGTCTGGAAAATGGGTACAAATGCTACTCACTGTGCATCTTAATTACTATATATGCAAGAGCCCAGCATGGCCTTGGCATGCAAAGGGCAGTCTACTACAAGCAGAGGAGAGAGGAGGGGGTAAGAAGGGCTTAAGTGGAGAGATGCAGCTGGACAAGGAGAGAGCCAGAAGTTGGTGGAGAGGATTCAGGCTGGGGTACCCCCACACATACACACACACCATGCAAACAGAGGAAAGGCCGTATGAGGACACAGTGAGAAGGCAGTTGTCTACAAGTCAGGAAGGCAGACCCCACCTGTGTGAAAGATGAAACAAAATGAGGTCGCTTATGTCAAGGGTTTTTTCAATGGAGCTGGGAGGATATTAAGGAGGTGGGCTTGATACATGTCCTCCCTAGGGTAGGAATGAGGGTTATAGAGAGGACTAACAGAGTTCAAAGGATCAAGAAGAGGGAGTTTTGTTACAGGATGGCCAGGAGTGAGGAGGAGGGAGTGGGGAGGAGGGGAGGAAGAAGAATCTGGCAACTGAGGTAAGTGGGACCTTGACAGAGACCCAGGATACCGCCACCCACACCGCAGCTGAAGCAAGGCTGTGCTGGCTGCTGTTCTCCTTCTGTGGAAGCCAGCAAGGGGAAGCCCTCATGCCCACCTGGGCAGACCCGTGACTGGGGCCCACAGAAGTCATAGAGGTCTCAGCAGGAGTCAGAAGGTCATTAACACAGGACTTATCCGGCTGGGATGCCTGCTGGGGAAGAGATGGAAACACAGTAAATCGATTTCATCATTCAAAGCAGGAAGGAAATGAAACACCTTGGAAGTTGTTGAAAGGCAGATTTTATGTTAATTGGAATTAAATGTTTGGTTAACCAGCTGCTCTCTGACTTCTTTTTTAAATTGAAGAAGGGTCACAAAGAAGCGACACACTGAAGCAACTTAGCATGCACACACATAGTTGGCGTACTGTGCTGTACATGCACCTTCGTTGCTTATGTATTAATATTTTATACATAGCAGTTTTGTATCTCTTAATTCCATGCTTCTAATTTTTCTCCCCTCACCTTCCTCTTCCCTATGGTAACCACTATCTTGTTTTCTGTATCTGTGACTCTGTCTCTGTTTTGCATGTTTATTCACCTAATATCTTTTAGATTCCACATATAACTGATATAGAGCAAACACTGTCTGACTTATTTCACTAAACATAATATTCTGTAGATCCATTCATGGTACTGCAAATGGCAGTATTTCATTTTTTTTATGGCTGAGTAATATTCCAACACACACACACACACACACACACACACACACACACACACTACATCTTTTTAATCCAGTCATCTGTCAGTGGGCACTTGGATTGCTTCCATGTCTTGGCTATTATAAATAGTGCTGCTTTAAACATTGAGATGTTTGTATATTTTGGAATCACAGCATTGTTCTCATTTTTTTTCCAGATATATACCCAGGAGTAGAATTACTGAGTCATATGGTACTTCAATTTTTAGCATTTGTTCTTTTCTGTCCTTTTCACTAAACTTAATATTTTCTAGGTCCAAACACATAGGTGCAAATGGCAGAATTTTTTTCTTTTTTATGACTTCTGGATTTTGTAAGTTCAAGATAGACATCACCTTGGCACTCAGTGGGAGCACCACTGGGCTCAGGCTTATTCCAACTGTGCAGGATCTAAGTCATTTCATCCATGACTTAATTCTCATCAGGCTCTTTGCATGCTGAATGAAAACTCTCATAACTCTGGTGTCAGACATTTTCTCCAAGGACCGGCTTACTTCCTGTGAACAGAGTGTCCTGTGTTACATGTTAGGGAAGTCACTCCAAGTTGGGATGAACTCTTTTGCGGAAGTTCAGGTCAGTTCAGTCGCTCAGTTATGTCCAACTCTTTGTGACTCCATGAACTGCAGCATGCCAGATTTCCCCATCCATCACCAATCCCCAGAGTTTACCCAAACTCACGCCACTGAGTCAGTGATGCCATCCAACCATCTCATCCTCTGTCATCCCCTTCTCTTCCTGCTCTCAATCTTTCCGAGCATCAAGGTCTTTTCCAGTGAGTCAGTTCTTCCTATCAGATGGCCAAAGAATTGGAGTTTCAGCTTCAACATCAGTCCTTCCAATGAACACCCAGGACTATTTCCTTTAGGATGGACTGGTTGGATCTCCTTGTAGTCCAAGGGACTCTCAAGAGTCTTCTCCAACATCACAGTTCAAAAGCATCAATTCTTTGGTGCTCAGCTTTCTTCACCATCCAACTCTCACATCCATACATGACCACTGGAAAAACCATAGCCTTGACTATATGGACCTTTGTTGGCAAAGTAATGTCTGCTTTATAATATGCTATCTAGGTTGGTCACAACTTTCCGTCCAAGGAGTAAGCGTCTTTTAATTTCATGGCTGCAGTCACCATCTGCAGTGATTTTGGAGCCCCAAAAAATAAAGTCTGTCACTGTTTCCACTGTTTCCCCATCTATTTGCCATGAAGTGATGGGACCAGATGCCATGATCTTAGTTTTGTGAATGTTGAGCTTTAAGCCAACTTTTTCACTCTCCTCTTTCACTTTCATCAAGAGGCTCTTTAGTTCTTCTTCACTTTCTGCCATAAGGGTGGTGTCGTCTGCATATCTGAGGTTATTGATATTTCTCCTGGGAATGTTGATTCCAGCTTGTGCTTCATCCAGCCCAGCCAGTGTTTCTCATGAGGTATTCTGCATATAAGTTAAATAAGCAGGGTGACAGTATACAGCCTTGACGCACTCCTTTTCCTATTTGGAACCAGTCTGTTTTCCATGTCCACTTCTAACTGTTGCTTCCTGACCTGCATGCAGGTTTCTCAAGAGGCAGGTCAGAGGGTCTGGTATGCCCATCTCTTTCAGAATTTTCCACAGTTTATTGTGATCTACACAGGCAAAGGCTTTGGCATAGTCAATAAAGAAGAAGTAGATGTTTTTCTGGAACTCTCTTGCTTTTGGGGAAGGTCAACTACAAACTGACACTTGCCAAGAGCATTTGCCAGTGACTGAACAATAGCAACAAGGGCGTTTGCCACCTGCCTCTGCAGAGATTGAACCCTGTGCTGCTGCTGCTGACCTTTAACACCCCCGAGGGAGTTGAGGGTGGATTCAGGCACTCTGCACCAGGGAATCTGGTGGGACAGGTCTTTAGATAGTTAAATATTTTCAGGAACTGATTTCATGATCCCAATCTTTGCATGTCTTCACATCTAGAAAAATGCTAAATCCCTGCATGACGACATCAGATCCTCGTGACTAGCAGAAAAGCTCCTGTAACATAAGTGCTTGATTATACTGAACCCTCATTCCATCAAAATCTTATATATTGACTGTTCCCTACTACCTCTTTGGAGCAGGCTCTCAGAACTGAGGGGCTGACTCCCAGGTTGCAGTCCTCATTTTGCCCTAAACAAAACTTAACTTGAAACTCTCAAGTTATGTATCTTTTTTAATTCATAGGAACAATGTAATCACTATCACTCATGAGTATCTGGATCAAAACCATTTCCACAGAATGTGTGTGTGTGTACTAAGTCACTTTGGTTGTTTGTGTCTGAGTCTTTGCAACCCCATGGACTGTAGCCCATCAGGCTCCTCTGTCCATGGGATTCTCCAGGCAAAAATACTGGAGTGGGTTGCCAGGCTCTTTTCCAGGGGATCTTCCTGATCTAGGGATGGAACTGACATCTCCTCTGTCTCCTGCATTGGCAAGCAAGTTCTTTACCACTAGCACTAACTTGCAAGCCCTCACTAGGATATTATTTGCATTTCTCACTTCCATTGTTTCAGTAGTCTACAATAAGTTTTTCTAGAGATTACTGACATGTGACATCACAACAGTCTGCCTGTGCAACATATGTGTGAATGTCAGACATTGAAGACATTTGCAAAAATGGAAAACATCTCTCTTCTAACTATTTTTTATTTTTAAAATATAGTTATTGTTCATAAAACATTTTTAAGTCAGCATGTGATGGGCTAATTGATATTTATTTTTGTTTACTTTAAAAACTGATACATATTTTTTAAATTGATATATATTGATACATGTTTTGGGTTACTCTTTTTAAAATTTTTGCTTTATAATTTTTCTTGCTAAATTAATAGTTTTTCTTAATGAAATAGATATTTTAATGAGAAATTTAATTGAAAAGTGAATCTTAGTTTTTAATGTAGAAAATATGATAGAAGCCTGGCGTGCTGCAGTTCGTGGGGTTACAAAGAGTCAGACATAACTTAGCAAATGAACAACAACAAAATATGATAGAACCCACATAAACCAAATGCCTTTGCGTCATAAACCAAATTCCATGGCAGTTCAGTGGTTAGGTCCAACGCTTTCACTGCTGTGCACCTGGGTTCGATCCCTGGTTACGGATGCCTGCAAGCCTCACAGCACGGCAAAAAAAGAAAAGAAAAAGAGCTCTTTGCGTGTTTGATAATTTTTTAAGACTATAAAGAGGTCATACGACCAAAATGATTGCAAACGGAGACTGCGTACTTAACTTCTGTGCCTTCTCTTTAGTCTTCAGAACAGACCTGTAAGATAAAGCCTTTGATCTCCAGCTTACAGAAGGCACAAGAGAGGTTCAGAGAAAACCCTCACTTCTTTCAAGGGGCCGATCTGGGATTGGACATGCCCGCGATCTCTGTGCCACCCACTTTTCGGCAGTATCTGAGGACATCCATTGTGGCAAAAGGAAGTCTTACGGAAGAGAAGGAAATCCACAGCATTCAGCAGTTTTGCAAGAGGCAAACTTCACTCTCAGAAGATTTCTGGAAAATACGCTGTGCGTCATTTTGTCTCAAGAGAAAGAAACAAACTTAGTTGAAAATGACCCCTCCCCACCCTCGACCGGGCACTCGCGGCGTCTGAACCGGGCTGGGGCCTGCGGTCGAGACGCGAGCGCACCGTGTCTGCACAGCGCCCTCTGCCGGCCGGCCTCCTCTCCAGCCCCGCTTGGTGTCCGGAGCCGGCCTTAGACCCAGGTTCCCGCTTGGAGCCCCCGGGGACCCCCAGAATCTTCCAAGGGATGGGAGTTCTTCCAGTAGCAGCCACACTTTTATACGAATATGAAAGGCAGCCTTCAGCATTGAACCCCGCCCTTGAGGCAGCTCCTGGTTTGCAGGTCCATTTTTCTGCCCGTTTTCCACATCCGGAGCTCAGAACACTTACAGAGGACTGCCTTCTCCTCTCTAGTGACTTGAGCGGGGAAGCCTGGCATAAGCTTTGGGCCCACACAAACCTACGCTTGCATCCAGGCCCTCCGACCTGTGGCTTGGCAAGTTACTTGATCTTTCCGAGCCCTACTCTTCTCATTTTAAAAATGGAGATGTTAATATTTCCCTTGTAGGGTTCTTGTGAGCCTGAAGGGCGACAGTTCAGACTGTCAAGGCGCTGAACACTGCTGATTTCTGGCTCCCTACTTCTGCTCTGGGCTGACAGTGAGTTGCGTGAAACTTCACCACACCCTGGTTGCCCTATGGTCTCCGTGGTAGATTCAGCTCCCACCAGGGGCATGAATTTGTGTAGCTCTCAGGATATAAAGTTGAAATAAGGTAGGTTTAATGCAGTACCTTCTAATCTTTTCACAAACATCACACAGCTCAATCTTCTCTTAGAAGACTTAAAAGAAAAGTTGGATGGATGGCATCACTGACTCAATGGACATGAGTCTGAGTAAACTTCCGGAGTTGGGGATGGACAGGGAGGCCTGGCGTGCTACAGTCCATCGGGTCACAAAGAGTCAGACACAACTGAGCAACTGAACTGAACTGAACCAGACCCACTCCCATAAAATACATTTTAAGATAACAGGAAGGAGAAACTGTCCTCAAGCAGGATCCATTGTTGTTATATAATCCTTATACAGAGTTTAATCTGAGTTGTGTTGTTGTATAATCAATAGTTCTGGGTTTAAAGAAAAAAACATTTTCTGGTACTAAGAATAAGGAAGGTGGGGGGGGGGGGGAGATGTTTGTCCTTTCTTCCTCCTTGAGAATTCCAGACCCCTATCTTCTCTTTGAGAGCCCCAGACCTCTCTTTCCTCCTCAGGGACCCTAGCCTTCTTATCAATCTACCTAGAAATTGACTGTCTCAGTTCCAAGATTTAGTTTTTAAAAGCAGCTTTAGTGTTCACAGCAAATACTGAGCAGAAGGCGCAGATATGTCCTATATACTTCCTTTTCCCAGATGTCCACAGCCCCCTCAACCATCAACATCTCCCTCCAGATGGCACATTTGTTACAACTGATGAACCTACACAGACACATCATGACCATCCCAGATCCATAGCTCACCTGCGGGTTCACTCGGCGCTGTCCTCCTATGGGTTCTGACAAATGTATGCAAGCTAAAAGCACGTGTGCTAAACTGAGAGCAGGAGTCGGAGGCAGAGAAATAGGAAGCTGCCGGCTTGGAAGATGGAGGAGGGGGCCATTCGCCGGGAATGTCAGTGGCTTCCAGAAGCTGGAAAGGGCAAGGAAGCGGATTCTCCCCTGGAATCTCCGAAAGAAACACAACCCTGCCGAAACCTTTGATTTTAGCCCAGTGGGACCCATATTGGACTTCTGATCTCTGGACCCGAAAGAGAACAAAAGTGTATACTGTCTGAAGCCACTAGGTTCCTGGTAATTCGTTACAGCAGCAAGGTGACATGAACACTGGAAGGGGGACATGCCTCTGGGGCACCAGAACCCTTTTAACTGGTGGCAACTGAGACCCCACCCAGTGGTCAGAAGTAAGGGTCCCGCTGGTTTGACCTTCAGGGCTCACTTCATTATCATCAATTCCATTCTCTTCAAAATTTGGATAGTTTCGCATTTCAGCAGTCCTCAAAATAATCCTCAGAACTGAAATGTTTGTTTCCCTTATGTGAAGGATTATTTATCGAATTAGCCTGTTGAAGTGATTATTTTCATTCACCAAATTGAATTTAATTAATTTTCATATTTCAAGAACTTAATAGTTGCTAACTATATCCGCGTGGCCAATCGTTCCATAAAACAACCTGTGTTTTTCCCCTTTGCACTTCTCTGCATCCTAAAAGGCTGTATTCACTTCTCCAGAGTAAAACTGTGAGGGATGCCAGGCCAGATGAGCAAATTCTCTGGAGGGAAGAGAATCCGTTGGTAAAACACAGCCCAAGGATTTGTGACAAACTGATGAACACTAAGCACATTGCTACGGCAGATGGAAGAGGGTAGAGGAGAGGGTGCCTTTCCTTTAGACTCTGTGAGGATCCTGAAAGAGGGGCTGGTTGCCGGACCCCACCCCCAGTCCAAGAGCCCCAGCATCTGCCCGCAGTCTGGGAAAGCTTCCGAACGGCTTTTTCAGAGTTGGCTTCTGGTTGTCTCAGAGGAGGCCCACATCTGCGAATGTGTTCATACCCGCCCTGGCTTTTCAGATCTCCTGTTCAGGGACATGCTGCCTTCAGAGCTGACCGTGTAACTCCGGGCTCCATCTGAGTGTCTGTCTGGTGGCCCAGCTTTACAGTGTCAAGCTGTATTTTTGAGTCAACATGTACAGCAGCACTTATTCCCAGACTGGCCCGAGGGCAGTGCTAGAAAGTGCTTCAAAAGGAAAGGACGAACGAGACAGAGAAGGAGAAATACAGTATGACATCCCTTATATGCGGAGTCTAAAAAGAAATGATATGAATGAGCTTACTTACAAAACAATAAGAGACTTGCAGACTTGGAAAACAAATTCATGGTTGCCAAGGGGAAGGGATAGTTAGGGAGTTTGGGATGGACATACACATCTGCTGTATTTAAGTTGGATAACCAACAAGGACCTGCTCAGTGTTATGTGGCAGCCTGGATGGGAGGGGGGTGTGGGGGAGAATGGATACATGGATATGTATGTTTGAGTCCCTTCACTGTTCACCTGACACTGCCACAATACTGTTAATCAGCTATACCCCAATACAAAATAAAAAGTTGAAAAGAAAAGAAAAGGACAAACTATTGCTGGGTTTATGCGATGCATAATCAAACTGACACCATCACTCGGCTTATTATTACACATCTATACAATTTATGTATCTATTTACATAAATACACACTAAAAGAGACACAGCATTAAGGCAGAATTTCTTTACAGCTCAGGCAAGATTCTGCCGTCAGCACTCTATGACCTGTAATCAGTGCTCTAGTCGGCAGCAGCAATAAGGTTATAACAACCATAAACTAAACATAACTATGATTACCCTGCACGTTTGAATAGCCACCCTCCCTGCATATTGACATAGATGTACCTGTGTCACAAAGCACGTTATTTCACTCCATCCTCACAACGATCAGGTTTTACGGCGAGGAATCTAGGGCGAAAAGGTAAGTGACATGCCCGAGGTCACAGAGCTCCCAAACGATGGGACTGAAGTCAGCTAACCACCTTTCTCTATCTTCTGCATGATTACACTTTGCGGAACTCAAAAATATCGAGAAGCTGTGAGAGTCATAAAAAGAATGCTTATCTTCTTTGGAGAAATGTCTGTGAAGTTCTTTGGCCCACTTTTTGATTGGGTCATTTATTTTTCTAGAATGGAGCTGCAGGAGTTGCTTGTATATTTTTGAGTAATTGTTTGTCCGTTGCTTCATTGGCTATTATTTTCTCCCATTCTGAAGGCTGTCTTTTAACAGCTTATAGTTAAGCAACTATAACCTTGCTTATAGTTTCCTTTGTTGTGCAGAAGCTTTTAATTTTAATTAGGTCCCATTTGTTTATTTGTGCTTTTATTTCCGATATTCTGGGAGGTGGGTCATGGAGTATCCCACTTTGGTTTATGTCGGAGAGTGTTTTGCCTATGTTATCCTCTAGGAGTTTTATAGTTTCTGGTCTTATGCTTAGATCTTTGATCCATTTTGAGTTTATTTTTGTGTATGATGTTAGAAAGTGTTCTAGTTTCATTCTTTTACAAGTGGCTGTCCAGTTTTCCCAGCTCCACTTGTTAAAGAGGTTGTCTTTTCTCCATTGTATATTTTTGCCTCCTTTGTCAAAGATAAGGTGTGCATAGATGCATGGATATATCTCTGGGCTTTCTGTTTTGTTCCATTGATCTATATTTCTGTCTTTGTGCCAATACCATACTGTCTTAATGACTGTGGATTTGTAGTATAGCCTAAAGTCAGGTAGGTTGATTCTTCCAGTTCCATTTTTCTTTCTCAAGATTGCTTTGGCTATACGAGGTTTTTTATATTTCCATACAAATTGTGAAATTATTTGTTCTAATTCTCTGAAAAATGGCTAACAAACACATGAAAAGATGCTCAACATCACTCATTATCAGAGAAATGCAAATCAAAACCACAATGAGGTACCACTTTACACCAGTCAGAATGGCTGCCATCCAAAAATCTACAAGCAATAAATGCTGGAGAGGATGTGGAGAAAAGGGAACCCTCTTACACTGTTGGTGGGAATGCAAACTAGTACAGCCACTATGGAGAACAGTGTGGAGGTTCCTTAAAAAACTGAAAATAGACCTGCCATATGACCCAGCAATCCCACTGCTGGGCATACACACCAAGGAAACCAGAATTGAAAGAGACACGTGTACCCCAATGTTCATCGCCGCATTGTTTACAATAGCCAGGACATGGAAGCAACCTAGATGCCCATCAGCTGATGACTGGATAAGAAAGCTGTGGTACATATACACAATGGAATAGTACTCAGCATTAAAAAAAAATTCATTTGATTCAGTTCTACTCAGGTGGACGGAACTGGAGCCCATTATCCAGAGTGAAGTAAGCTAGAAGGAAAAACAACAATACAGTATACTAAACCATATATATGAAATTTAGAAAGATGGCAGCAAGAACCCTGCATGCGAGACAGCAAAAGGAACGCAGATGTATAGAACAGACTCGTGGACTCTGTGGAAGAGGGCAAGGGTGGGATGATATGGGAGAATGGCATTGAAACATGTTAATTATCATATGTCTAATCAATCACCAGCCCAGGGTTGATGCTCGGGGTTGGTGCACCGAGATGTCCCAGGAGGAGGGAATCGGGAGGGAGGAGGGAGGGGGGTTCTGGAGGGGGAGCATGTGTAAACCCATGGCTGTTTCATGTCATTGTATGGCAAAACCAATAAAAATAAATAAATAAATAAATAAAATAAAATAAAGAATGCTTATCATGGATTCTGCGTATATTATGTGCCAGACCCTGCACGCGGCACTTCCCTGTACTTCTCATGTAATCTTTCTGCTCACCCTTAGACGTGAGCACTGTAACTCTTACTTTGTAGATGAGGCATCTGAGGCTCAGAGGTGAACCAACACACCCAAGGCCACACAGCTCACATCAGGCAGAGCCACATTTGAACTCAGTTCTGACTTCCAAAGCCCATGCTCTTCCCGTTTGGCTGGGTTTCCTATTTTCCCTTTTGCGCAAATTTAAATCAGTGCTTCCACCTTTTGTAACAGTATTGGCATTTTGCAACATCTCCAGTTAAGAAATGGGAAGATTTGTTTCTTTGGTTCTGGTTTTAATTCCAAGTCTCTGGAAATAGGTGGGGGCGGGGAGGGTCTAGGGGGTCGGCATGCAGCCCCCCTGGTGTCTCTGAAATCCACACCTCAGAGCCAGCCAGCCCAGGCTGCTGAGGGCACAGCTTCAGTTCTCCAGGAAGGTGAACAGGTTCTTCTGAAAAGTGTTGCATCTGCAGCAGAGCAGTCCTGAGTCCTAGAGGCAAAACACTTGAGTCTGAGCGGCCCTGGACAGAAGAGCTGTAGTCCATGGTCAGCCAGAGTCAGACACGACCAAAGCGACTTAGCACAGCGTACATGCACATGTAGGGGGTGTAGGCCTGGGCGATTCATTTCCTTACGCTCTTGGAGATTCTGCTTCCCTTTATTGAAACAGAGATTAAATTAGATAATTTGTGCGTGTGTGCTTGGGGCTGGGGCCGGCTGCCAGGCAAAAGAGGAGAGCTATTCTTTTGTGTTCTCTCCCAGGGAGTCAAGGTTCCCTTGACCCCTCTCTGAGCAAGCACTCTGCATGAACCCTCAGTGCCTGCCAGGGCAGGCTAATGATCAGAGTCCTTCCCACTCTGCCTTCTGAAGGGTTTGTACTGTGCTGGTTGGTACACGTGTCATTTCTTGCAGGAGTTTCCAAACCTCATCACCAGGGAGCTGTCTCCCAAGTAAAGGCTGTTGTGTGTGTTTAGAAACGACTTTGCTAGTCCGCAGACCCCGCTGGTTGGATGGCATCACCGACTCAATGAACATGAGTTTCAGCAGCAGTGTTGACTGCTTAGTCATTGTTTTCACAACTGCTGAAAGTGTCTTTTTTTATTATTATTAAACTTTTTATTTTGTATTGGAGCATAGCTGATTAACAACATTATGATAGTTTCAGATGGACAGCAGAGGGACTCAGCCATACATATAACGTGTATCCTTTCTCCCCCAAACTTCCCTCCCATCTAGGCTTCCACATAACATTGAGCAGAGTTCCCAGTGAAGTGTCACTTTTAAGTTCTGCATCTTTATTGAATTAATGTCTGCAAAAGCCAGTCCTGTGCAAATGCTGGGTGTCGTTTCTCAGTCTGGACTGATATGGACCCCATCTGGCAGAACCATGACACTTTCTGAGAGTCAGTGTTCAGATAATTCCAGAAAACCAGCAGCTCATTGGCACAAGTGTTAACCACTTCATATCCAGTTTTCCATGGTTTCTTCACAGTCTGTATGACTTTGGACTCAAGGTTAAGAAAGAATGAAGCATGATAAAGCAACTCAGCTTTTATAAAGTCTTATCATCAAGACACATAAGTGGGCCAAAGCTGTGTCCTGAGCCCTGCCTGTGAGCAGGACTGTGCGAGGTAAGTTGGTGAGTGTGTGTATGTAGGTCATGGCCCCTGCTCTCAGGGGCCTTATAACAGACAACTGGATGCAGACATAATGAGCTGGATGAAATGGGGAAAGTATACTTGGTCAGAGTTAGCAGTGTGGCCAGTGAGAGAGAAATCAGTGTGTGTACAGGTTCATGGATGGTATCTGGAAACTAAGAATTAAATGAGGGATATTCAAGAATCTACAGGAATGAGGAAACAGAAAGGTCAACAGAGGAAGCAGTTTAGGCGGAAGAAACAAAGGCACCCAAGTGAGAATTTGCCCCAGGGTGATTAAGGCATTGAGCGTGTTCTAGCCTATTTGGTCCACTTCTTTGAGGATACTGGGAATCAAGTTTGCAAGGATAAATTGGGCTCAATAAAAAGACGGCTGAATTCTAAGCTGAGGAGTTTGGCTTATTCCTTTCAATAGTGAAGTCACTGAAAGTTTTTTGAGCAGACAAATGGCATTGTGAGAGTGAAGTTTTAGGAAAGTTATACTGGTGGCGATGTTTAGAGGGGGTTTCATTACGGAGAAAAGATATAGGGTGAGGGAGTAGTTTGAGGACTATTACAAAGAGCTGATATGAAACCATAAGAATGGAAACTAGGATGACCACAGAGGGAAAGAAAAATAAGAGACAAATAAATGCAAGTTGGAGAGCAAGCAGATAGTAGGCTTACAGAAACAGCAAGAGAGACAATGACATCACAGGGTGAAGGGCAGAAAATCTGGAACTTGTTAGTATGGTTGGCTTAAACAGATTAAATTTGAGGTCTGGTGAAACAACCCCAAGTGAAAGGTGAAAATGGCCAGCAAGTTACCGGAGATTCCAGAAAGCAACTGAGAATGAATTCCAGGCTCCAGACATGATTTGCGTGGCATTGAGTGGAGAGGATGGCTGATGTTGAGTGCTACAGTCTGTAATAAGTTTTAAAATTAGGTAGAGTGACTCCTTCAACTTTATTCTTTTTCATAATTGCTTTAGCTCTTTGAATTCTTTTGTCCTTCCATATCACTTTTAAAATAAACTTGCTTATATCTACCAAAAAAAAATTTGCTGGGATTTTGATAGGAATTGCATTAAACCTGCAAATCAGTGTGGAGAGAACTGACATCTTTATTATGTTGAGTCTTCCAAATATGAACATGGTATGTCTCTCCATTTCTTTATATTTTCCATCCTTTCAGCATACAAGTCCCATACATGTTTAATTTTATTGGAAAAAATCCAATGTAATAATTTTAAAATCCTTTATACAGATGAGAAGTACAAAGACAAAGGGTTTTGGAATGGAATTAGGTGTCAAAAGCAAATGTTATGTATTTATCTTTTCTCTCCATAGCTTTACTTGAGGAGACCCTATATGAGATTCCCAGTTTCCCATCCAACTATGAGAAGGTGCTGTCATTGAACTGAAATCACCCAATGACCAGGGCACTCCATCACACTACGGCAACCTGCTCTGATGTCATATCCATTGTATTAAGTCTTTTTCTTAATAGCTCTTATTGCCAATAGTCGTGGCTATAAACTTACCCTTAACATTTCCCAGGTGCAAAGCCGCTAGGACACGGCGTCCAGGTAAGTCTATTGTGGTCCCTACCGCAGGGCAGAGGAACTCACATCAGGAAAGGGCATGCTATCCCTTACACTCTTGCAAAGGTAAAAGTAAAGCTGAGCTCGCGCATTGAGAGTTTTTGCCTTAAAAATCTCATCTCTTCCATGATAAAACAGAGACAACTGGAATATTAGAATTCAGAAAAACAAAAATGGAAATGCAATATCCGTGAAGAAAACAGCTAATCAAACTATATTATCCTCTGAAAGAAATAGAATTTTGTTTTTAAAGGCAATTATGACCTTTCTGCAGCAGGATATAATTTGTGGCCCTTTTGTCACAAGCAAATCACTAAAAAGCAATAGCATTTTATTATCGCACAGAGCAGGTCTTGACGAGAAGGGGGTGATGGGTGTGCTGTCGTGTCGGGCTTTTGTTCAGGCTTATGGGAGATGCTGAAGACACCAAGGTAGACACCTGTCCAAACTCTGTGCAGAAATCCACCAATAAACGGAGCGGACTCCAAGACAAAAAAGTGTAAAATAGCGCACAATGGAACACTGCTCTCCAGCATTGTGTAAGTCACAAATTCTAATATACAACTGTCTGGTATAAATTACTTACACCTACTACTCAAGATTACTTGAGAGGGTTCAGAACTAATACTGGAAGGGAAAAGGGGCACCATATAAGTAGAGGAGTCTACAGCTGGGCATTTGGAGCGGGGCCCTAGAGAAGGTGAGAGCATCACTTTGTCAGGTAGGAGGGATGAGCTGGGAGCCTGTGTGAGCAGGCTCTTTCCTACCATCATGTGGGCTTCCTTGAATAGGGGCAGTCATGGTGAGGAATGGCACTCCGGAATGAATATGGCAAACCTCACATGAGGGAATTTTTTTTTAATATTTAATTAATTTATTTATTTAGGCTGTGCTGGGTCCTTTTGGTTTTTGTTTGTTTGTTTGTTTGAAGATTTTCCCTAGATTTTCTGGGTTTATTTAAATGTTGTCTTAATGCTTTGTTTTTTCCCCTTTATTTAAATCTTTACTTCATCTGGAATTAATTTCATTTTAGATATGGCATACTGTCGATATTTTCTGCAAAATAAGGAACTATAATTGTAATTATCTTATTAACTAAAGTGGTATTTAGAAAATTGGATTAAGTTCTCACCTCTTTTCTCTACCTGTAGCATGGTTAATTGCAGTGCAGGGGCTCTCTCTAGCTGCGGAGAGCAGGGGTTAATCTCTAGTTGAAGCACAGGGCTTCTCACTGCAGTGGTTTCTCGAATGGTGGAGCACAGGCTCTGGGACCCAAGGGCATCAGTGGCTACGGCACGTGGGCTCAGAAGTTGCAGCTCATGGGCTTAATTGCTCTGAGGCATGTGGGATCTTCCTGAACCAGGGATAGAACTGGTGTCCCCTAAATTGCAAGGCAGATTCTTAACCACTGGACCACTAGGGAAGCCTGACACAAGGGAATTAAGTGATGATTTGATCAAGGTTAGAGGGACCATGGGAAGTAGTCAGAAAAGGAAACAGTAGCAAAGTTTCAATAGTCTCCACGCTTCCACTGCAGGGGGCCTGGGTTTGATCCCTGGTCAGAGAACTAAGATCCCGCATGCCACGCAGTGTGGCCTGCCATGGCCCCGCCAAAAGACTCAATAGTGCTCACTCTGGGCCAGGCACTGGTCTCAGGACAGTTTACAAATGAAGAAAGTAAGGCATGAAGAGGTTAAGTAAATTGTCTAAGATTATTCAACCGGCAGAACTTAAGTCACTGTTCTTCACCACCACATTATGAAAGTGGTTTAAGAAGATTCTAACTATGAGTCACAAATAGAAAAGTTGGTGCCAAGTCCTCCCTATTTCATAGCCAGTTGCCATAGCAAATTCCCCTGTTTGGGACTTAACGACATGGCCCCTTGTCACTGCCATTAAGACTGGAAGCTTTCCATTGCTGCTACAAAGACTTAAAGCAAATGCAATCACTGAGGGAGAACTTCTCCATGAGGAGAGAAAGGGCCTGGAAGGGAAGATTTGGTTAAGAGACACAAAAAATATGGAAAAACAAACACGGGGCTGGGATTCAGGGGGTTATGGAACAACCATTCAACCTCAGTGAAAGGGTTTAACAAAAAGGTCTAAAGTGTCACCAAAGTGAAATGACCCCATTAGGCAGCTAGTAGTAAACAGAAGAGGGAAACTGACTAAGCTACAGCCCAATCATTGTATGAAGCAAAATCTGGTTGACTGAATACACTGCATACTTGTAAATAACCTTCTTCATGATTTACTCATAATTTGGCCAAGTGACTTTGCCCAAGAAGCATCCAACTAACAGTTAGTCATACTGAAAACCACTAGGGGGCAGTTCAGTTCAGTTCAGTTGCTCAGTCGTGTCCGACTCTTGCAAACCCCATGGACTGCAGCAGGCCTGGCTTCCCTGTCCATCACCAACTCCCGGCGCCTGTTCAAGCTTATGTCCATCGAGCCGGTGATGCCATCCAACCATCTCATCCTCTGTTGTCCCCTTCTCCTCCTGCCTTCAATCTTTCTTAGCATCAGGATCTTTTCCAATAAGTCAGTTCTTTGCATCAGGTGGCCAGAGTATTAGAGTTTCAGCTTCAGCATCAGTCCTTCCAATGAATATTCAGGGTTGATTTCCTTTAGGATGGACTGGTTGGATCTCCTTGCAGTCCAAGGGACTCTCAAGAGTCTTCTCCAAAACCACAGTTCAAAAGCATGAATTGTTCGATGCTCAGCTTTCTTTATGGTCCAACTCTCACATCCACACATAAATACTGGAAAACCCATAGCTTTGACTAAACGGACCTTTGTTGGCAAAGTAATGTCTCTGCTTTTTAATATGCTGTCTAGGTTGGTCATAACTTTCCTTCCAAGGAGCAAGCATCTTTTAAGGGGGCAGTACCACAAAGAAAACAGCAGGAAAGTTTGCCTTCCAAGGTCTCACCCATTAGAGAAGAGCTTGTAGTTGGTTCTCACCACCCGTGGAAGGTCCTAGCAGTCCACAGCAGGAAGCCTTCTCTTCTGTCACAGTGGTTTTCTTCTTCTCTGCAATTATGTTTAATAGAAAAACTGGGGGACTTCTCTGATGGTCTAGTGTTTAAGCCTCTGCCTTCCAATGCTACAGGTGCAAGTTCAATCCCTGGTTGGGAAAGTAAGATCCCACAAGCCCCATGGTATGGCCAAAAAATTTAAAGATAATAATAATAAGGAAGACAAGACTCATACTTTCAAACTTTGGCTTTGAGGTTGATCCAGGGTGTAACACGGGGCGTTGTGCTGTCTTGACCACGCAACATGGGGCCAGTCCTCTAGGTCCACCGTGGCTGAACCTGGTGCTTTATCACAGAGCATCTTTATCAGGCCTCTCAGAGCTTCTGGTGAGGCTCAGGACAACAGTCACGCAACTGTTTCAGGCCATAGGGGGGAAAAGAAGGCTTCTTTCTTGCCTCTCTCTCTCAGAGCTTTTGCTCAGCAAAGCAGTGTTCCTTTCAGAATGAGGTTGCCAGCGACCTTCCAGACACAGATAACAAAAGTCAGCACCCATATGAGCCAACTCCTGGGTCCCTTTCTGAAACTCTCCAATTGTAAGAGAATTGTAAATTCTCACCTGGGACCTCTGGTCACTCATGTTGGCTGCTTATTTTGTCTGAAATGTCCTTCTCTAATTCCCTCCTTCCTTGAGCCTGCCTAATTTCCATTCATCCAGTAGGAATTACCTTGGTCACCTCCTCTGGGAAGTCTACCCTGACTGCCCCCCAGGTTACACGGTAAACTACTCATATATATGGCCCCTGCATCCTGTGCTAAGCTCATTACAGCATTTATCAAGCTCTAAAGCATTTTCTCTTTTTTCCCACTAGACTGTAAGCTTCATCAGGGAAGGGTCTGTGACTGGATCATTGTGAGTAACCAATATTCAAGGGAAGAAACATTTATGGCCTTGATGAATATTTGTGTGAATGAGTGCTCAGTTGCTAAGTCGTGTCTGACTCTTTTGCAACCCCATGGACTGTAGCCCACCAGGCTCCTCAGTCCATGTGATTTCCCAGGCAAGAATACTGGAGTGGGGTGTCATTTCCTTTTCCAGGGGACCTGCCCTACCCAGGGATCAAACTCATATCAAACTTGTGTTTCCTGCATCTCCCGGATTCTTTACCACTGAGCCACCTGGGAAGCCCTGAGAAATACTTGCAGGATGAACTGATGTTGGAACCAGGCGGATGCAGAAAAGAAATCATTTAGGATTGGGACGGTCAAGAACACAGGTACTGGTGTCAGACAGACCTGGGTTAGAATCCCCGTCTTGTCACGGAGTCCAGCTAAGTGATGTTACACCTCCCTAAGCCTTAATTCCCTCATTGATAAAACAACAATGACAATAAATGATAATTATTAGCTTTGTTATTATTACAGGACCTACCTCAGAATTGAAATAAGGATCAGATGAGATGTTCTGAGTGCTTACAACAGAACTCAGCCGGTTCTAGAGGTCTGACAATCCTTAGCAATACCCTCACCCCTCCAGAATGCTGGCCTAGCGCTTCCCCTGCAGGAGTGGATTTGAAGAGGGAAAAAATCATTAATTTGCTTAGAAAATCCTGACATTCATGTTTGAAGAAAACAAAATCGGTTTTTTTTTTTTTCCAAAGACAGCTCCCATCAGCCAGAAGCAGATTACTCATCTGTTAAGAAGATGAGTAAATATCTTTTGCAATGTCATCCTGAAATGAGTCACAGCAACGGAGGGTCGGTCTCGTTTCCAAGGGCGCATTTGAAGCGTGTCTCAAGAGCCCTTTGTTACAGAACTCGCCACTAGGTGGCAGCCGAGCCGGGGACCCTCGGAGAGGAGAGCGGCCTGACCCTTAAGAGGGCTTGCGGAGGCTGCAGTGCTTGGAAACGAATAACTGACTCATCCACGGAGTGTTAGCCCAGAAAATGACAAGGACTTATTTCAACAGCGTGTAATATATACCATCCCCGGGCCCAGAGTAGTACTATAGACCCGGGAAGCCTGAGCGTCACCTCTTCAGAAATAAACAATTCAGGCTGTTGACGAAGACCCAAGAGTTAACGAACTATTTCAGACACATGTTATAAATTTGATCCCAAGATAATTAAGTGATACTGCAACAGCCTTATCTAGCTGTGTGTCTTCCCTGTTTAAAAGCCTGCCATGACCCCAAGGGGGTTTCTTAACCAGAAGTCCGGGGGTGGAAGCTGGAGTCTGATGTCAGGATATCCAGGGGAGCAAGATTCTTTCTTGAGAAAGAATATCCAATATGCCTGTTTTTCTCTTTTCTTTCCTTTTTAGTCCGCTTCACAAGGCGTGTGGGATCTGTTCCCCAACCAGGGATGGAACCTGGCCCCTCTGCATTGGAAGGCGAAGTCTTAACTACCAGGGAAGTCCATGCCTACTTTCTTCATAATACAAACACAGGAAGCAAAGCTTGATGCTGTCTATCCAGTGGCTGTAGGCAAAAGGTAGAGTGAAAAAGCATTGAAAGGGCATGGCATTTTTTAAAAAGGGTATCAGAAACATGGACATAGTATTAACAACAATAACAATAATGAACATTTACTAAGTATTTAATATGCACAGTTGATTTCCTGTAGGATTGACAGGTTTGTTCGGATCCCGGAGTCGGGTACAGCTGAATGACTGACGCTTTTCACTTTCCCCAACCCCTGGCCCTCGGCCTGTCAGGAACCAGGCCGCCCAGGAGGTGAGTGGCACCCTCATTGCTTGCATTACCATCTGAACCACCACTGCCTTCCATGGAAAAATAGTCTTCCACAAAACCCATGCCTGGTGCCAGAAAGGTTGGGGACCAATGCTTTAAACCATACAACTAACCCATATCTAAGAGCTGGGAGAGGGGGGCTCCACACAATCCCAGTTGTTAACTCCTGCTCTCAACTACGTTCCAAGACAGGACACGAGTCTGGGACACTGGGCATGGTTGAGGCCGTTAAAGTGACATTGGCAGCTTCCCCCGTGGGGCTTCTTTAGGAGCCTGTGTATGCCTGACTAGAGACCCCTGTTTAGAGCAAGGAGTTGGGGGCCGTCCCTCTGGCCCCTTTCTTGATGCTCCCCTGGTTCTCAGTAAGGGCTGGGAATTCTTCCAGGGAGGAACTCCACAGTCAGCAAGCTTTTCCACAATTTATTTCAGGCCGTTTGTCCTCCTCTACGTGTGTGGCACTGTAGGGCTGAAGCTCACCGCCATTGTCCTCAATCCCTTGCAGATACAGATGTGTGCAATTTTTAGATGATAGAGATGCAGTGTCGAAGCGCTGCTCCCAGTGTCAATTTAGTGCTCCCCATGGGCACAAAAGCACGGCAGTGAACTTGCTGCCTTGGCAAGAGATACCTTGCAAAGTCAGCCTCTCCTGAGAGCTCCATCTCCTGAGTTTATAGCAAGTGTTCAGTATGCCTCCTCTAAGAGCCGAATAAAATGCCTATTTCCTGGTCCTGTCTTGCTAAAGATCTCAAAAATGTATTGTGAATATTTTATGCTCTTGGTAAAATTGAGAGACTAATATAACAAACATCTCTCCTCTGTCACCCACTTTGTCACATGTTAACATTTTACTGTATTGTTCCCAAATTCTTTTTCTTAAGATGTAAACTACAGATAGGATGATGATTCCTTGGGGGCAAAAGCTCCAAATCTCATCCCCATCTCTCTTCACAATTTTGAATTTTAATGTTTATCATCTTCAATAGTTTTAAACATTGACTACATATGTATGAATCCATAAACAAGATTTAGTGCTGTTTTTGAACTGTTTTAGCAGTATAAAAATGACATACTACTGCACTGATCTTTCTGTAAATTGCTTTCTTCACTCAATAATATTATTTTTGAGATTTTAAAATATTGATATGCATAGGACTAGCTCATTCACTCTAACTACTGAATTGTAAGAATAAATGGTTGCTTTATTTTTTCTGTGATTTGTGAACATTTTGTTATTCCTCTTTTTTTTTCCTGCAAAAACAATACTGCAGTGACCTGTCTTATACACATCTACTGTGCAATTTGAGAAAATATGTCCAGAGCAAAATTGGTGGGTTATAGAATTAGATATCTTTGACTTCACTAGATATTGCCAAACTGTTTTCTGAAGTGGTTGTATCAACTTATATGGCCAATAACAATGACAAGGTTTCCATTTTTTCATGCCCTTGCTTTCTCTATATGGAAAAAATTTCAAGCTTACAGAAATGTTGCCAAAATGGTACAATGAGCATATGTATCTACTTTCTTTCAAACATTTTGCTACATTTGTTTTCCCTCTCTCTTCAAAATTTCTTGGCTTTTTGTGTTCTGTTTCCAAATGATACATACATTGAAACACATGTATACATACATAAATAAATATATGTAATAAATGCAAATAAATTTTTAAATATGTGTGTATCTATCCTAGGACAAAGATATTCTCCTACATAACATAATGCAATTATTACACTCAGGAAGTTAAACACTGAGATAACTCTATTACCTATTATATAGGCCAGATTCAAAGTTCTCCACTGAGCTAATAGTGCTCTTCATAATTTTTCCTCCAGCCAGAATCTAATCAAGGGTTGAACATTGTATTTAATTGTCATATATCTTTAGTCTTCTTTAATTCCCTTTAATCCAGAAAAATTCCCCAGCTTAAAAAATAAAATTTCATGACATTGATATTTTTTCTTCTTGCCAACTCTTAATAACATCACACTTTTTCATCTTTGCCAAATTGACAGGGAGTGAAACATCTGATTGTGATTTTAATTTGTTTTCCCTTGATTCCTAGTGCACTTGAGAAAACTTTCATATGCATATTGGTAATTCAAGCATCAAAAATATTTTCTGTTTAGTATCTTTTGCCTGTTTCAGTACTTTGTAGTTTGCATTTGTTTTTACAGATTTATGAAAGCTCTCTATATATTCTGGAAACCAAATGATTATCAGTTAAAGGCCGTGTTAACTATGGTGTTTGGGTAAGTTGTTGAACAGAGGTTTTTAATTTTAATAATCAAATGTATCAATGTTTCCCTTAATGATTTGTGACTTTGCAAAAAGTCCTTTCCCATCCCAAATTCATAAGACATTCTCATAAAGATAATTTTATATCTTTTATCCACTTGAAATCTATTTTGTGCATATGATAAGTATCTAATTTCAACTTTTTATATGTAATGTACTAGTGCTACTTATTACAGAGCCCATCCTTTCTCCACTGGTTCTTAATGCCACCTCTGTCATAATCAGGTTTCCATATAACTAGTATTATGCTCTTTTCACTCAAGAGTGGAATTGGTGGGTCATAGGTCATAGACACCTATATCCTTACTAGATATTTTATAATTGTTCTATAAACTGGTTGTATTGATTTATACTGCAAATAACAATGACAAAGTTTCCATTTCTTCATGCCCTTACCAATTCTCTTTTGGAAAACTTCCCTTGCTTTATTTGTCTGTCCCTGTTGGGTTTCTCTGGTGGTCCAGTGGTAAAGAATCCACCTGAGATATGCGTTCAATCCCTGGGTCAGGAAGATTCCCTGGAGGAGGGCTTGGGGATCCAAGTATTCTTGCCTGGAGAATTCCATGGTCAGAGGAGACTTGTGGGCTACAGTCCATGGGGTCCCAAAGAGTTGGACATGATTGAGCAGCTAAAAAACAACAACAAATCAATATTACACTATCTTAGAGTAGGTACATCTTTGCAATAAGTGCTATTATCTGGTAAGAGTGAAGGTCCTAAAAGGAGGAGGAGAGACAGGTGAGGCAGAGCCAAACTTCCTCATCTATACCTTAGCTGACCTCTGTCTCCCACTCACAGACACACATTATGCTTGTTGATGAGTCTCCTGAGATTTTTAAGTTGTTTATCCTTGAGCATTAGAAGAATGTTGTGAAGATGAAATGAGCAAGTCCCAGTGAAGTGCTTGGTACAAAGTAAGCCCTCTGTAAATATAAGCTATTATTCAATTTCAGTTAATGGCAGTGAATTAGCTGAGTCACTCAAGTTAGAGACCTGGGGCTCATGAATGATTCCCATTCTGTGCATTCACAACAATAACCAAGTCCACTGATTCTGTGTGCATGCCATGTTGCTTCAGTCGTGTCCAACTCTTTGCAACCCCGTGGACTATAGCCCACCAGGCTCCTCTGTCCATGGATTCTCCAGGCAAGAATACTGGGGTGGTTGCCATTCTTTCCTCCAGGGGATCTTCCCGACCCAGGGACTCAACCCAAATTTCTTATGTCTCCTGCATTGGCAGACAGGTCCTTTACCACTAGTGCCACCTGGGAAGCCCCCACTGATTCTACTTCCTTGATATTTCTCACACTGGTTACTTCTCCCCTTCCTTGTCCCGGCTTCCCTGGTGGTTCAGACAGTAAAGCGTCTGCCTGCAATATGGGAGACCCAGGTCCGATCCCTGGGTCAGGAAGATCCTCTGGAGAAGGAAATGGCAACCTGCTCCAGTACCCTTGCCTGGAAAATTACATGGACAGAGGAGACTGGTATGCTACAGTCCATGGGGTTGCAAAGAGTCAGACATGACTGAGCGACTTCACTTTCCTTTGCCTTGGTCCCATGTTCTGGTTCAGGTCCTCATTGCTGCTTGTCTGAATTACTGGGCTCCCAGCAGCTCTTCTTGTTCTTCCAGCTTTTCCTCCTTGGTACTACCAGAATGATATTTCTAAGATACATTTGACTGTGACAGTCCTTGGTGCCTTCAGAATAATATACTGACTAGCTGTGTTGCTACTTAACACCTCATGTCTTTGTTTCCTAATCTGTAAAGGGGGGATCATTGCAATATCTCTTACAGCTGTTGTAAACACGGAAACTAATTCAGATGTAGCACACAGTATATGATAAGCACTCCGAAAATATTACTTCCAGGCACTAGTTTCTGATTTTCTTTACGTGATATCTGATGCTAGTTTTGTCTCCAGCATCCTTATTACTTTCCTTCTTTTAAACAGTCTCTTAAGTCTCAGTTATGTAGTTCGGGTTGGATTGACCCCATCCCACATCCAGACATGAGTCCCAATTGACATAGGAGTGTTCCATCACCTTAAGCCAAGTCAGACCAATGAAAGCCAAACAGGTTTAAATCCAGTGATACAGTTTGCATTATTGAAAAGTAAACTCTCCTTACCCCCACTCCAGTATTCTTGCCCAGAGAATCCCATGGACAGAGCCTGGTGGGCTACAGTCCATGGGGTTGCAAAGTGTCAGACATGACTGAAGCGACTTAGGACAAGCATGCACAAACTCTCCTTTCCTGGAGATCCTGAACAAGAATACTTGCAGCTCCAGGAGTTACGGCTACCATTATTGGATCACAGGTGAAAAGCTAGGTTCATAAGGAATCCATTTTCAGGCACCATATATTAGAGTCTATGTTGCAAGTAGCTGGAAACCCATATAAAATTGGCCTAAACAAGAAAGCAAACTTATGGGATCATGAACTATCAAGATAGAGGGCTACTTTCAGGTGAAGCTTGAATCAGCAAACTGTAGGCTTGCAATGAAACATGATTGAGCCTCCAGAAACTGCAAGGAAGGATTCTCCCTTAGAGTCTTCATCACTAGAGCCTAGGGCATTTGAATTCGGACTTCTAGCCTCCTAGAACTGTGACAGAATCGATTCCTATTTCTTTAAGCCATCAAATTTGTGGTAATTTGTTAATTAGGAAATTAATAGACCTTAGGTGGGCAATTTGCATATGTAGAACTACCTTAATGAGGGGACCCTCCTCCCCCGCAATTTCTAACACTTATAGGAGAAGTTGCTGTGCTGTGCTAAGTTGCTTTAGTCGTATCTGACTCTCTGTGACCCCATGGACTGTAGCGGCTCCTCTGTCCATGGGATTCTTCTGGCAAGAATACTGGAGTGGGTTGCCATGCCTTTCTCCAGGGGATTTTCCCAACCCAGGGATTGAACAGGAGTCTTTTATGTGTCTCCTCATTGGCAGGTGGATTCTTTACCACCAGCGCCACCTTTGAAGCCCTAGGGGAAGTTGCCTGAGTATGTTTATTCACATCCTCATAGTCTTCACTTTGGTTCTTCCTACCGTAACACAAGATTACTTTCCATATCCATATCCTGAAATTTTATCTAGATCTTTTCTCCTCCTTTTCTATCAAAATTTAAGCCAAACTAGGTGACCATATGTACCACTTTTCCCAGAACTGTTCAGTTTATACCTCCTGCTCTAATGTTATTATTGCTGTTATTTTAATATTATTTATTTGGCTGAGCAGGTCTTGGGGCTTCCCAGGTGGCGCCAGTGATAAAGAACCCATCTGCAATGCAGGAGACAAAAGAGATTCGATCCCAAGGTCGGGAAGATCCCCTGGAGGAGATCATGGCAACCCATTCCAGTATTCTTGCCTGGAGAATCCCATGGACGGAGGAGCTGGGCAGGACTTGTCTGATGTGGCAGCACCCACGAACACTGCCACATCTGAGTTGTGCCCTCAGGATCCTTTTATTAATTGTTGCTGCTTGTGGGATCTAGTTCCCAGATCAGGGGTCAAACCCAGGCTCCCTGCATTGGGAGCATGGGGTCTTACCCACTGGGCCACCAGGGAGTTCCCCAATGTTATTATTAATAGCAGGCTTTCACTCTCAAAGTGTCTTAATTTGGTCAATTAATTCTACAGTGAGCCTTGTGAATGAAATCGGCCAGCCTCTGCCAAGCTCATTGTGTTAAAGATACCAGTTATCACCTTCCTATCCACACTTCCTGAGGGAAAATTTCGTGCCCAAAGCTCTGGGCCCTTAATAACCGGCATGACCTGTAGCCCCACTCTCGACTTAGCAGCAGCAGCAGCATGAGGGGCAGGGGTGGTCAGAAGCAAGTGATTTTTTGTCATCTGTTTAAAAAAGGTGAGCTGGCTGTACTAAACTCTTTTTCTTAGGGATATGAAATTGGGAAATGGAGAGACTTAAGCGATTAGGAACAGAGCTATCATGAAAGAGCGTGAGGCAGCGTTCAAGACTTGAGAAATAATCAGGTCCCTGTCCCTAAGGAACAGGATGGAGGAACCGTCAATACGACTGTAGGCCTACACATCCAGAGTTGCCCTCCAGGGGGCGCCATTCACACAGAACACCTCGTGATCACTTTCTCCTGAAGCCGTGCGACGCGGGCAGCCCTGGTTGTTTTGCTTCCGGGAATCTTTCTGTTATAGTTCCGGTTCTTAGATAGTTCTCTCAGTGGTTCTCAGACGGGGCTGTCTGTCAGAGTTACCTGAGGAGATTAAAATAAAAAAAAAAATCCTGCTCCCCAGGTCGCACCCCACACTGAATAAGTGAGAATGTCTTGAGTGAGAACCAGGTCTCAGTAGTTTGAAAAACTTCTCTCTTGTGAGGTGAATGTGTAATCAAGATTGTGAATCACCTGATCAGGGAGTGATTCCTAGGCCCCTTCTCTGAGGTCATGTGAGTGGGTCTCAAGTTGCAACCTAAGGATTTGTATGCATGGCTCCTCCCAGGCTTCTGAAGGAGCTTGGGCACTCCCTGGTGTTCTGGATAGTAGGATATGGCCTGTGACAGTTTTCTTACCGACCAGCTGTCATAATCCTTATCTAGAAAAATCTGGTGCACTTTGCCTGACACTCTAAATAATGAGGTACTTAAAATGCTGGCTAATTTCATGAGCGGTTGGAATAGCTCTTTGCATGAAAATGAGAATTATGTAAAACAGAATCTTGTTTTTGTTCATCCCTCCTGCTTTGCCCCTTTAATGCTTCTGTGGACAGTGTGAGTCATCTCTCAGCTACAACTGGACTGGAATTTCTTTTGAACTACACAGCAAAAAGTTGATTGTGCTTTTTCTTTTTCTTTCAGTATTTCTCACTGGCTTCAGGCTGTTCATTTTCAATCATGTTTTTGCCCTTCTGCCTGGATATAAACATTCCTGCCTCACCAGCAGCTGCTGGCAGATGCCAGAGGTTTATAAAAGAGCATAGGGACATAAGAACTATATTTGGGAATGGCTACTTTGAATGACAAACTGATTCATGCTCTGGAATTTTCTTAATTAAATAGACCTGGAGGAACAGACTTTTCTGTCCACTAGATGACTTCCTCCTGTCTTTGCTGGAAGAATCATTGATCATTTGTTATTATTAGGAGCACTCACCCACCCAACACCTGAACAACACTTTTAGAAATGAGATTAAATGATCTGATTCCAGAGAGAAAAATCTCTCATGATCAATAGTGACAGGCAGGCAGGACTGCCGCACACCACCGTGGTGATTTACTTAGTTTTCTCGTGTAAAGGTAACATTGAGAAAAGGACAAGCTAAGTCTTTTCCAGGGAGATGTGAAGCCCTGGGCTCATGCATGAAGCTCCAGCCTGCGATGGGCTTTCATAATCCCTGGCTTCTCCATTGAATGCAGTGCCCAGAGATTTGAACAGATGCCAGCCAGAGGAGAGACTGAGAATTCTGGACCAGACATTCTCTAGAAGAAAGAAAAATACTCATTGGTTTTAGAACTCTCCGTGCTCTTTCTGTCTTTGGTTTTTCACACCTGTTCTTCTTACCTGCCTGGTGAACTCATTCCCAGTCTTCAAGACCCAGCTCAAGCAACCCCCTGTGAAGGTCCCTCTCATTTTCTGTGCTAGGACATGTGGCTCCTGTCCATAATGTTATCATCATACTTATCATTCTCTTAACTTAGCCATAGTCTTTCTCACTAGTTAAAAAAACCCTCTGGAAAATTTCCTGGCAGTCCAGTGGTTAGGGCTGTGTGCTTCCATTGTAGGGGGCATGGGTTCAATCCCTGGTCAGGGAACTAAGATCCCGCATGCCACATGGCAAGGCCAATAAATAAATTAATTAAATAATAAAAATGCTCTGAAGGTGGAACTGACTCTCTGATGTATCCCTTTACCCTGAAGCCTATAAAAGTCCTGCTGGCACAGAGCTGGTACTCAAGAAATAGATGATGAATTTAGAATGACACTGGAAGGAAGACAAAAATGAATGGTATGTCTCTGAGTGCAGCACTTCCATACATGATCTTATTAAAGCTTAACAACCTTATGAGGTAAATATAAATATAAGAAATATTACAGTGCTTTCTTTCTCACTGCTAATAATGGGCAGGGGTCAGAGCGGCTCTCTGACTCCCAGTAACATTCCTTCTCCATCCTGTGATAGCCTGAGTTACTCAAAAGGCCTCTTTTAAAATGGGAACATATATTCGTTTTTCTTAAACAGAGCATGCTAATGAGCACAATTCACTTCATTTAAAAATTGCCATTTTGAGGGCTTTAGCTTAATTTTCGCCTCTTATATGCAAAACCTTTGAAAAGTAGAAGTATCTGCAATTACACAGAGAAGTGGTTCTTTCAGGAAAAATTCAGCAGGAAACTCATGCCCATATTCAGCACCTTAAATTAAAAGTATCAAGTGGTCTTATGAGACGGGAGCACACAGTGCAGTGGGCTTCTTTCAAAGGGTCCATTTAGAAATACAGCACAGGGACTTCCCTGGCGGTCCATGGTTAAGACACCAAACTTCCAATGCAGGGGACCCAGGTTCGATTCCTAGTTGGGGAACTGAAATCCCACGTGCAGCCAAAAAAAAAAAAAGACAGAGATTGACTCTACCCAATCAACTATGTACTTGAAGATTTCAAAATGAAGGTTTTCATTTCCTGTAAAGAATTATTAAAGGAAAAAAGTGCAGCACGGAGTGCATGGGCATCTCTCAAAAGCAGATGCATCCTGCGGTAGTGACAAAATGATCTCAATCCCACAAGACTGTAATAGAATAACCCCATCTATAGATGAGCTTAGAGGGTAGACTAAGACTAGTAAGGGCCACCGTGTGTCACCACTGACAACCTGCAAGATTGTTCCAGAGACTGAGAAGCATTACAGGCTTCAGTATCAGTGATACCCTGCAAGCATATTCGCGAGAGCATTATTCACAACAGCTAAAACATGGAAGCAACCCAAGTGTCAAGATAAGCAAAATGTGGTGTACAAATACAATGGAATATTGTTGTTCAGTTGCTCAGCCGTGTCCGACTCTTTGAAACCCCATGGACTGTAGCCTGCCAGGCTCCTCTGTTCATGGGATTTTCCAGGCAAGAATACTGGAGTGGGTAGCCATTCCCTTCTCCAGGGGCTCTTCCCAACCCAGGGATCAAACCTGGATGTCCTGCATTACAGGCAGATTCTTTACTGGCTGAACCACCAGGGAAGCCCTACAACGGAATATTATTTATCCTTTAGAGGGAAGGAAATTCTGGCACATGCTACAATGTGGATGAACCTTCAGCACGTTATGCTAAGTGACGGTGAAATAAGTCAGCCACTAAAAGACGAACACCGTATGGTTCCCCTTACGTGAGTACTTAGAATAGTCCAAATCGTAGAGGTGGAAAGCAGAATGGTGGTTGCCAGGGAGTGTGGGGAGTGGGGAGTTAATGTTTAATAGACAAGGAGTACTAGTTTGTGAAGAAGGAAAGCGTTCTGGAGATGATGTGGTGATGGAGGCACATGATGAAAGTGTTTAATACCATTGATCAGTACATTTAAAAATGGTGAATTTTATGATACACGTATTTTATCATAATAAAGAAATTGGAGAATCAAAACAAAATAGAATGTATGTATATGCGTGCTCAGTTGTTCAGTCGTGTCTGACTCTTTGTGACCCCACGGACTGTAGCCTCCCAGCCTCCTCAGTCCATGGAATTCTCCAGGCAAGAATACTGGAGTGGGTGGCCATTTTCTCCTCCAGGGGATCTTCCCGACCCAGGGGCACAGCAGTCTGATAGCACCAGTTCCCTCTGGGTTGGGATAGGGAGGAAAACAGGATTGTGGCGGGGGGAGGGGGGGGCAAGGGAGGCAGAGAAGAGAGGCAGATGGAACTTGAGCCTTATTTGTAACTCAGAGTGAATGCCTGCTTCCTCCTTTTTTCCTCTTCTGCCTCCAAACTCTGTTCTACCTGTGATTGGCACCCTAAACCACATCCTGGAGCCTAAGTACCAGGAGGTGTGGGAAATGTCAATTTTATCTTCCTGTCTCTCCCTGCTGTGATAGAAAAGGGTTGGGCAGCCTGGGGAGCTTATCAATGCACACAATAATACTTCAGACAATGAAGGCTTTGGCCAATTGCCAAATAAAATCAAGCTAAAGCAAAAAGAATATAGTCTGAAACTGCAATGGTATAAGCACACAAGAGACAGAAGTGGGCACACAAGCTCTCAATCTCTATGAACTCTGACATTTCTGCCCTCATCCCAGGGGGTCTCCCCACCATCCAACTTCCTGAAAGACCCACTCTCATTTCCCCTTGGGATGTTTTCATTCTCTGTCATGAAGAAAGGCACCATGGTGAAATAATTTAGAGAAATATCTGGAAACAAAGATGTTCATCACCAAGTTACTTATTATCATAAAGTTGAAAATATTTTGCATATTCAAAAGCAGGAAAGGAATTTTATTTGTGTATTTATGATGAATTCTTTCTGTTCTTTTTTTTTTCTTTTGACTACAACAATCAGCTTATGGGATCTTAGTACCCCAACCAGAGATCAAACCTAGGCCCCCAGCACTGGAAGGGTGGAGTCCTAACCACTGGCCCACCACGGAAGTCCCTGTTTAAGTATTTAGGGACTGAGAAAAAAGTCAAAAGCAACATTTCAAAACGTTACATACGACTGTGCTAGTCACTTCAGTCATGCCTGACTCTGCGACTCAATGGACTGTAACCCACCAGGCTCCTCTGTTCCTCAGGTTTTCCAGGCAAGAATACTGGAGTGGGCCACGCTGCTTCTCTACAGGGGATCTTCCCCACCCAGGGATTAAACCTACATCTCTTAGGTCTCCTGCACTGGCAGGCAGGTTCTTTACCACTCACACCACCTGGGAAGCCCCATTTTCCTTATAAAAGTAACAAGTGAAAGTGGCTCAGTCATGTCTGACTCCTCATGACCCCATGGACTGTAGACTGCCAGGCTCCTCTGTCCATGGAACTCTCCAAGCAAGAATACTGGAGTGGGTAGCTGCATTTGGAGTATCTTCTTTGTAGTTCTTTTTTTTCGATTTTCCAAATTTTCTGCAGTGAGTTTGTAATGATAATTGGAAATCTTGTTATTTTCATTTTTTAAAAAAAGAAACACATACAACCATCCCTTTCTTCCACCACTCTTGCTGAGTTTCATCTCTTGACCATGTCCACTTTTCAGACAAGAAGTTACGCTCTGCTCTGCCTGCTTCCATCCCACTTCCTATATCTGAAATCCCTTTATTTCTATTGAGAGCAGCTCACTTCCCACTCCCCACCCCTGCCCCAGGGGAAGATCATTCTCTTAGGATTTAGGGATGGAGAATTTTCAGATGCTCCCCACAGGTTAGTTCCACTGGCAGAAGCCATGCATGGATGGAAAGAGGGACTCTTTGGTACAGAGCTAGGCTGAGGCACAGTCTGAACCCCACAAACACCCGTGTCACCTCCCCTGTAAGGCATTGTCCAGTGCCAACCAGTTGAGTTCTCAGTTCCCAGCTTCTATCGTCACCCGGGTCAGTAAATGGATTAAACAGAAGGTGAGAAAATGTGATCTGATGACTATGAGAACCCCCGATGTGAAGAGGCGGCTCACTGGGAAAGATCGTGATGCTGGAAAAGATTGAAGGAAAGAGGAGAAGAGGGCGACAGGGGATGAGATGGCTGGATGGCATCACCGACTCAGTGGACATGAGTTTGAGCAGACTCTGGGAGATAGTGAAGGAGAGGGAAGCCTGGCATGCTGCAGTCCAAGGACAACAAGGGAGAACATCCACCGATCCCCTGTTAGCCACAGATCCTCTCTGCTATTGTCTTTAAGGTCTCCAGGCCAGACCTACCACAGTCTGGTAATTCAGGCCTGGTTGCCCACGTTAATTTCACCTTTCAGATCAAAAGTCTAGTCAGTCGTTAGAAATTCGTTTTTTTCCCATTTCAGATAGAATCTGCATGGCAGGTTACTCTGCATAGCAGAGTAAGCCTCCCGCAGGCTGGAATCAGGAGGCTACGCTGTTACCCGCAGACATCTCCAGGGGGACTGGGGGAATGTCAGTGATAAGGAATTGTTTACTAGGTGCCTCCGGATCATAGTACCCTCTGGGCAGCCCAGCCCTGGAGGAAGAGCAGCAGGACAGGCACTAAAGAGCAAGAAATGGCAGGGTCAGAAATGGGCTTTAGCTCAGAGAACTAGGCTTGCTGACCAGTAAGCTCGGGAAAAAATTTGCAAAATGCTTTCAGGCAGGGCTCCCAGTGCAGAATAATAAGCCTGGCAACGAAGGTGCTTTTGAGCTCCACCGCTTGGTGACCGAGCCCCGCCCCTTGATGGCCGAGCCCCGCCCTCTTGGGGCCAAGCTCCACCCCTTGGGGACCGAACCCTGCCCCTTGATGATATCTCCGCCCCTTGATAACCGAGCCCTGCCCCCTTGGAGACCAAGCTCCATCCCTTGAAGACAGCTCCGCCCCTTGGCTGCACAATATCCAGCCCTGAGAGGTGGAGGAGAGACTCCAATAGCTCAGGCCACAGAAAGGAAGGTGTGGTGAGGAAGGAGACCAGTGACGCAGACTTTCTGAGGAGCTTCTGACTGTTAGAACGCCTTAAAGTCCGCTGCCAGCCAGAGAGGGCAGAAACAGCAGGATCTAGCACATTTGTGCTTAATCCGGAGGAAACAAACACACTGGCTAAGGAGGGGGCCGCTACAGAGGTGGAAAAGTAGGGACCAGGTGCCCTTCCTGTGCTTGGACCAGTTGGGAGAAAGCCCTCCCTCACCAGGAGTGGCAGGAAAAGGGAAAGCCCCGCTTCCCCGTCGCACCCCTCCAAAGCCAGACTATAAACGCTGCTAGGTTCCAAGAACGCAGAGACCCTGTGTGTTTTCTTTTACCATTCCCTCTGCAGCCCCAAGGCTGTGTCTGAAACATCACAGATGCTCAGAAAATATTTGTTGTCCTGAGGGAGAAACAAGAAAATTAGAAGCTAGAAAATCTGCAAGTGGAGATTTCTTACTTCTCTCTGTTCACCTGACCCGGATTTCAGGCCCTTCTGAGTATGTGATTTTGGATGAGTTGCCACTTTTCATAACCTCATGCTTAGTTTTGGTTTGGTTTTTCATTTGTAAGGTGATGATAACAATACTTCGTAGGGTTCTTGTCAGGGTTAAATGAGGTAATGTATATCAAAGAGATTTGTAAACTGTAAAGTGTTAGATAAATGCTAACTTTCTGCTATTCTGGGAGGACGATATAGTGATGTTGAGGATGGTGACGGCAATGATGAAGAAATTCTTTCTTTTGGAAGAGACGGTTATGAAACTCTGAAGTGAACTTTGGAGAATTTCATATGTGGAACCAGAGTGGATATGTTGATGGAAAGAAAGGTTCACAGGAGCCAGAGACCTCAGGGCAGAATTTTGCTCACATGGTTTGTGTAGTCACCCTTATGTTTGTTAGATCTGAACTCCGGATTAAGAAAGCTCATTTAAGAACATGGAGTGTCTTTTACTCCTGTTTGTTCTCCATGCTCCTTACACAGTACATTGTTCATAAACAAGCAGTAAACATTTGTTGGGGAAAAATAATGAATGAATGATTTGATGAAGGGTGACATAGCTGCAGTGGGCAAAGAGAAATGAGAATATTATCTGGGCAGAGATTGCTCCCTGAAAGTAATTTGTTCAGGCAGAATCAAAACTGATCTTGTCACTTCCTGATTTAAAAACTTCATTGGTTCTTGGCTGCTCAAAAAATGAAGTTCGAGTGTCCTGGGAGGGCATACAAGGTCCTTCAGAAACTAGACTCAACTTCTCTCTTTTTTTAAAAAAGAATATTTTTTCACTTATTTAGCTGCATTGTGTCCTAGATATAGCACACAAGCATTTTGTTGCAGAGCACTAGCTTCTCTCTAGTTGGGGTTCAAGCTCAATAGTTGCAGCACAGCCTTAGCTGTCCTGCTGCATGTGGGATCCTAGTTCCCTGACCTGGGGTCAAACCTATGTCCCCTGCATTGGAAAACGGATTCTTAACTACTGGACCATCAGGGAAGACCCCCAGCCTATCTCTCTAGTCTCATCTTCCTTCCCTGATTCCATCTCTGCAAACCCTAATTCCTTCCACAGCTGTCTTTGCTCACCCACATTCTAACAATGCTGAACTCCCTAGGCTTCCCTGGACAGGTCAAGTCTTTCCTAGGCTATTTCCTTCTGTTGCACACTCCTGTGCACCCAAGGAGATACAGTTTCTGTGCTCTCTGTTTTGGAAAGCGGCCCCTGAGGTCCCAGGCATTTGTTCATTCACAGAACTAGTGTTTCCTTAGCACCTGTGTATAAGCAGGCCACCCAAGATGGCTGTTCTCTTGCTCTCTGTGCAGCTCCTATTCAACCAGTCACTGCTTCACCTTTACCCTACTCACCTGACTGACCTTTCCTCTTCATCATGAGACTCACCAGTAAATGCCTGTGTACTTGCCTCTGGCCCCAACTAATGATGGTTCTAATCTTTACATCATCAGCACTATCTACCCTATGATAGTTTATCATTGGGGCAATAAGGCACACCGGTCTGGTTTCCCTGGTAACCCCCATAACAGGTCATCTCCTAGTGAAGACTACTGTATGTCCTGCTCACCATCTTTCTCAGTGGAGTGTCACTCCAGGTCTTTGCTTCAGACACGTGAGATTCCCCCATCCATTAAGTCACTGCTGTCTGTTGCTGACGCTGGGCTCTGTCTTTGCTCTTGTGATTGGGAAAGTACAGCGCTTGCAGGCCTGCGAGTGCAGCCTAACCGCCTGCTGTGAGCCAGACACGGTTCCAAGTGCTGGAGACAGCAGCGAACACATCAGACTGCGTCTCCCTCCTCATGGAGCATTCATTCAAATAAAAAGGGGTGGGAATTCAAAGCAAAGAAAATTATTATACATTATGCTGTTTTTCAGTCTCTAATTTGTATCTGACTCTGTGACTGCAGCACGCCAGGCTTCCCTATCTCCTACTATCTCCCAGAGTTTGCTCAAATTCATGTCCATTGCATCAGTGATGCTATGTAAACATCTCATCCTCTGCTGCCCCCTTCTCCTTTTGCCTGTGTATACTGTTAGGATGTTATAAAAGTAAGAGGACTGAGGGACTAAGGAAGGGGTTGAGAATTCTATTTTATGGAACAGACTGATTCCAAATAGGAAAAGGAGTACGTCAAGGCTATATATTGTCACCCTGCTTATTTAACTTGCATGCAGAGTACATCATGAGAAATGCTGGGCTGGAAGAAGCGCAAGCTGGAATCAAGATTGCTGGGAGAAATATCAATAACCTCAGATATGCAGGTGATACCACCCTTATGGCAGAAAGTGAAAAGGAACTGAAAAGCCTCTTGATGACAGTGAAAGAGGAGAGTGAAAAAGTTGGCTTAAAGCTCAACGTTCAGAAAACTAAGATCATAGCATCTGGTCCCATCACTTCATGGCAAATAGATGGGGAAACAGTGGAAACAGTGTCAGACTATTATTTTGGGCTCCAAAATCACTGCAGATGATGATTGCAGCCATGAAATAAAAAGACGCTTACTCCTTGGAAGGAAAGTTATGGCCAACCTAGATAGCATATTGAAAAGCAGAGACATTACTTTGCCAACAAAGGTCCATATAGTCAAGGCTATGGTTTTTCCAGTAGTCATGTATGGATGTGAGAGTTGGATGGTGAAGAAAGCTGAGTGCCAAAGAACTGATGCTTTTGAACTGTGATGTTAGAGAAGACTCTTGAGAGTCCCTTGGACTGCAAGGAGATCCAACCAGTCCATCCTAAAGGAGATCAGCCCTTGGTGTTCATTGGAAGGACTGATGTTGAAGCTGAAACTCCAATTCTTTGGCCACCTCGTGCGAAGAGTTGACTCACTGGAAAAGACCCTGATGCTGGGAAGGATTGAGGGCAGGAGGAGAAGGGGATGACAGAGGATGAGATGGCTGGATGGCATCACCAACTTGATGGACATGGGTTTGGGTAGACTCCGGCAGTTGGTGGTAGACAGGGAGGCCTGGCGTGCTGCAATTCATGGCGTCTTAAAGAGTCAGACACGACTGAGCGACTGAACGGAACTGAATGTATCAGTCAGGATAAGATGGCTTATGTTGCAATAAAAAAACAGCCCCCTAAAATCTTAGTTTTAAAACAAAGATTTGCTTCTAGTCATGCTCCTTATTAGTGAGCGTCATCTAGGGCTTAGTTCCTTGTTTCTCACTCTAAAGATAAGCCCAAGCAAACATTTCTTTTTTATTTTTATTTTATATTGCAACATAGTTGAGTAACAATTTTGTATTAGTTTCATGTGTACAGCAAAGTGACTCAGTTACATATATACCAGTATGTATTCTTTTTCAAACTCTTTTCCCATTTAAACTATTACAGAATACTGAGCAGAGTTCCCAAGCAAACATTGCTTTGGCAGAAGCTAAAGAAAAGGAGAGGAAGCAGGCACAGGTGCTAAGAATTTCACCTGAAAATGGAGAAATCCAGGTCCTCTCTGCTCACATTTCACTGGCCCAAATGAGTCACACGATCACACCTGAGTTAAACAGGATGTGGAAAAAGCAATCCTATCATCTTCCTAAGAAGAAAGAACTGAACGTGTGTGAGCAGCCTTGATGATGTCTACACATGGTCGAAGAAGCCCTCTGATGATAAAGAGACACTTAGGCAGAAAACTCAAGAAAGTAGGGAGTTAGCTGGTAGATATTGGAGGTGGGGGACATCATCCTTCTGGGTTCTCAGGCCAAACAGCTTCGAGTCATCCTGACTCTCTTCTCTCTTCCTTTCCCTGACCACATCAAATCCATCAACAAATCCCATCGGCTATACCTTCAAACTGTTTCCAGGGCTGAGTGCTGCTCACCGCTGGCAGCACTGGTTCAGGCCTCAGCATCTCCTTTCTGTCTTTTTTTTTTTTAATTGTTTGGCTGCACTGCCAAGCATGTGGGATCTTAGTTCCCCGACCAAGGATCGAAGCTGTGTTCCCTGCATTGGAAGTGCGGAGGCTTGACCAGTGGACCAGAGAAGTCCCCTCTCCCCTGGATTACTGCAGGAGCCTCTCACCTGCACTCACTACAGTTTGTTCTCCCCACAGCAACCAGAGGGACACTTTCCAAACTGAAGTCAGAGCATGACACTCCTTCGCCCAAACTCTTCTTCTGTTTTCCATCTTTCTTGGAGTAAAAGCCCTATATCCCCTGCGGAGCCTCATGCCGTCCACACCTCACCCACCCAGTTCCACCCTGCCTTCTCTCTGCCCTCATCCACAGCTCTCCCTCTCTCGTTCACTTCTCTCCAATGACACTGGCCTCTGTGATTTATCACCAGTTTGCTCAATAATGATTTGAGTGCCTGCTCTATTCTAGGCACCAAAATGTTAAACTGAAAGTAGAGTTAAAAGCAGAAACCAACACTATACTTTCCATGCTCATGCTTAGTCATGTCTGACTCTTTGTGACGCATTGGATTGTAGCCCACAAGGCTACTCTGTCCATGGGATTTTTCAGGCAAGAATTCTGTAATGGGTTGCCATTTCCTTCTCAAAGGGATCTCCCCAACTCAGGGATGAGTCTCCTGTGTCTCCTGCATTTCAGGCAGATTCTTTACCTGCTGAGCCATCAGGGAAGCCCATACCATAGTCTGTTTTCCTGTCTCTCTCCCGACTACACGAGTATCTCTGTTTTCATGTTATTCATCTGTATATCTATATGCCCAGCACTATGCTTGGCATGGCTTGTTAAGTGAACAATACATGTTTGAGTGGAGGACAGAAAGATGGATAGACAGATAAATTAGATAAATAGACAGACTGACTTCCACTTTATTGAAGTTGCAGCATGTGCTATGGGCTCTTTGAGATGCAATATACCAGCCTCTAAGAGCTGAGGCCATTTGCAAGAAAAGCCTAACAGCAGAGGGCCCTATCTGAATTTGATTGGTATTTTCAAGGATATTATAAAAGTAAGCAGACTTTCTTGTATGAAGAAATAGACTCCAAATCTGAAACGATTTAGCCTTGCTAGATGAGTCAACCATAGGAAAGAAACGCAGGCTCATGTGGTCAACTACAGTCCATTTACATACCCCTTGGTTTGACTTGAACTTTAAGGAGAGAAAAGAGGATGGGTTGATAAGGTCAGAAATAAAAGTAACAGATGATCCACAACATTGGTGGAGAGCATTCGAGGGCCCATCAAAACTCTATTTAAACTAATAAATTTTCTGTTTACATCTTGTGGTTAAAATCCTCAAATGTGAATATGTAATCTTTCCACTTCCATTCATGTCAATTTCAGAGAACTCAAATTATTAATGTGTCCCAGAAGCCAGTTTATCTAAATTGCAGGCTACAACTTCTGCTAAGAGAAATGCTAGTATTTAATGTAAAACTAGAAGATAAATTCATCCAGAAGGTACCAAAAAAAAAAAAAGATTCTTACTAGATGCCCCCTTACAAAGATGACTCCTTTCTTCTTTAGAAAGATGAAAGTTACTCCCTCTGATTGGGAAAAAAGACAGCCTGTGGTCATACCGCATTTCATAGACGTGAGCTACTGTGGCTGGCTCACCTTCTGCCGCGTGATTGGGAAATTAGCGCCAGTTGAAAGGGAGCGAGTTGGAGCACTTAGGGAAGTGGAGAGACCACCAGCTGAGTCAGGAAGTTCTGGACCCCCAGTTGTTGACGGAGAACTCACAGCCAACGCAGGGTAGCAGTTGCTGCCAGTGACCGCGTGCTACTTCACTTCAGTCGTGTCCGACTCTGTGTGACCGTATGGGCTGTAGCCCGCCAGGCTCCTCTGTCCATGGGATTCTCCATCCTCCTCCAGGGGATCTTCCCGACCCAGGGACCGAAACTGTGTCTCTTATGTCTCTTGCATTGGCAGGCAAGTTCTTTATCACTAGAGCTACCTTGAAAGGGTGTGCCCTATAGATTATGTAACAGCGAACACAGATGATTTTTATTTCTCTGAACACACAGGGGATGTGTATATATGATTACATTGTATTCCATGTGAGCTCCAATTATGGCTCACAACCCAAGAAGGTGGTAAGTCCTGATTAGAAAGCGTCGTTTTGTCTCCTCTTTAAAAATATTCATTTTTATTTATGGATGGTTTTGGCTACACTGGGTCTTAGTCACAGCACATGGGATCTTGGACCTTCATTTTGGTGCTTGGGAATCTTTAGTTGCAGCATTTCAACCCTTCTGTTGCGGCATGTGGGATCTAGTTCTCCAACCAGGGACTGAATACATGCCTCCTGCACTGGGAGTGAGGGGTCTTCGCCACTGGGTCACTAGGGAAGTCCCCCATCATGTCTCCTTTTTAAACACAATGCTGTTTTATATAGGGATGAATCCTTAGCAGAAGATTAATATATGCCAATTGAATGAATGAATGAGTGAAAAACATTGCCACTGAGAGGAAGCAGGAAGGGTGAGAGCTGCTAGAATACCTTGATTGATTCTCTTTAGAGATAAACAGTATACCTCGTGCATCATAGAAACCTGGTAATTTTGGTTTTAAAGTATAGACAATATTAAAAAAATAAAAACCTGGAAATGCTTTGCTATGCAAAGAGCAAACTACAAAATATTGAGGGCTTCTGAAAGGGTAATGTAGGTAATGTAGGGTCTGCTGGTAAATTTCAGATGGTGGCAATGTAAATTAGCTGGCAATTTCAAAGACAGGTGGGTCCCAGAATAAAGTCAGAGAGTGGGAACTAAAAGCAAACTCAAAAGGGATAAAACCATGTATGTGCACAGCATGCAACTGAACAGCCTAAAAGGTTTAGGCTCCTTTTCTGTAGACTTTCAGAAAAGGAGCCTTTCAATGAGAGGTTTATTTTCATGAGACTTTTGTTCCTGTGGTGATCTGCATAATTTTGCTACTGTCTCCTTGGCATAAATCATCTGTAAAGAGATGAAAATGTCTCTCACTAGCTGACACAGAACCTCTTTGAACCAGCTTGCCTCTGTGCTTCACCCTCTGGGTTCTGAAAAGAGTGAAATCTTCCACATCACACGTGGGCTCAGTGTGTCATCCCAGGGTGCTGGTGCACGTGGCGTTGATTTTGTATGACTCCGGCTATGGCAAGAGCAACCTAAAAGTTACATGGAGATGAGAATCCAAGGTTACCAGACACCGGAGCAAAGACAACTTAGGAGCTCAAAACAGCAGAAACAGAAACAAGCAGAGGACACAGGTGTAGAAGCCCTCAAGCACCTGGAAGTAAGTTACACTCACTTAAGAAGCTCTCGTGATCTCCACAGGTGTTTTTTGATGGGGGCAGATGGCACTGGCTCCATACACAGGCCCTATCACTGTGCCCACTTTGGATTTGATAAACAAAGCAAAGCACCCTCTGCAGTAGGCTGATCCATGAATCCAAAGACCCAAGTTCTGGGTTCTGATCGTCTTCTTACTAGTTTGTTGATGTATCTTTTCTTTAGTTCTTTTATCTCTAGCTGGTTGAATGATGGTGGTGGTGGTTCAGTTGCTCAATGGTGTCCAACTCTTGTGACCCCATGGCCTGTAACCCTGGCAGTCTCCTCTGTCCATGGGACTTCCCAAGCAAGAAAACTGGAGTGGGTTGCCATTTCCTTCTCCAGGGGATCTTCCCAACCCAGGGACTGAACCCAGGGATTGAACCTAGGTCACTCATTGCAGGAGACTGCCTGCAATGCAGGTGGATTCTTTACCAACTGAGCCGCCAGGGAAGTCTCAGCTGGTTGCATGCTTAGCTTTTGTTGCTCACCTCTAGGCTGTAGGTAAATATGCCTGCCTGCCTTGTTGTAGGGGAATAAGTGAGGGAAAGTACGGGAATGTACCCTGGAGGTGTGAACTCCAGGAGGCAGTCATGGCATGATTTGGGGGCTGAAGATGAGAGACATAGAGATCTTAGTAGATCAGAGGCCGTCACTCAGACAGAACCTCATAGTCACAAAGTCAATGGGATTTTATTAGTGTACCCAGAGCAGACTAGACTCAGAGGGTTGGACTCATGCAAACCAAACTTACAAGAGATCAGTATTTGAATTAGAATGTCAATTTGTTTAATATGCAGTGGGAGATAGCCCTATACAGTGACAAGGTTTGTAACTACTATCCAAGGAATCCCCCTCCTAATTTATGATGGTGGCCAGTGGTTGTTTTAATGAGAAGATTGGACAGGATTCTCAGTGAGATGCAGAAGAAAATAACTATGTGAATGGGTATAAGTACAAAAGCAATTTATTAAAATTATATTGGACATTTGGAATTGTGATCGGCTACAGACTCAAGTTCAGGTACATGGGCAACAGCAAGGCTCCAGAACATGCCTGAGGACTGGTGTAGAGAAGACTTTCTGCTTCAGCCACCGTGCGTTAGGTATTGCACTTTGCTCTGAGAAGAGTCTGAGGTATTGTTAGTAGAAATAACAAGTGCCCACCACCGTCCACCCCTTTAGCTATCCAACATTAACAGACACTCTTCTTCATCCTAAATGCTTCTACCTGACAAAATATAACCATCCCTCCTACAATTGGACAATCTTTCACTCCCTCCTCAAAAAGATAGCAACACCAAATCTTATCAAGGACTGCATCCAGCTCATGACCTGAAAGTCTGAGTAGGACTCTTCTGTTTCTAGAAGAGGAATATCTGTGTCGATTTTCTAGAATACCTATAATATCCTATGGACTAGATATTAAAGGAGTAAAGATTTAGTGGTAGTTAAAGGGGGTTTCCCAGGTGGCTCAGTGGTAAGGAATCTGCCTGCCAATGCAGGAGACCCAGGAGATGTGGGTTTGATCCCTGGATCCAGAGTATCCCCTGGAGTAGGAAATGACAACCCACTCCAGTGTTCTTGCCTGGAGAATCCCGTGGACAGAGGAGCCTGGCGGGCTACAGTCCGTGGGGTCGCAAAGAATTGGGCACACACACAATAGTTAAGACACCTACTACCAACTCATTCTATACACAATCATGGAGAAGGGAAGAGAAAAGAGGAAAAATAGTTAAAATATGAACATGACACTATAGTGAAGAAAATACAGAAAAAAATATAACTGAAGAGTCAAGACTGTCTGATTGCCTATCGTCCCATTATCAGTGTTTCTCTTTTTCTAAATTTATTTATTTGTCTGCACTAGGTCTTCATTTCAGCATGTAGCATTTTTCGTTGCAGCCTGGGAACTCTTTGGTGCAGCCTGTGGGATCTAGTTCCCAGACCAGGGATCAAACCTGGGTCCTCTGCATTGGGAACATGTAGTCTTTTAGCCAGTGGACCACTAAGGAAGCCCCCCACTATCAGTCTTTAACAGGGCTGACCAGCAAGCAGGAGATATTTTTCAAAGGTGAATAGTGCCTTCACTTGCTAGAAAGCCTTCGGGACCGCTTCTGTGGCAATCCCCTTGAGATTCCCTACAGGCTTCCTTCCATGTGACAATTTGCAACAACCCCCTGGAGCCTTGTTGCTCTGCCATCACAATCAGGGGGAAAGAATTCTCTTGCCCTCGGCTCTACTTAAAGCTGCTTGTCTTTCAGTGTGTAGTGAGCAGAAACAGAACACTCAAAGGTGGTATACGTTTTCTACAAAATCCAAACATTTCCACTATGCATTTTGTTTTCCCTTAGTGATAGGGGTTACAAGATGTAGCAACAAGTTGTTGACTTGTAATGGTATCCCATCTTGCCTCAGACATCTGACTTCTCAAGCCTAGTATTTTAAGGAGTGTCTATCTCCCAATCCCCTCATTCATAGCAAAGTATATCGAGCTCCAGAAACTTTCTGCTCCGAGATATCTGTCTCATCAGTGTAGTGAAATGGTGTGATCTTCTGTGAGACGATGACAGAGATAATCAAAGCCCCTGCAGACTGACTTGTGAGGCACAAGGACAGGAATTTGATGTGTCCCTGGGCAATACACTGAAGGGATACTGCTCTCCTCCCTGTTGTTCAGTTGCTAAGTCGTGTCTGACTCTTTGTGACCCTATGGACTACAACACACCAGGCTCCTCTGCCATCCACTATCTCCCGGAGTCACTGGGTGAAAGCAAATGACTCCACATATCTTCTGTTTGAGGGGATAGAGACAAACAGCTGCCTTCTGATGCCAAGGGATATATATATATATATATTCACTTTACTGAAGAGACCACATCCAGAAGAGTAGCTCCAATTTTTTCATCATTCCTTGATTAAGCTTACAACAAATTGTTGTTATGATCCAAAATCTACCACTTGTAATACTACCAAAAGGGCAATCCAATGAGAATGTGAAAATAACTCCACTCCTATATCATTTCAGGTCCATAATAACGGTATTTATGTGTTCAGTTTTATCAAGGATGAGGCATTGCATTTGATTTAATGAGTCAGAGGTTTCTCACTGACATTTCCAGTGAGAACAGATTTAGTCCATGGTTCAAGGACCCAATGAGGGGATTCTGAAGATTGCTAAGTAAATCTATGATATCAATACAGTAAAAAGCTAGGGCAATAACTATGGGGTCTACTGTGAGGTGACTTTAGGTTAAATCTGTTTAACCTGTTGCGTGGCCCTGATAAGCGTCCACTCTGTAGATGGGAGTGGCATTCTGGGTCCCTGAAAATTAATGTTGCTTAGACATAGTGTCTAATGTTCCAGTTAGACTAGGTATGTTTTCTTCTAATAAGTGACCACAGGACCCTTTGGAGAAGCTGCAGGAAGATATGCAATAAAGGACGTGTCAGACGATTCCATGTTCCTTCTGTAAGTGGTCACAGCCTTCCTCAACTCAAGGAGCTCGTGTCTGTAAATGGTCTCAACCTGGAAATACAGTGAGAGTGACTCTTTTGTAGTGGCTAATGTAAAGACTTTATTTGTAATTCTTGGAGTTTGGTGGGTTTTACAGATTAAGCAGTATCTTTATGGTCAGCTTATCTATATTTGTTCTCAGGAGTCAAGAGCAATGGTTAGATCAATGGTTCTAAAATTGTCCCTGGATCTGCAACATCAATATAACCTGGCACGTTTTTAGTTAGAGATGCAAATTCTTGGATCCCATCCATACTTTCTGCATCAAAAACTCTGTGCCTGTGCCCCCACCCTCTCCTTTCTCCCTTCAGCCAAAAAGAAGTCTTCATCTCTATCACCTACAACTTATTGGGGGTCCAAAAGGAGTCACTCTGTTTTCACAGTCCAATTTCCACATAGGTTTGGCCAAGACCACCCTGCTACAATTGACTTAGGAAAGTTATAAGTGAAAGAACTGGGGAGATTTTTAATTTTGGAAGCATCATAGCCAACAATGACTTTGAATATAGGAGGGTAAGGGTTTCAATACCTCTTGTTACAGTGGTTTGTCATCGTGACTCACACTTAGCAAGCTTCCATTTAGCAGTGCATCAGCATCACATTTTAATCCTGCAAGCAAGTGGACTTTAGTCATTGTCCCAGTGCTACGTAAATAGAAGCATTCTCACTAGCTCAGAGATCAGCTTTTCCTGCTGCCATCAGTCCTTGGGAGACAGTTTGTATTGAATGTCTCCTATGTTCCTGGCATTTTACTAGGCTTCCTTGGTAGCTCAGCTGGTAAAGAATCTGCCTGCAATGAAGGAGACCCTGGTTCGGTTCCTAGATTGGGAAGATCCCCTGGAGAAGGGCATGGCAACCCACTCCAGTATTCTTGCCTGGAGAACCCCCATGGACAGAGGAACCTGGTGGGTTAGAGTCGTTGGGGTCACAGAAAGTCAGACACGACCGAGCAACTAAGCATAGCACAGCACAGGGGTACAAAAATTGCTACTACACAGTCCCTATCCTAGAGAAGCTCACAGATCAGTGGAGAAAGAAACATACAAACAATTATGACTCAAAACTGCCATACTAGAGGTCCACACGTGATGGTCTGAGCACAGTGGTCTAAGGTGTCAACAGGATCTGCGAAGTCCTCTGGCCTGAGCTGAATCTTGAAGGATGGCTTTAAATTTGCCAGGCAAACAAAGAAAGGAAGTGTGTCTGGATCCAAAGCCAGCATAGCATCAGTGAAAATCACCTAGCTGGTTCAACATCAAAAGCCTCAAACAGAAAAAAAAATGTTTAGCCACAGACCAAACGTGATGTCATCATTTTTGTGTACAAACTTTTGGGATGTGGTGGCATTCTCACACATGATCAAAGTGTTTCTTGAACATCACTTAGGAATACACTGATACCGCAGCTCTCAAAACAGCGGCCAACTGCATTATCTTCACTCTGGGAGGCACGTGGCTTGAAAATCGATCTAAAGCTGTATAATCATAATCTGCATGAATGAGATGCTGTAAATGGCATATTTACTTACAAAACAGGAGGAGACTCACAGAGCACGAAATTACGGTTGCCAGGGGAACAGGATAGTTAGGCAGTTTGGGTTAGGCGTGTACAACCCTGCTGTATTTAAAATGGATAACCAACAAGGACCTACTGCGGAGCACAGGGAACTCAATGTTGTGTGGCAGCCTGGATGGGAGGGCAGTTTGTGGGGGGAAATAGATGTTTGTATATGTATGGCTGAGTCCCTTTGCTGTCCACCTAAAATTGCTATAACATTGCCAATCATCTATACTTAATTACAAGATTAAAAGTTTTAAAAAAATAAAAGACCTCAGACCAACTGAGGAAAGCCACATTCAACTTCCCATCTCAAACTCACAGATAGTCATTGAGTGGAATGGTTAGGAAAAAAATCACTCTAGGTTTACCTTTTCTCTCCGTCTCCTGTCCAGGGATATAATTGATTTTGCTGAAGTCAGATCCAAGTATGCTGTGACTTCCCCCATCTGAAGCCCCTGTGTCAGAATCTGCATGTAATTTGCTAAGATTTTCCTTTGATAGACTGGAACATTAACACTGAAGTCCATTTTTTCTTGTTACAAAAACAATAGAGGAATTTAAGACAGCCTTGTTTAAGACCCTTTTAAAATAATTACTGAGTCTGGCTGGCAACAAAGTGTTTACATGGGCACAGTTACTCACTGCCGACGGCATTGACGTTGACCCCTTTTGAAGAGTAGCTTGGCGACACTTAACCAGTATCATGATAGTGATCACGATGACGTAGTGAGGGTATTGACTTAGCTTGTTGTGCATCGGTCACAGTAGGGTGCGTGTGTTAACCTACCCTACTCCTCTCAGTAATACTACTAGTATTAGTACTATTTGACAATGAGGACACTGGGACATGGGGCGTTTAAGAGACTTGCCCAAGGTCACACCACTAGCAAATGGCAGATCAAGTATCCAAACAAAGGCACTTTGACTTGTATGCCAGAGACTATGCTTTGAACTATTCACTATACGGCCTTTTACTGTATCAAATTCTAATATCTCTCCACCCAGTTATTGCATTCTGGGAATCAATCCAGAGCAAAAAAAAATTTCTGATCGTGAACAATGTTATATGCAAGAAGATTTACTACATAGCATTATGTGTCATTGGAAGCAACCCAGATGTCCAAACTGGGGAACAGTTAAGTAAATGATACACGTCCAGACAGTTGACAACCTCACACCATTAAAAACGGCGGTCACGGCTTCCAGGTAAAGAAGACGGGCTGGGTATATGCATCCATTATTATTCCTTCCCTAAGTGACTATGAAAGGATCTTTTTAAGAGGCTTAAGTCCCCAAGGACCAGAGTAAAAGGAGACAATAGCAATTTTATTAGCAAAGCCTGAAAGTAGTAGATCATCAAGAAGAAAATGACATGGCACATCAGAGAAAGTAGATTCCTAAACGGGCAGTGGGAGCAAAGTATAAATCAATCTAGTTTATATTGGAGGCTTGTTTTTGTAAATCGTATTTATTTATTTCATTTTTGGCTGTGCTGGGTCTTCATTGCTGTCGGGGGCTTTCTCTAGTTGCGGAGCACAGGATCTAGGGTGCATGGGCTTTAGTACTCGTAGCACAAAGACTTAGTTGCCCCCACGGCGGGTGGAATCTTCCCAGACCAGGGATAGAACCTATGTTCCCCACACTGGCCGCTGGATTCTTAACCACTGGACCACCAGGGAAGTCCCAAGGAGGCTACTTTTTAAGGCTCAGAAATTGGTGGCATTCACTTAAAAGGGAAATGAATGGAGGGGGCCACTAGAACAAGAGGAAGTGTGGGCAATCTAAGAAGCACTTCGATATCCCATTCCCATTATTCTCTCCTGTTCTGCACAAGCTGGTGACTGTCCCTCCATTGACCCTGGTAGATGGCTGGAGGCTTGGTCCAGGAGAAGATGCCACACAAGCTCTCTGGACCAAATGGATCAAAGTATCTCTGACCTAGAGTGCTCTTCCAGCAGCACCTGGCACAGCTCATTACTCTTTCTTGAAACATTTCTCTTTTTTTTTTTCAGTTGACTTCTAGATAATTCTCTCCCTTGATTCTCTATCTTCTTAACTGGTCCCTCCTTCTTGATTTCCTGGGCTAGTTACTTCTCATCTCCTCATCCTCTGAATGTTGATGTACATTCTATGCTTAGTCCACTGCTCAATCTATATTATTCCCTAGGCAATTTCACCCAGTCTCATGACCTTCAATGCCATCTCTGGAATTTACGTCTCCAGCCTCTCCCTTGAGTACCTATGATATTGTGATTTATAAGAAATTTGCATATGGTCATTCAGATGACCAAAATATATTTTTCATATTTATTTGGTCTTTGTCCATAGTTCTTGGCTCATAGCTCCCCAAACCCTTGGAGTTTCCTGAGCTGTAAGAGCAGTGGGAGCATCTTTTGTTATATTTGGTCTCGTGCTCAGTTCCTAAAAACAACTCAGGGCCATAAAGGTGAAATTCACATAAAAAGGCGTTTCTACCACAACTGGGTTTATGTTAATGAGACAACTTCTGCAAAGCACTTAAGAGTGGATGCTGGTTGCCAGGGTAACCAACCAGAAATAGAGGATTAGGAGTGATTTGCAGGGAATGAAGAGGGGCTGGAGGCTGAATCAATCACCAATGGTCAATGATTTAATTAATCATGGCTATCTAATGAAGCCTCCATCAAAAAACAAAAAGAATAAGTTTTCAGAGAGTTTTCAAGTTGAGGAAACAGAATGCTTCCATCCACCACTGTACTGGGCCCCAAAACTCCATGAGAACAGAAGCTCCTTTTTTTGGAAACTTATACATGTTTCTCTCTCTCTCTCTCTTTTTTTTAAGGTCTTTTTTTTTAATGGACCATTTTTAAAGTCTTTATTGAATTTGTTACAATATTGCTTCTGTTTTGCTTTATTTTTTGGCCACAAACCATGTGGGATCTTAACTCCCCCATCAGGGATCGAACCCTCAGCCCCTGCATTGGAAGGTGAAGTCTTAACCACTGGACTGTCAGGGAAATTCCCTTTATGTATCTCTTCATCTGGCTATTGATTCATATCCTTTAATATCCTTAATAATAAACAGGCAACCCAGTGAGTAACTGAGTTCTGTGAGCCTTTATTGCAAATTAATTGAACCCAAGTAGGGTCATGAGGACCTCTCACTTATGGCCAGTTAGTCAGAAGCACAGGGACCAAACTGGACTTGTGATTGGTACCTGAAGTGGAAAGTGGTCTTGTGGGATTGAACTCTTTGCCTGTGAGGTCTGATGCTATTTCTCAGTCATGTCTGACTCTTTGCAACCCCTTGGACTATAACTCACCAGGCTCCTCTGTCCATGGGATTTCCCAGGCAAGAATATTGGATTGGGTTGCAATTTACTTCTCCAAAGGATCTTCCTGAGCCAGAAATCAAACCCTGCATTGCAGGCAGATTCTTTATGGCCTGAGTCACCTCTGCATAAATCTGAATTGAGTTGGGTTATAGGACACCCAGCTGATACCCCAGCATTCCTTGACGATGTGGGGGGGAAAGCTGCCCCTCCACACATTGGAATTGGGTGCAGAACCAAGTAACCCCAGACTTATGCAGTCACTTTTTACTCCACGCATACATTCCACAGATGTCTCCAATATAGCATGTAAAATCTAACTCATGATGTCTCTTCCAAACCTGCTTCCCTATAATCTCCTCTCTGTCAGCCAAGAGCAATTCCATTCTTCCAGATGCTCAGACTAAGACCCCTGGAGTCAATCCTTTCTCTGTATCTTCCTTTCTCTGTCTCCTCAGAACCAATCCATTAGTGAATCCAGAAAACATTTCTGGAAACTAGCCATTTCTCAGCAGCGATTTGGTCACAGTTTGGCCCTGGTCTAAGGCACCACCATGATTTGACTGGAGTGATACAGTGGTTTCCTAACTGGGTTGCTCTTTCTTCTCTTAGCCCATGCAGCCTATTTTACACATAATAATTAAAATGACTAGTTACCTCCTTACACACTATGCTGTGCTGTGCTATGCTTAGGCGCTCAGTTGTGTCCAACTCTTGGCGACTCCTCTGTCTGTGGGGGTTCTCCAGGCACAAATCTGGAGTGGGTTTCCAAGCCCACCTCCAAGGGATCTTCTCAACCCAGAGATTGAACCCAGGTCTCCTGTATTGCAGGCGGAATCTTTACCCGCTAAGCCACCCAGGGAAGCCCAAGAATACTGGAGTGGGTAGCCTATCCCTTCTCCAGAGGCTCTTCCCGACCCATGAATTGAACTGGGGTCTCCTGCCTTGCAGGCGGATTCTTTACCAGCTGAGCTACCAGGGAAGCCCACATATAATGCTATAGCCATACCCAAAGATATCAGGCACATTCCTGCCTTAGAGACCTTGCTCATTCCCTTTGCTTGGGAGGCTCTTCTTCCAATACCACCTATATCCCTCAGGTCTTTGCTCAATGTCATCTTCTCAGTAAGATCTTCTCTGATCACTCTATTTAAAATAGCCTTAAATTCATATGTGTGTGTGTGCTAAGTCACTTCAGTTGTGTCCGACTCTTTGTGACTTGCCAGACAGTTGCCCATCAGAATTCTCTGTCCATGGGATTCTCCAGGCAAGAATACTGGAGCGGGTTGCCATCCCCTCCTCCAGGGGATCTTCCCCACCCAGTGATCGAACCCGCATCTCTTATGTCTTCTGCACTGGCAGGTAGGTTCTTTACTCTTAGCATCACCTGCTGCTGCTGCTGCTAAGTCTCTTCAGTCGTGTACGACTCTGTGCGACCCCATAGACAGCAGCCCAACAGACTCCCCTATCCCTGGCATTCTCCAGGCAAGAACACTGGAGTGGGTTGCCATTTCCTTCTCCAATGCATGAACGTGAAAAGTGAAAGTAAAGTTGCTCAATTGTGTCCATCTCTTAGCGACTGGATGGACTGCAGCCCACCAGGCTCCTCCATCCTTGGGATTTTCCAGGCAAGAGTACTGGAGTGGGGTGCCATTGCCTTCTCCATAACATCACCTGGGAAGCCCTAAATTCATATGTGTGTGTGAGTATTGGTCGCTCAGTTGTATCCAATATACCCACTACTATATATAAAATAATGGATTTCCCAGGTGGTGCTAGCGGTAAAGAACCCACCTTCCAGTGGATGGGCTACAGTCCATGGGGTTGCAAAGAGTCCAACACGACTGAGTGACTTTCACTTACTTCACTCTATCTCTATCTTTCCTTCACTCCTGGGTTTTTTTCCCCCCTAATTCAAAGCATTTGTCTCTTTTTGACAAATCATAATTTTAAAAAATTAACTTATTGATTGATTGCCTGCTTTCCAACATGCATCACAGAGGCAGATATTTTTGTGCCTTATCCTCTGCAGCCTCTACCGTGCTTAAAAACAGTGCCTGCTACATGGCAAGCACTCAGTAAACAGTGAATAGGAAAATCCAGACACAGCTGAAGTGAGATTAAGAGGCTATTTTCATATTGGAAGCTGACAATCCCTCAACTAAAGTCCAAGAATGTTTGAAGGCAGGGCTTTGACCTCCATGCAGGAAATTGGAATAGTATGCTTTGGGGAATCTGCCAGTTCACAGAAAAAGAAACTGAAGACACTGACATTGGGCTCCCTGGGAACTTTTCCAGACAGTTCACCCTCTAGATGTAAGATCGTCTAGACTAGGATGAGGGGTTCCCTAGTTCATGGGACATTCAGTATTAAAATTCAGGAGTCCCAGGCAAACCACAGTGCTTTGTCAATACCATCCACATTCTCAGAGCTCCCAATCTCTCAGTTACAAATAAACTTACTGAAACATCTAACTGAGCACACATCTGGACAGTTGTTATCTTGAAAGACTAAGACCAAAATAAATACTCAGTTAAAAAGTAACTCGGAGAAAACAAAGACTATGCTCAGAGAAGGAAAAAAAAATAAAAATCATCGATATCCTCAGAGAGATAAGAGAATATCCCAACCATGAAAAGGGACAGGAAATCAGACTTTAAAGGTTAGAAAACTAGAGAATTAATGCAGGAGATCTGATAGTAGGAGTTCTAAGTAAGAGAGAACAGAGAACACAGAGGGCAGAAACCATTAACAAAAAAGAACATTGTGGACCCAAAGTCAGTCAACCCACAGTGCTTGGAACACAGAGAATAAGGAAGAAGGAGATGGGGCCTAGACTGTGCTGAAGGCTCTTGGCAGATCAGGCAAATGAGGACTGAAAGGAAGCTGCTGAGGCCATTGGTGACTTGATAAGAGCAATTTTGGTGGCCCAGTGGGAGTAGAATCAAGTAGGGTGAGTTACGAATGAGTGGAAGGTAATGACTGGAAGAAAAAAATAACTGGAAGGAAATGCATGAAAATAAAAAAGTTTGTATTAAGTTAGGATAAGATTATATATTTCTTTTTTTCTTCAAACTTTCTTTTAGATCGATCATCTACTAATCCTTTTTTTCTAAACTGCAAATTGAACTAACCCCTTCAAACTGAAAGATTTGCATGAAGGTCAAAAGTTACTGTTGTTTTTTGGAGGAGTACACATATCAATTTATTCTTAGACTTTCTGGATTATATTAATATCCTGCCTTGCAAAAATGAGGTACTTTGAATATATCAGAGATACATTGTTTTCACAGAATAGTGAAAACATTGGTAAATGTAGGAATAACAAAGAACTTGGGGCCTGGGGAGCCCTCATTTTCATGTGCTAAACACACACACACATGCACACACAAATTTTTAATACGAAACACATGGTGTGGTGAGGTCAGTCAATCTGATGATTCAGTTCTGACCCAGAATCGGGGACAACTTCACAAAGTCAAGAGCCTTCACAACACATGATGGAAGCAAAATGGAGCCGACTGTCCCAACGAAGAAACACAGTTGTGTATGAAAACGGCCTCCTTCTTTGGGGAATGCATACCTTTGCCAGAAATACTCTCTACATATTTATTTATTCTAAAGGCTCTATTGAGAAGATGAAAGGTTTTATTTTATTTGAAAACCAAAGCATAAGTAATCCAAGTAATAAGCAATATTTAGAGTAAGATTATTCTCCTCCTCGTGAATTCTCACATATACCACTGAACACTATTTCTCTTGTGGCCCTTCATACTTTCTTTGTTATATGTTTATATCTTATCTCCCTTGACTTAGTAACTCATCCCTCATTTCCTTCAGCACTAGATCTTGCACAGGAAAGCAACTTAATAAGTTCTACTAAATTTATTCATACATACGTACATTCATCCAGGATAGCAGTTGACGAGAGATGGAAATCTTTACCTTTCACAACTGTTTGCTCTTCCTCTTTCAAATCTGCCTTGGTTTTCAATGTCTCCTTTGGCTACTAGGTCATTGCCATTACTGAACCTGCAGAAACCCAACACGGCCTATATTCTGTCAAACTTTGGTCTGAAGTCCTCTGTGTCATAAACAATAATTTTGTTCACCAGAATATTGGCCCAAAATTTGAACCAACTGCTCATATAACATTTCTTTCCTGGGTTAGTTTCATCAACAGCAGCTATATCTTATAATTAACATTATAATGATAATAACATAAGACTTTATAATTAATTTGTTCATGCACTCTCTATTCCCAAGAAACAGTGAGTCATTATCTTTAATTTGCAAAACACACTCTATTTTTAATTTTTATATTTAGTATAATGAGATACAAAATCAATTTATTCATGGTCTTACAAAACAGGATTGCTGAGACAGGATTAGAAAAAAGTTACCAAGTCTCAGACATTAGTGTTCTGTCACAGTCACTCTTCTACTAGTCAAAGTCATCCATCTATCCATCCGTTCTTGCATCCAAACATCCATTTATTTATTCAGTATAACTTTATTGTGCTAGGCACTGTGCTAACCTCAAAAGCAACAAAAGTTATTGCTACTGCTTTCAAAGAATTCACAATGGAAAGTAAACACAAGCAAACAGGAAGTCATTGGGAAGCCTACACCAGAAAACAGGCAAGTTAAAAAAACAAGGAAAAAGTGCAATAGTTAGAAATGTGCATTTTACAAGCACATCTGTAACTTTCTGATGTTGGAACTGATACTGATTTGTGTACTTTCTAGGACACCAAGCTGTTGCTTCCCAAAGATAAGCAGATGCCACCATCTATTCTTAGGTAAGAAATTTACATGTAGGAATATTATAATTATTTGAGAACAATGTTACTTTGTTATCTGACATTGGCTTTTGTTTTGTTCTTTCTTTTAAGTCATTGAACTTGTCCTTCAAAGGAAATTTTACAAGTATGTAAACAAAATAAATACAGATGAGGTGCACTGGGTGAAGACAGAAGTAACAGGTCAGAGCCCCACCCAGCTGGTTTGCTCAAGATTCCCAAGAAACCCCAAAGACTCTGCGGAACATCATTGAAAACCAATGAAGAAAAGCCACCATCCTTTCTAGTTTGAGTATCAAAATGTCAAATTCGTGCAATCTTGTTGACTATGAAAATTAATTTAGGGTCTAATATCTGAATCAAACTTGTCTAATCTAAAGATGGTCAACCTGTGGGTAAAAACACTCTACTGTATAATGAACCATAGTGGGAACTTGCCTGGCAGTCCAGTGGTTAAGACTCCTCATTTCAGAGCATGAGTTCTATCCTGGGCTGGGGAGTTACGGTCCCACAAGTCTCACAGTGCAGCCAAAAAATTAATTAATTAATTAATTATATAAAATAAACCTCAGCAGTACTTCTGAGGCTCTTCAGTTTCATCAGTGGTATACTTTGTTGCTGTTGTTTTTCTTTTACCTGCATAACATGCAGAATGCTTTCAGAGGTTTTTAATAACTTTGCCCTCTTCTTTTCAAAAACAGAGCAAGCGTTTAAAAAAACAAATTTACTGAGGTATAACTGGCATATAACATTATATTGGTTTTAGGTGTACCACGTAAAGGTTTTATATTTGTGGATATTTTGAAATGTTCACCACAGTAAGTCTAGTTACCACCTGTCACCGCGTTAAGTTAACTTCGAGGACTTACTCTCTCGGCAACTTTCAAGTACACTCTCCACTCTCATTGACCCTTGTCGCCATGTCATACTTTATATCCCTGTGATTTATTTAGTTTGCAACTGGAAACTTGTACCCCCTAAACCCCTTTTCATGTTTTACTCATTCCCAACCCTCCTCCCCTCTGGCAGCCACCGCTCTTGAACAAGTATTTTTGAACTTAACCATATATCAGGATTGGAGAGCCAGTGGTTAGAAAGATAGACACACCCCTTCCTTAAAAGGAGCCACACGCAGAAATACAGTGCTTAGGAAGATCACATAAAGTTTAGGCAAGCATAAAAGAACCCAAGTTCATTATAGCCAGCATTCATACAACTTATCATTTGATTCAACAAATAATTATTGTTACCTACTAAATGCCATGCTCTATTTAGACAGAGGAAGACAAAAAAAAAAAAAAGAATGCCACCCTTACCTTCAGGAAGCTCACAATATAATACATAACAAGGAAAAGACAGGCTGACAGGCCATTAAATGGAGAAGCAGATCGCCATCATGGTTCCTACAAAGGGTGAGATTAGAGTGCCATTTACAATTAGGAAAGGAAAAGCCTGCACAACAGGCTTTTTCTGGACCTGTCTTCCTGGCTCATTGAGATAATAATTTTCTTTGGGGGAATCAAAAAAGGACTTTCAGAAATTCTCTTTTCTTTGGGAGGTGCAGGGGAGTGGGAAGGAAGATACTGGAGTGAGAGACAGAGAGAAAGAAAGAGGGAGAGAGGAAGGGAGATGGGTGTAAGATATCTTTACCCAGAAAAACATCCAGTTTCCCTTGGATTTTTTCTTACTAGTCTGTTCCTCCTCCATCTTCCCCTACCATCCATCCAGCTAGTCATCCAATCCCGTCCTTGACCCCTCACTTACCCTCCCATATCAAATACTACCCCCACCCATATCGAATGAATTACCAGCCCTGTTGATTCAGCTCACATATCCATTGAATGGACATTGAATGTATCCATTGCTCTCTTTCTTCCCTGTTCAAGCACTTTACATTTCTATGCAGTACTTACAAACATTATAATTAATTATCTACTAATTCCAATCAACCCATCCACTATACTCTCCCACCTCAACTGTAAGTTCCATAAAGCCAGGACCATGTCCACCATATTCACTACTGTATCCCCAATACTTAGAGAAGCGTCTAACACAGAGTGTGTGTTCAGTGGTGGGAAAGAGGATGGAAGGAGGAAATAAGTCAATCCAAACTCAATAATCATCAACTCTTTGGCTCAACTCCTTCATGACTAGATGAAGACAAAATGTATATAGAAATGCATGTATATTCTTATGTACATCATTATTTCACTGAAGTGGTCAACTTCTGATAATGTAAAATGCTTCAGCTAACTCTATTTTATGATAGATTAAAAATAAAGAAACAATGCAATGTATGAAAAGTGAAAGTGTTAGTCACTCAGTTGTGTCCAACTCTTTTCGACCCTCCGAATTGTAGCCCATGAGGGTCCTTTGTCCATGGAATTCTCCAGGCAAGAATACTGTAGTGGGTAGCCTATCCCTTCTCCAGGGGATCTTCCCAACCCAGGGATCAAACCTGGGTCTCCTGCAAAGGGTCTCCTGTAAAGGCAGATTCTTTACCAACTGACCCACCAGGAAAGCCCAATGCAATGTATATGTATAGCAAATCACCATTCTGGACATTACGCACATCCCACAATTTTATGTCCATTATGCCTCAATAAAACTAAAATTAAAAAAAGGAAAAACAAAAGAAAGAGAACCACATATCCCTTTAGGAGTTGATAGAGTGCCGCAATATAATCCAGTTGTTCACATTTCGAGTCTTTTAATTAATTGGCTGGTCTGTAAACATTGGATGCCTTGTGCAATTGAATCTGCTGTGTTCATATGTCAGGCTTCCCTTGTGGCTCCGCTTGTAAAGAATCCGCCTGAAATGTGGGAGACCTGGGTTCGATCCTGGGTTGGGAAGATCCCCTGGAGAAGGGAAAGGCCACCCACTCCAGTATTCTGGCCTGGAGAATTCCATGAACTGTATAGTCCATGGGGTTGCAAAGAGTCAGACACGACTGAGCGACTTTCACTTCATTATGCTCATAATGTCAGCCCAACACTTAACCAAGAGTATGTCCTAGACACATGTATGAGTGAATCGAAACTTAGCATCTCTAATATTCACTGTCTTTAGTTTATCATTATGTTTATTTCATTTCCCAGGAGATACAATAGGCTCTTGTGTCCCTTGTTGCCTCCTCCAGGGGATCTTCCTGACCCAGGGGTCGAACCTGAGTCTCTTTTGTCTCCTGCATTGGCAGGTGGGTTCTTTACCAGCTGAGCCACCAGGGAAGCCCGTTTGTCAAGCTTGTCTCACAACGGAGTCTCGGGTATATGTGTCTGGAGCCTACATTTCCCAGATTGACACATTTTAAAAGAGATTTCAGAGGAAAGGGGCCTCCATCTCACCTTTCAAAGTGTGGAACATCTGCTTTGATTTGCTAAACAGTAGTGCTTCATCCCTCGCCTGCCTGCTCGGAAGCCTGCATATCACAAAACCCTAAATGACACTGGAGGATTCAGCCTCCAGGCTGCATGCGTTGTGTCTGGTCCAACCCAGCAATTCCCGTGAAGCAAGGTCAGCCTTATTATGGCCTGTCCCATCTGCCTCAAGTATTAGAAAAGGTTAAAACTTGGCAGAAGCTTTGATGAACCATGGCCTGCCCTGGAGAAATACAGATTTGTTATTGCTTTGCACAGAAATGAAACAAGTGGAAGAAAAACAGGAGTGGGTCCTCTGAGTCACCGGATGTGAGTGAAGAGCTCTTGCTAAATTGAGAACTTAAATATTAATTCATTAAATGGAGGGCAAGAATATTTGAGGTCAAGTTCCTGATCTGCAGCAATGAGCTGTGTGAACTCAAGTAAATTGAAGTCCCCTGGGTCTCTGCTTCCCCATTTCTAAAATGGGAATCATATCCGACCCTCACTTCTCTTCAGGACTGATAAAAGGTTGAGATGACAGGTGAGAGCACACTTTATAAGGAAAACTATAATGAGGGAATTCCCTGGAGATCCAGTGGTTAGGATGTGCTGCTTTCACTGTGCGGGCCCAGGTTCTATCCATGGTTGGGAAACTAAGACCCCACAAGCTACACAGCATGGCCAAAAAAAGAAAACTGTAACTGAAAGATTCCAAAATGGAGGAAAAACCCCAAAATCAGTCCTACTGGGAACTTGAAACTTACAGGTAGGTTTCTTTGCAACAAACCTGTTATTCTAGGTGTATATTAAATTTAATGTGTCCTGAGTATGAGTCTGTGTTTTAGAGAGCAAGTTTTTAGAACTGACAGAGGCAGAGGAGAGAAGGCAGTTCATGATTCAAAATTTCCGATAAGTAGATAGTCGAGTCCACTCAAGTCTGTGCTCACGCAATCATTCTTTAAGCAATCGCTCAATGCAACAACAGCTTATTGAGCACCTACTATACTCAAAGTATGGTGCTGGCCACTATGGACACAACGGGAATAAAGGCAGTCCTGATCCCTGCCCCGATGGACCTTTTGTCCAAGCACTTTTTGAAATGCTGAAATGGGTCAGATATGATTTCCACCCTGACACAGTTATAAACTAGTAGAAAGGGAAGTGGCCATGGAGTGAAACTGAATCCTTCTCGGATGGACTTTGCTTTTTTAAAAGTAAGAAAAAGAGACAAATAGTTCTCATCAGTTCTCTCTTTTTTCCCTAGATCAGCAAACAGCATCAACACAAGCAGACAGACATGCTTTAGTAGCCTCTAAAACCCTCCCTTGACTTCATGCCCTTTGACGGTGAAAAACTCTTGTAAGACCAGCCCATGGTCAGTGGCCACTTCCTTCCTGCACTTGCCTTCCTCAAACCAACTTAACTGAGATCTTCTCCCCACCACTCTATGGTGACTAATTTTGGCAAGGCCACCCATGGTCTCCATCTTGCCAAATTAAATGGTCCCTGAATTCAGTGGTCAATATCTTCTATTGCTATTTTGCTCCAGTTCCCTCAAGAGCTTGAATGCTATAGCTGTATCTTAATAGACATCTCTTTTCTCATGGAGAGTCAACCTTACTCCATTTTTTGAGCATCATCTCAGACACTGGGTAGAGAATGTCAGTAATAAGAGAAGGGCAAAAGCATCATCTGGAAGTGGGGATGGGGAAGAGGGTAGAGAAGTTAGAGATGAAACAAAACATTGAAATACTACCCTCCATTTAAGTGATTGATGTATATATGCTGTTCTCAGGCTACAGGTGCCATGAATCACAGATGCAGTGAGGGTTAGTAGGTGGTGGTTTTAACTTTCATTTTTTGTTTTCTCAGGAGCCATGGGGAATGGTGAGCCCTAACCCCTCTTCCAAGCTGGAGCTTGTGGAGGCAGCTCAGCTTGCTGAAGCCACCATCCCCCTCCTACAAACCCTCCCCCTGACATCAGGGTACCAGTAAAGGCAGACCTCATTTCCCAGGGAGCCAGTGAAAGAGCACTCTGACTGGAGGCAAGATAACAGTGTTGTCTGCCTTCTGTGATGGCCAGAGGATGCTGTGGCATCCTCTCAGTGATGATGAGATCTCAGTGTGATAAGGGGAAAGAATAAGCTTGTGTCACTTATGACAGCCTCAAGGACCACATCAGCCTGACACAGCTAAGACATAAAAACACATCTGCTCCTACCCAGAAGGCCCCCATCTTCTCCATGGCTCTCTTTATCTTTAGGAACCCAAGCTATGTCTTATTCACAGCAGCAACATGTGCATAACAGAAAGAACGTATAAGTCGAGATGATAAGAGAATTTTATTTGCTTTTCCAGAAAGCATACCAGGGAAATGAGCTACCAGAAAAACTCTTGCTTGTATGTGATGGATACAAAAAAATATCGGAGGCTGTGATTGAGAAATGGTGTCCTTCCCCTGGGACCGGAAGCTTGTGAGACTCAGCAGATGTTCATGGAAGCTTCTCTGCCTCTATAAAAGCCTGCTCCTGCTCTTTGTAACAGACTACGTGTAGCCAAGAGTGACTGGATCAAAGAGCATATTCAGAATCAGAAGCAATGGATTCATCATATTAACAGCTGGCGAGGCCCATGTGGGTTAGCAGGAATGCTGTAGGACAGGCCCCAGTCCAAAGAGCCAGGAACCCAAAGGAAAGTGCTCTGTATTTCTCCTCCGACTTCCCGGAGCTCTGAGCAGGGCAGTCTATCATTTTCCTGAGCGTTACAGTCACCAGCTTGACCTAAGAATGTAAAAATGAAAAGCTAAGTGGGAAAGCCCTGTACAGTCATTGATTTTTTTTCACCAGGAGCCACGACCCAGAGCTTCAGAACTGTTTTTCAAATCACAGAGCCATAGATCTGGTAGAAACCTGGAGTAAAGGGTTATCCTGCAGAGAAGGCACACCAGCCCTCCAGCCTGATCTGCATTCCCTTCTCTGTAAGAGACTCTATGCCATCCCTCATGGCGTATTCTGAGACTTAATGGCTTCTCAATCAAAAGGCACTGTATCTTGTCTAATTTAAGTCTCCCTTACCACACACATTCAGATCATCATGCCCATGCAAAGGGGCTGCTTATTCTCCTTCACAGCAATACATTTTATGAAATTCCCTTGTGGTCCAGTGGTTAGGACTCCATGTTTTCACTGCCAAGAGTGCAGGTTCGATCCCTGATCAGGGGACTAAGATCCCACTAGCCTTGAGGTATGGCCAAATATTGAAGAAAAAAAAAGCACTTTACCTATTACAAGACTTTTACTTTTCATTTATGATGTGTACCTCCCAGTTGTTATAATAATTAAGATGCCTGCAAAGAACTATTAACCATGCTTTCTCTCCTCTGGCCAATAAAGATCTTTTCCTTTCCAATAATTCCTCAATGATTTTATGCAGACACATCTGTTCTGAGCTGCCCTTCCAATCCAGGAGATCCGCCCCTGCTTGGCTTCACACTACCTGTCCAAACCCATCTCCTTACTCCCTCTGCCCACACAGCTCTGGTGAGTTCATTTGTGTTGGTCCCTGAGCAGGACTCCTTCAGTCCTCCATCCATTCATGTTGCCCCCCTCAGCTGTAAGGTGCTCATTTTCCCATCCAACGCTCCATGAAACCTTCCATCTCAGCCCTTACTAGTCTCTCTCTGCTTTGAACGCCTGAAGAATTCACTCTGCACAACTGAACACTTCCTTGTGTTCATCACCATTCACCACTGTTTCATGTTTTCTTACCGTACTTTAGCACAGTTTTAGATTTGCAAGAGAATTGTAAAAATGTTACAGAGGTTTCCTATATTCACTCCTCTCACCCAGTTCCAGCACCCACTTGCTACCATCCTACACTATGAGACTCCATTAGTTAAAATTAAGAAACCATCGCTGGCACATTCTATTAACTGAACTCCAAATCTTATTCTGATTTCACCAGGTTTTCCTTCAAGTTATTTTCCTGTTCCAGGAACCAACCTGGAATGCCACTTTGCATTTAGTTGTCATGTTTCCTTAGTATGTTCTCATCTTCCACTGAGAATTTCTCAGTTTTTCCTTGTTTTTTTTCCACCCTCTTGACCTTGATAGTTTTTGAGGCATATGAGTTATGGATTTTGTAGCATGTCCCCCTGTCTGGGTTGGCCTGTTGCTTTTCTTAAGAGAAAACTGTGGTTGTAGGATTTTGGAAAGAATACCACAGAGGTGAAGTACCTTTCTCATCATATAATATTGGGGGTACACGTCAGTTATAGGACACCACTGATAAAGTTAATCTTAGTCATCTGGTTAAGGAAGTATTTGCCAGTTTTCACCACTATAAATTTTATATTTTTCTCTTTCTTAATTGGAAAAGGATATATATTGCCACCCTGCTTATTTAACTTATACGCAGAGTACATCATGAGTAATGCTGGGCTGGATGAAGCACTAGCTGGAATCAAGATTGCTGGGGGAAATATCAGTAACCTCAGATATTCAGATGACACCACTCTTCTGGCAGAAAGCGAAGAGGAACTGAAGAGAATCTTAATGAAAGTGAGAGAGGAGAGTGAAAAAGCGGTTAAAACTCAGCATTCAAAAAACTAAGATCATGGCATCTGGTCCCATCACTTCATGGCAAATAGATGGGTAAACAATGAAAAGAGTGAGAGACTTTATTTTGGGGGGCTCCAAAATCACTGCAGATGGTAACTGCAGCCATGAAATTAAAAGACGCTTGCTCCTTGGAAGAAAAGCTATGACCAACCTAGACAGCACATTAAAAAGCAGAGACATTAGTTTGCCAACAAAGGTTCATCTAGGTAAAACTATGTTTTTTCCAGTATGCATGGATGTGAGAGTTAGACCATAAAGAAAGCTGAGCACTGAAGAATTGATGCTTTTGTACTGTGGTGTTGGAGAAGACTCTTGAGAGTCCCTTGGACTACAAGGAGATCCAACCAGTCCATCCTAAAGGAAATCAGTCCTGAATATTCATCAGAAGGACTGATAGTGAAGCTTAAACTCCAATACTCTGGCCACCTGATGTGAAGAGCTGACTCATTGGAAAAGATCTGATGCTAAGAAAGATTGAAGGCAGGAGGAGAAGGGGACGACAGAGGATGTGACGGTTGGATGGTATCACCGACTCGATGGACATGAATTTGAGCAGGCTCCAAGTATTGTTGATGGACAGGGAGGCCTGGTGTGCTGCAGCCCATGGGGTTGCAAATAGTTGGACACAACTGAGCAACTGAACTGAACAGAAACCTCATGCGTTGGATACATGTCTAGCTCACATTCAAAGTACCCCTCACACTCCTTTTTAACCACCTAATTATTTTGGCTGCATATTGGGGGAACTTTCTGAAGTCTCCATGTCTCTTTCCAAAGTTCATCTCTAAAGGGCAGAGAATCCTTTTTTACAGATTCAGTCAAGAGGATAAATATCTTTAAAACTTCTGCACATTATTCACTGGTCCATTGTGTTGATTCTTGTCACAAATTGTCCTACCACATAACTGTTTAGCAGTTATTAGAAATTCACATAGTAAACAATTTCTAATCTGTCTCTTTCAAAGTGTTTTTAAATATACATAGAAGGGAAACCATCTTAGATAGATCCCTTAAGAAACAATTTCAGGGAAAAAAGCAGGAGCACAAAACTGTGAAATGGAAGGTTTATCAATATTTTCAGCAACCTCAAAGCAATGGAAAAATAAAAATAGAATTTAGAGTTCAGAGTGAGTGGGTTGAAGCAGAAGCACAAACATACTGCAGTGTCAGTGTAGGTGGCAGAATGGCTTCAGGGAAAGAAATGTGTGTGGAGGTGTTTCCAGACATGTTTCTCCTCTGCAGTCATCTTTTTATTGATTGCACCCACTTTGGGTAGAAGGTTGTGACTGAATGACCAATAAGGTCAACAAAATCTTTAATAATTTTGTGACTCTACAGCATTCAAATTAATTGGAAAATCACCAGATTTTTTGCTTTTGTTAATATGGTTTCAACCTAGCTGAGGTCAGTGCTTCGTGGTAATTGTGTGGCAGAAATCAAATGCCATGAAACCACCTTCATCCTAAAGGTTCTGGGATCAATTTATTTTGAATATCTTTTAGACTAGTGATGGGCAAACTTTTCCTAGAAAGGGCCAGACAGCAAATATTTTAGGCTTCGTGGACTACATATGATCTCTGTTACATATTCCCCTTCTTCCCCCTCCTGCCTTCCTCTTCCTTCTCTTCCTCCCCCTGCCTGGCTGCATCTTCTTCTCAACCTTTTTAAAATGAGGTAAATACTGCTTGCAGGTTGTACAAAAAAAAGAGACCATGGGCCAGTTTTGGCCCATGGACTGGTGGGTAGTTTGCCTAATCCTGCTATGGATTCTCCCCAAATGTTCAAAATGTATACTAGTGCATTAAAGACTCAGAAAAGATATGTAGGGTAAAAGTGTATTTGCCATTGTTTAATTGGATTTATCTCAAATGTATTTAACCATGGAACTCTTTTATTTTCTGCTGCCCACTTTACATCTCATGTGATTCATCTTCTATGGGAAATACTATGGGAGATTCTGGCCTTTTTCACATAATGAGAATAATGAAGTTTATTCCTACCCCACTCACTCTGTGTACAAAGAAACATTCCAGATTGCTCAAAAATATAAATGGAAAAGTGTCAGATCCTACCTCTGTCATGTTGGAGTACAAATAGTTTCCCAGGAGACTTCAAAAGTACTAAACACAAGACAAAAATTATGGATCTGACTACATCAAAGTTAAGGAATTCTTTTCAACAAATAGCACAATATAAAAACTTAATAGTTGAGTGTAAGATTGGGAGAAAATATTTGCAAGTCAAAAAATCATAAAAGATTAGTATTTCAAGGAACTCTTGTAAATTAATAAGAAAAAACTTGGGATCTCAATTTTAAAAAGGGGCAAACCATATGAATGAATAATGCATAGAAGGGAAAACCAGAATGGTTAACCTGTATATAAATAAGATACTCAACCTCATTAATAATGAGAGGAATGCAAAATCAAAGAATGAAATACTCCTTTATATTAAACATAGGTTGGCAAAAAATTTTTAAATTGGATAATAATCAATGTTGGCAAGGATGTGTGTCCACTTTTTTTCCCCACACACTGTCAGAGCCATAAGACCACTAAAACCATTCTGGAGGGGAAAATGCCAGTTAATTAGTATTCAGAGTCATTTTCCTAAGCAAGCACTAATGCTTATCCAATATCTTAATCAGGGCAAAATAACTGCAATAATGCCGTCAAAATGTTAGTGGCTCAACGTAATAGATGTTTTTACTGTTCATGGTGGCTCAGCTGGTAAAGAATCTGCCTACAATGCGGGAGACCTGGATTTGATACCTGGGTTGGGAAGATCCCCTGGAGAAGGGAATGGCTACCCACTCCAGTATTCTGGCCTGGAGAATTCCATGAACTGTATAGTCCATGGGGTCGCAAAGAGTCAGACACAACTGAGTGATTTCACTTTCACACTCCAGTGAGTGTCAGCAGGGAGCTCTGCTCCACACAATCTCTCAGGGGCCCAGGCTCCTTTGAGTCAAAGGTTCTGCCATCTTAGAAGAGCTCTGAGGTTCACCACTGGATCCTATGCAATTAACCAGCTGCTAAAGAAAAGATTGCACAGGAAGAGCACCCCAACTTTTAACTGCCTGGTCTGCGGGTGACACTTCACTTCCCTCAAAGGCCACTTGTCATACTGTCCCACCCAGAGGCAAAAAGTCTACGAAAGGTAGTCAAAGAAGAAGAGAATGAGAACTTTAGTGAAAAATTACCCCGTTTTTGCCATAGCTAACAAGAGGTTAGAGGAAATTTTTAGATTTGATAAGAATTGTTTAAAATACTGATTTTCTTTACCATTTGAAAATTATTTTTAAGACTGTAAATTAGTTATGGGCTATAATTTCTAAAATTTTAAACCATGATTTATGGTTTGCCCATAGAATACATTTTCCTAAGTACATGAAGTGATCATTTTTGTTTGTTTTTTTCTTAAACAAAATTGACTTTTTTGGTGAAACTGACTTTTCATTTATTCTATTTTCAAAATATTTGTTTATTTATTTAACTATGCTGGATCCTAACTGTGGCATGCAGGATCTAGTTCCCTGACCAGGGATCAAACCTGGGCCCCCTGCACTGGGAGCATGGAGTCTTAGACACTGGGCACTAGAGAAGTGCTTGGAGTGATAATTTTGTCAGGGAGTTTAGACTATATTCTGAGCAGTAGGGAAAAATTAAAGTTTATGTTATTTTGATGTTGTTGTTGAGTTGCTAAGTTATGTCCCAACTCTTTTCGACCCCATGGACTGCAGCACCCCAGGCCTCCCTGTCCATCACCAACTCCCGGAGTTTGCTCAAACTCATGTCCATTGAGTTGATAATGCCATCCAACCATCTCATCCTCTGCCACTCCCTTGTTCTCCTGCTCTCAGTCTTTCCCAGCATCAGAGTCTTCCAGATGTAAACAAAAGTAGACAGTATGATGCACCCTCTTGAACCCATCACCCAACTCTACCAGTTATTAACTCATGGCCTATCTTGTTTTCTTGTTTTATCTGCAGTCCCTGCTCTCTCCCCGGCTTCCCTGGTGGCTCAGTGGTAAAAGGTCTGCCTGCCAGTGTGGGAGTTGCAGATCCGACCCCTGGATTGGAAAGATCCCCTGGAGGAGGAAATAGCAACCCACTCCAGTATTCTTGCCTGGGAAATTTCATGGAAAGAGGTTCCTGGCTGGCTATAGTCTGTGAGGTCGCAAGAGCAGGACACGACTGAGTGACTAAACAACAATCTCCTGAACTATTTATGTCTCATATGTAAACACAAGCTCCCTGTGAAAAAGCAGTTCATATGGGGGTGCCTTATCATAAATGTGAGGGTATCTCGAGTGTGGAAATAATGTGGATCAATTTTCCCTTATGAAGATGAAGCTAAAGCCCTTAAGACTTCACCATTCATTCTATATTTGTGTGTGTGTGTGTGTGTGTGTGTGTGTGTGTGTGTGTGTGTGTTCAGTCATGTCTGATTCTTAGGACCTCATGGACTGTAGCCCACCAGGCTTCTCTGTCCATGGGATTCTCCAGGCAAGAATACTGGAGTGGGTAGCCATTTCCTCCTCCAGGGGATCTTCCCGACCCGGAGGTTAACGCCACATCTTCTGTGTCTCCTGCATTGCCAATGGATTCTCTACCCTCTGAGCCATAGAGGAAGCCCCTCTATATTTGTATATTTTGTATCAATTTCAAGTGAGATCCCCAACTACTAACTGCCTATGACGGGATTCTAAAGTCAGAGTAAATTTCCTATTGCAAAATAATCAAGGCAAAAAAGAAGACAAATGCACACACAAGGAACTCAGCAAAATCAGCTGAATTTGAGCTTTTCAGAACATACTCTGAAAAACATAAACACAAAACGACCATGAGCAGGCTATGAATTGTCCTGAGTTACACAATGGAGTGATAAGACAGATGACCTGGAAAATGTGAGCTGGCGGGACTGTCTGAGATTGATTAGCTCTCTGCCCTAATGCTCAGGTAATAGGATGCCTTTCAGCTCCATTCTGCCTATTTCAGTCTAAATTTGTTTTCCCTGCTGCCTTAAAAATTAGACGAGATCCTGTCCCTTTCACCCCACAATCATACAGAAGCTCACTTTCCTTGCATTACTCCAAAATACACAAATGCAATCCTTTTTAATTTGCAACACAAAATGCCATCCATGTTCATCTAATGTCATCAACACAAAATCTCACCAAGTATTTCCTGAGAGATTGATTCCAAAGCAAAGCAAAATGTCATGAATCGGACAGGAGGATGAGGAAAAAAGACAACAATCTAATAGATGCAAAGTAGGAAATCATAAACAAACTGTAAACTTGGAGAGAGAGATGCGAAACTGAATCAATCTCTGTGCTACAGACTTCATAGGAAAACTGAAAATCAGTTACTCCAGACCCACAGAGTAGAAGCATGATGAGGTATGTCCATAAAGGAGAGAGTTTGAGAACGAAGTTTGTTTTGGGAGTGGCTGGAAAACCAACCAAATAAATCAATTCAGAATAGAATGGCAGGTCTTGACACAGAGGTGTCAATGGTAAGGATGAATTGAAGGTCATGCTTGGGAGTAGATATGTGATTTGCAGCATATCAGAAATCTCCAACATGAAAAATTATGTGTTGGGCAGCCTTCTCAAAATCTCCATCTGTGTAATCTTAGTTAAATTGCTTTCTGCTGGAGAGAACTCCAAGCTAATCCAGCCCTAAGCTTTCCCATATAGGTTTGTGAGCTGTCAGTGTGAGTATTCTGACATCATAGCAGGTGGACAGAAAATAATATTTATAGTTATCAAGTTTAAAATTAAACTACTGATGTGCATGCGTGCTCAGTCGTGTCCGATTCTTTGCAACCCCATGGACTGTAGCCCGCCAGGCTCCTCTGTCCATGGGATTATCCAGGCAAAAATACTGGAGTAGGTTGCCATTTCCTTCTTCAGGGGATCTTCCCAACCCAGTGATCGAACTCACATCTTCTATATCTCCTGCATTGGCAGGCAGATTCTTTACTACTGAGCCATCTGGGAAGCCCATAAAATTAAACTAGTTGATTAATAAATTTAAAATGTTGTTTACATTATGGCCTGAGGTTTCACTTAAAAATCTTATTAAGCTATTTATAAGTCTGGTAAATTGTGTAAAATAAAAACAAGAAGGCCTTTAATGGGTACTTGATCCACTCACACTGAACATTCTAACAACAAATCCAATTTACAAACTTAATCAGATCCCTCTAAACATTTTCCTTATTTATTTGGCCATGCCTTGCCACCTGTGGGATCTTACTTCCCAGACAAGGGATTGAACCCATGCCCCCTGAGATGAAAATGCCAAGACCTAACCACTGGACAACTAGGAAATTCCCCCTTTTAAAATTTTAAACTTCATTAATTAAATAAATTAATCTAAAAATATTGTATTTGATTGCTTTTTAAGCCCTTCAAATGCCTAAAGGGAAGATTTACAATCAGAGGAAGTATTATGAGAAACTTTTGTCCATCTAGTGAATTAAAGTTTAGGTCCTTTTAAACAGTATATATATATATTTTTAATTGTTTTTGCCATACATTGTCATGATATCACCATGGGTTTACATATGCTTCCCCTCCGGAACCCCCCTCCCTCCTCCCTCCCCCCCGGGAAATCTCGCTGCACCAGTCCCGAGCATCAATCCTGGGCTGGCGATTGATTAGACACATGACAATTAACATGCTTCAATGCCCTTCTCCCATATCACATCCCACCCTTACCCTCATCCACAAAGTCCATGAGTCTATTCTATACATCTGCGTTCCTTTTGTTGTCTCCCATGTTGGGTTCTCGTTACTGTCTTTCTAAATTCCATATATATGCGTTAATATACTGTATTGTTGTTTTTGCTTCTGGCTTACTTCACTCTGGATAATGGGCTCCAGTTTCGTCCATCAGTATAATACCACTTATAGGCTAGGTCCATTTTTCTTATGCTTTTTGCTTAAAAGGCAAGCCTCAAACCAATTATGCATTTTAAATCAAGTGCATAAGACCAAGCTGTCAGTTTCTCTAATATACTAAATTCTCTAAGATACACATGTACTTTTATTATCAAGCATCGATGAAATACTCCCATGCTTAGTACGCATGTGTTCATATATGGGTTTGTCATCTCTGCTTTCAGTTCTTCTCATCTTATAGTTTCCTATAGTGAATTGAGGTGATTGCCTTGCTAGTGAGCACAACATGATCATCATCTCAGGTAGCCTGAGATTGCTTATTGATCATAGATCTGAAGTCAGCAGGCAGGAATGGGGGATGAATAAATCTAAGGGTATTCTTTCTGAGTCACTGAAAGACATCCTGAGCCTTTTAGGGATAGATTCTATGACAATAAAAGACGTCAAATCCTATATCCTGAAGATGAGTTGAGTCGATTCAGGTTTAAAGTTATACTTTATGTCATTCCCTTACGTGATGATCTCCAAACCCTAACCCAGGGTAAGCTATTTTCTTACATATCTCATTGAATTCTAGATTCTCTTCTGATTATTCATAGACCATACCACTTCCTGGCAGATTCAATTAGATTCTGCCCTCTTCTCACACCTTCTTCATGCTGTGTGGTTACAACTTTACAGCTGGTTTGAGACAAGAGGAAATGAAGCAAAGGAGGTGGCCTTACAGGTGGTTTCATTCTGTCCCTGATGTTGAACTGGGTGACTCAGCTGAAGAGGGACCAAAGAGAATGTTTAATCCAAACAACCTCCCCCTGAGAATCCCACTCAAACTTCCTTCTCCTCTGAGATGTCAATTCCATGGCAGTACAGCACGTGTGCAAAGTGAAATGTGTCCTGCTTCACTGTGATGAGCAAGGTCTCAGGACTCAAGCTGTAAAACAAATGCCTATTCCTAGTCCCAAGGAAGACCCATAGTTTGACTCAGCTCCAAGTATTCACATATAGTAGGCTGAGTAACAGCTCCCAGAGATGTTCATGTCTTAATCCTGGACACTTCGAATATGTGACCTTAGTTGGCAACAAGGACTCTGAAGATATGACTATGTTGAGGGTCTTGAGATGGACAGATGATCCTAAATTTTCCAGATAGGCTCAATGGAATTACAGAGAGTTCTTATTAGAGGCAGGCGGAAGGTGAGTGCCAAAGAAGGTGGTGTGATGATGCAAGGAAGAGGTTGGAGTGATTTGAGGAAGGGGCCACAAGCCAAGGAATGCAGGCAGCCTCTAGAAGCTGAAAAAGCCAATGAAATAGATCTTCCTCTGAAGTCTCTAGAATAAACCAGCCCTGGTGACACTCTGACTTTAGCCCAGTGAAACTGATCTTAGACTTCTGACTCCCAGATGTGAAAGAATAAATGTGTAATGTTTTTAGCCCATCTCTTTGTGATCATTTGTTAATAAATTTATAGGAGCAGTCTTTTCCAGACAGCTCTGGTTTCAGTCATGTTATATGACTCCTCTCCAGGTCTTGTCTTTGAGTCTTATGAGGCCTCTCTGGCTAGACAACCCCATTTCTACTCAGTGGGGCCATTGTTTATCAGCTCTCCTCTGTCTTTCCCTGCAGACTGAAATTTCCAGATTCCCATCAGCTGGTTACCAGCAGGGTTCAGCCAATGGCAGGCATTAGAAGACCAGAAGGCAGGGTTGGAGGAGAAGCCAGTGCATTTTCTACCTTCTCTCCGGACCATGGAAATGGTACCTCTAGGAGTTACTATATCTCCACAATTCCTGCTCCCACCTGTCAGGAGGTCTCTCCAAAGTTCTTGGTTTCACAGTACAGGAATCTCCCCCACCTATGCCCCACCCACCAACCACCATAGTTCTACCACCAGCTTCTTTTGTCCTTCCAGCCAGGGATGGGAGGTAGTTGTTTCTTCCTGTTTGCTTATCTCTGCATTGCCTCACCTTCCTCTGTTCACTATATTTTTTTTTTTTTGACTACACCTCGCAGCTTGTGGGATCTTAGTTCCCCAACCAGGGGTTGAACCCAGGTCTTCAGCAATGAAAACATGGAGTCCTTATCACTGGGCCTTGGGGGAAGTCTTTTTTTTTTTTTAGGTTTGTTTTTTTTTTTGGAAGTGGTTCACTTTTTGAATTATTCTGAACACGATGTATCGTTTTCCATATTGATTCCACTATGAAAAAACTTGTCTTTTCTGTCTTGCTGCCACAGTAGTGCTGTTTCCCTTTGTGTCCTTGCTGACTCAGTGTGGGGAGGTAAGATAGCTTTATTCTGACTCTGAAGTCTACCTTGAAACCTGAGAAGTTTCCCATCTCTCATTTCTCTCATCTTCGTGGAAACCTGACCCAAAAGCACCCTCTGACTCTGGCCCCAAATTTCCCCAGCCCTGCCATCTCCTCCTGAGGGTACACTCTTGAGTTGTTTTTTAATGTCTTACCATCTCAACAACCTTCTTACTAATTTACCATTTGTATTTGCATATTAGTCAACAACTCATAAAGAAGACTGAGCACCAAAGAATTCATGCTTTCAAGTTGTGGTGTTGGAGAAGACTCTTGAGAGTCCCGTGGACAACAAGGTGATCAAACCAGTCAATCCTAAAGGAAACCAACCCTGAATATTCATGGGAAGGACTGATGCTGAAGCTGAAGCTCCAATACTTTGGCCACCTGATGCAAAGAGCTGACTCATTGGGAAAGACCCTGATGCTGGGAAAGATTGAAGGCAGGAGGAGAAGGGGGAAACAGAGGATGAGATGGTTAGATAGCATCACCAATTCAATGGACATGAGTTTGAGCAAGCTCCAGGAGATGGTGAAGGACAGGAAAGTGTGGTGTACTGCAGTCCATGGAGTTGCAAAGAGTCAGACATGAGTTAGCAACTGAACAACAACAACTCTGACAATCTTAAGCCAAAGGCATTTGTTGGAAGGATGTGAGGGCTCAGAGAATCAACAAGGGGCTATAGGCATTAAACCATTAAAATCAGCAAGAACTGAGGGTTTCCAGAAGACCAGGTAAAAGAAGAGCCACAGCCACCCAGTGTGGTGGGTTGTTGGATCACTGCTTCAGGTCCCTGTGGCCTTTCAACACTTTGTCATGTCTTTTCTCATGTCCTTTCAACACTTTGTCAAGATTCTAGTTCCTGAGACAGTGAGTCTGATTGGTTGAGCCCAGATTATGAGCCATCTGACCCCCAGGGAGAGGGAGGGGTAGGTTCCTTTCAGGTTCCTTAGAGTGGTTGTCCCCAGCTTTTTTGGCACTGAGGACTACTTTTGTGGAAGGAAATTTTTCCATGGACTGGGGTGCAGGGTGGGGGAGGTGGCTTTGGGATGATTCAAGTGCATTATATTTATTGTGCATTTTATGTCTATTATTATTGCATCAGCTCCACTACAGAGCATCAGGCATTAGATGCCAGAGGTTGGGGACCCCTGCAGCTTAGAGGAAGGGATGTCTTCTCTATGCCATGAGGACAATGCCCACGGAAGAAGGACATTTCTCTCCAGTGAAATCAGGATGCTGTGGAAGAGCATTGATGTTAGACAGCCAAAATCAATAAATGGCCATTTTTTACCCATTATCTTCTGTTTCAAAATCCATGACTGATCCACAAGGATAGAGGCTCTGTGTGTTTGAGATATATGGGAAAACTCTGCTCAATTTTGCTATGAACCTAAAACTACAAAATAGAATCTATCAAAAATATTTTCAAACCCATGACTGATCCTTTTGATATTAAAATTCTCACAATTCCACATTTCCATGGTACCTTACAAACTCCCACTTACCTTGGTTCACTTCTTCATCCTCATCATTTGAAAGGGTATTAATCTGGGGCTGAATCATCAGTGATTTGGGGTTTTTAGAAATTATTTGAGAAATTAATTTCATGATCTCCAAAATACTTAATGACAGTGAAGTGTGAAGAGATAGTTTATTACCATCCCTGGAAATCAGGTCCAAATGAGACTACACTGGGTTTCCAGTAGACATCTGGAATAAATAAGTGTGTGTGTGTGTGTGTGTGTGTGTGTGTGTTTATGCAACTGGTTTAACAAGCAGCAAAACAGCATGTTCTCCACAAAAAATGCTGTTAAGATGCACAGCATTTCTCCAGTGAGACACACATGCTGTTCAACATGCATCAGATATTTACAAAGTGAGTCCTTGCTTCACTATAGTTCCCCTGGCCATCAGGGAGGGCTTCAGGCTCAGCATTCATTCCAGGCTCTTCTGTACCAGCCAAACCTCCTTCCCAGGAGGGAGGAGGTTTGTCTACACAGTGCCTGGTCTGGCCAACACAATTGTGCTGTTGCATATGGCACACATCAGGGCCTCGGTACTCGGACCAAAGTTAACGCTTGGTAAACAAGCCTTCTGCCTTAAATTCCCTCTGAATCACTTTTGCTATTACACAACCACTCAGTAAGGACATGCAGTCCACGCTAATGAGTGGTGAAAACAGGGCATGCCTCTAAACCAGCAGCAGCCTATAGAAGGGGAATAAGACAACCATTCCCTTTGTTTTGGGTCACAGGCCTACAGATGGGGACCCTCTCCAGGGCCCTGCTGGAGCATGGCTTCTCTCTCTCTCCCAGTGAGAGAAACTTACAGCAACGTCCACTAGCTGCCTGTGATGTATTATGTAACGCTCACTGCGTACTACCTGCCATGTGTCCCCAGGTCACACTACACTTACCTAGAACAGAGAAACTCTTAACAGAAATGTACAAAGTGGCTGAAGGGAGAGGGAGCGGTTGGTAACTTTCCTTCCATCACTTGGAGCTCCATCACTAACTTGTGTTATTTTTGGAAGCGATTTCATCGCCTGTTTGTTGGTCTCTGGTTACTTCTTTTATGCTAGCATATTGTGTAAAGAAGATGAAGATCCACCTCTTACACCTTGTTTGTATACCTTATTTGTCTTCCTTAGAATCACAGCAGAGAATTCACATACCATGAGACTATTAACAAATAGAGCGACAAACAATACTCTCTGCCTCATACAAGCTCGATAAATACTTGCTGATGAACAGCCAAACCCCATCCAAAAAAAAAAGGAAAGAAAATGTCAGTTACGCAATGATTCCTCTTTATAACCAATACAAGGGCATTCACTCACTCACTCATTACATTTGTTGAGTGCCTCCCATGGCTAAGCACCAAGCCAGGCACAGAGGAAATGAAAATAAGCAAAACAAACCATTGTCTTTGCCTTCATGGAGTGACAGATACTGATCAAATAATTACACAGATATACAAACTACAGGGCTTTCCAGGTGTTACTAGTGGTAGAAAACCCACCTGCCAAGCGCAGGAGACATAAGAGACATAGGTTCAATCCCTGGGTCAGGAAAATTCCCTGGAGGAGGACATGGCAACCCACTCCAGTATTCTTACCTGGAGACTCCCCATGGACAGAGAAGTCTGGGGGGCTACAGACCATGGGGTCACACGAAGTCAGGTACAACTGAAGTGACTTAGCACGCATACCCGCAAACTACAGTGGTGACCAACGTTAGGAAAAGATACAAGATGCTATAAAAACCTACACTGGGATTTGAGCAGTTAGCTCAGGAACATCTTCTCTGAAGAAATGGTCCTTGAGCTAAGATCAGAAAGATGTGTGCAAGTGATGTAGCTAAGCAAAGCAGAAAAAAGCATCCCTGACTAAAAGAAGAGCTCTCGGGTGGGAGAGAGTGGCAATACACAGAACCGGGAAGTCACTGGATCTGGACAGAGGGAGGGAGGGGAAGCAGGGCAGGACAGAACCTGAAAACCCAGCCAAGGACCACAATTGAGGAGTGTGCCTTATCCTAAGAGCCATGAGAAATTACTGAAAGGTTTCTTAGGCCTTGGAACGAAGTCTGGGCTTGTGGGTGGGACCCATTAAACCTGTGGGCCCCAACCACCTCCCCTCACAAGCACTCTGAAGCATCATGGTGCATATAAGAACAACATGGACAAAAGACACCTCCTAGGACTTCCCTGGAGATCCAATGGTTAAGACTTCGCCTTCTGGGTGCTTCCCTGGTGGCTCCATGGTAAAGAATCCACCTACCAATGCAGGAGACACAGGTTCGATACCTGATCCGGGAAGATTCCTCGTGCTGCAGAGCAACTAAGCCTGTGTGCCGCAACTACTGAACCCACGTGCTACAGCTACTGAAATCTGGGCACCCTGGAGCCACGCTCAGCAATGAGAGAAGCCCCTGCAACAAGAAGCGCCTGTGAACCACAGCTAGAGATTAGCCCCTGCTCTCTGCAGCTAGAGAAAAGCCCATGCAGCAACCAAGACCCGGCACAGCCAAAAACTATAATAAATTAATTAATTTAATTGTTTTTTAAAAAAAAGACTTCGTCTTCCAACGCAGGGGGTATGTGTTCTATCCCTGGTAGGGAGTTAAGATCCAAAACATAAAACAGAAGGAAAATTGTAACAAACTCAATAAAGACTTAAAAAAAGACACCGCCTGAGTCTCCCTCTCTGCTTCTCAGGGCATCAGCTGTGGCCAGCAGCCTGTCAGAGAGGTCAGTCCTTTAAGTGTGAAAGGCCCTGAACCGTGAGCCTACCAGTATTTATTTACCCATCCAGGTAAGGCAACAATTCTGCCCACTCAGAAGTCCACATTACCCAGTCCTGAGTGATGAAATTCTTGCTGGGCTATATTTAAGACTTCTCTGCATCTTTGTTGCAGAACCTGGGAATTTTCTCTGACCATTTAGGGGCTTTCCATGGGCAAGGCCTCACTGTCCTTTGGCCACAAGTTTTCAAAAGAGGGTTAGTAATACAGAGATTTGTGCTCTGGAAGTATTGCTATGGTTGCAGTGTGTGGAACAGGAGGTCCACAGTGGGGGTGCTGAGAGCAGTGAGGAGGTGAGGTGGCTTGGACCAGTGTGGAGACAACAAAGGAGGGAAAGGGAACAGTCCAAGGGATATTTAGGAGGTAAGTGTCTACAGGCTCAGGAGGTGATGTGGAGATGAGATTCTAGTTTATGAATCACACAACTAGATGGATTCCCAAACTCATTAAAAACTCGTAACAGGAGGACCATCAGTTTCCAGTTCTGCATGTAAGGAGTTTGGGGGTTCCCAGTCCATTCTAACAACAAGTAGCAAGCTGAACAGGCTGAAAAATCACCAACTCTTCTTGGATCCATATGAGAGAGGGGACACAGAGCAAACTGCGGCACCAAGATTAGAGAAACAGGAGAATACGGAGTAGTTCAGCTTACGGGACCAGAAACTTGTGAACACAAACCTATGCAAAACGGTACTGATGAACCTATTTGCAGGGAAGGAATGAGACACAGACGTAGAGAACAGACTTGTGGACACAGCAAGGGAAGGAGGGGGTGGAACAAATTGGGGAAGTAGCATTGACATATATACACTACCACGTGTAACATAGATAACAGCGGGAAGCCGATGCCTTACACAGGGAGCCCAGACTGGCACGCTGTGATGACCTAGAGGAGTGGGGTGGTGGTGGGGGAGGAGAGAGGCTCAAGAAAGAGGGGGTATACGTGTATAGTTATGGTTAATCCGCATTGTTGAATCAACAGATTCACGTTTTCGTACGGCAGAGGCCAGCACAGCGTTGTAAAGCAATCATCCTCCAATAAAAACATAAATCCACCACCTCAAGCTGAATTTTAAAAAGAATTCTTTTTTATAATATAGCTTTCAATAAATTATAGGATGAAAAGAAGAAGAAATAGAGAAACCTATGGAAGCCAGTGGTGGGGTTGGAAAATCTAAACTGTCATAAGTGAGTTGCTGGAGACGTAGAGTGAACAGCTCCAAGAGTTAAAAACTCCAGGGTGAGCCAGTTACACAGAGGTCCCAATTATGGTGAGACTTACCTCCAGGAGCTTGATCAGGTTCCCACAATAAACATCAGAGGGGGAAAAAAAAAAATCTCCTTGTGCCTCCAGCCGGAGGAGGAAAGAAACCATTGTGAAACAAGTCAGAGCACTGTGTTCTCAACACAGCCTGCCCTTAGGGCCAGCTAGTTAACCAGACCTAACCTGCTGGGGTGTGATCAGAGCCTAACTGACCTGGGGGAAGGGAAAGACCCAACTCCAGACTCCTTCTGCCATTCGGTCACACTAAAGGGGGAAGAAAAAGCAGAAACATTTGCCAAGTTCACAGTTAACAGACACAGGAGCTAAAAACACTGAGATCTACCGAATCACAGGACGACAAAACACACCCGCCACACACACACACACACGCACACACACATGTCACCATCAGATTAGTAAAGGACTACTTACAGCAGTTTCTTCTACCCGGTACAGGATGTCCACCCACCAAGGAAAAATTACAAGCAAAACACACAAGCATCAGAACCAGACATGGTGGGGATGTTGAAATTATCAGACAGGAAATTTAAAACAACTATGATTAATATGCTAAGGACTTTGATAGGTAAAGTAGACAACACGCAAGAACAGATGGGCAATGTAAGCAGAGAGATGGAAATCCTATGAAAGAATCAAAAAAAATTGCTAGAGATTAAAAAAAAACACTGTAACAGAAATGAAGAATGCTTTTGATGGGCTTATTGGTGGATTGGACATGGCTGAGAAATAATCTCTGAGCTTAAAAACTCATAACAGTGCCATTCACTAAGACAAGTGAACATAGGCGAGGACCAGATTAGGCTTTGGATATGTACATCATCCGATGGAAAAACTTGAAAAGATGAAATATTTTTCTTCTGGCTGGGAAGGAACCATGATGGTTTTGCCCTGTCTACAGAGAAGCATGCGGGAACTGGATGGGAAAACAAGACATAAAAAAGATGGTCTAGAGGAAAAAGGCACAGCTTCAGTGGAAACCACAGGTAGTTACTATTTCCCACGCCATTTTATTCAGATTACAAAATAAAGAAGCTATGCAAATAAATGTGGGAGACGCCCTAAGATGGAAAGAACTTCCTAAATAGTCATCATGGGTCAATTTTTTAAGTGTTTTTCTCTGAGGCTAAGGCAGAGAAACGGGAAGAATCTAACAGATGACACCTGGAGTTCAGAGGTCATGCTTTATGGAAATTCCATGCTCCTCCAGGCATGGTTGATAAGGTTCTTAGTTTATGGGAACATACCAAATTCCTCCAGGATCTGTGGATTTCATTCTACTCCTAAAATTTGGTGATGCTGAATTCACTCCAACAGGACTCAAAACACAGGCCATCAAGCCCTTGATGGCTCGGTATGTTTTTGATCCTCTGGGTATGGATCACATCTACCTTCTGAAGGCCACTAGCTTAAGTTGGCCTAGCATTGGAGTCCTGGGCACAACCAGCTGGAAACTTTCTAATAAGCCTGGGGATTCAAGAGGCGATGGTAGGGCCCAAGGGCAAAGGAGAGCAGTGGTTCTACAGAAGCATAGACTCCAGCAGGGGTCTCGGAACAGGTCCAAGTCTAAGGCTCTGCCTCCCACCCAGTATTCAGTCAGCACTGGCATTAAGTTTGGCAACCGAAATACGCAGAAATGTAAGGTAACTTATGCCCTAATTCCAGCTACCTCTAGCAAGTATCATCAGCTCCTTCATTTCTACTGAATTAAACAGAATCAGACTATTTTTACTCAGTAACTATACTCTAATCTCAAACAGTTACTAAAAGCTAAAACTTGGCTTTTAGCTTCAGAGTGATGCTGCTTTGTTAATTTTTAATTAGCCTGCTACATTAGTGTGTCCATTTACAGATGACAGATAATTAAAATGGTAACGCACTTTTTAATAAGTTTGTGTCTGCAGATGTATGTCTACAAATGAGAAAGAAACAAAAGGAACTCATTTGCCAAGAAGTAGAAGAGTTGGATCGTTTTTCCTTTTAGAAATAAGCAGTGTGCCCCTGTGGGTGGACAAGGTTTTGACATCACCTACAGGATAGGAAAGAGAGGCTCTGAACTGAGTATGTTCCCAGCATAGTGATGTTCACTGGCATTTTTGTGCTGTCTTGTAAGGTACCATATTAGGGGCAACCCTATGAGTATTACTTGCATCACAGGGGATCATAATCATATTGTTAAGCTGTAGACTGAGAACTCTACGTTCATTTTAGCAGGAAAAATATATGTAAGGTATTTTATTCCTTAACCCAAGTGTCAAAAGATGAAATGAATCTAATCAAAGGCTATAGCTGGCATGATGCTCAAAAATATGGATCCTGGAACTTGAGAGGAAGAACCAAGAGAGTGGCTGACAACCAGAAAACAATAGGATCTTGGCAAACTAGAAGGATGGATTCTATCTGTCAAGTTGAGGTTTAATAAGGATGATAGGAAAAAAAAAATAAGAATGATAGGTATAAGGGATTTCCTTTGCATTCAAAAACCCATTCCTCAAGTATAGGTTGGAGGCTATGTAGCTTAGCAACAACACGGGAAAAAATGTTGTTAAGGTTTTAGCTTACTGTACCGCCAGGGCTTCCTTGATAGTTCAGTTGGTAAAGAATCCACCTGCAATGCAGGAGACCCCAGTTCAATTCCTGGGTCAGGAAGATCCGCTGGAGATGGGATAGGCTACCCACTCCAGTATTCTTGGGCTTCTCTTATGGCTCAGCTGGTAGAGAATCTGCCTGCAATGCAGAGACCTTGGTTTGATCCCTGGGTTGGGAAGGTCCCTTGTAGACGGGAAAAGCTACCCACTCCAGTATTCTGGCCTGGAGAACTTCATGGACTGTATAGTCCATGGGGTCACAAAGAGTCGGACTTGCACTTTTCACAGCCAACATGATATGAAGACACAAGAATAATTAGTCTTAGATTCCTTTCATAAAATGTGATCATACCTGGCAAAAGAAAAATAAGTGTCTTTGCTCTAATGAAACCATACAACCACCTAATTATTGCACCCATTTCTTGGGAACACCTGAAGAAGACCTGTCTTAGTTAGGGTCTACTAGCAGAGCCTGGTGTGCTGCAGTCCAAGGGGTCACAAAGAGTCAGGCATGACTTACTAGCTGAACAACAACAGGCCGCTGATACAATGAGATCTATTGAGTCAGTGGCATAAAGAACAAAGAAGCTTGCTTCTCTCGCATTAACAGTCCCAGGTGAGTATTTTAAGACGGTAAGTGGCTCTGTTCCATGTGGTTATTTGGAGAACCAGGTTCCTTCCACAATCATTGCTTCATCATCCACCAGGGCATTATCATCTAATAGGGCTTCTCTGGTGGCTCAGTGGTAAAGAATCTGCCTGCCAATACAGGAGATATGGGTTCAATCCCTGGGTTGGGAAGATGACCTGGAGAAGGAAATGGCAACCCACTCTAGTATTCTTGCCTGGGAAATCCCACGGGTAGAGGAACCTGGAAGGCTACAGGCCACGGGGTCACAAAAAGAGTTGAACATGAATTAACAACTCAACAACAACAAAAACGGTGTTGAAACAGGGTTACTACAATGACCAGGTTACAACTGAGGGAGCAGAGGAAGGACAGTTCCACCTTCTTGAAGTGCTGACCAAGAATTGGAACTTTTCTTTTCTGTTCATATTCATTGTCACCCGGTATACCCATACCTCAATGCATGACAGGCTGGGAAAGGTGGCTCAGCTAATTAACTAAATCTACCTAACTATAATTCTATAGTAACAAAGGGATGGAAGAATGGATTTAAGTAGCTAGATGACAGTTCTCTGCTATAAACTCTCAAAGAAACAGCCATCAGAATGATGGGAGAAAGTTGCATATTGTGTTAGGAAGAAAAGTCTTGTGCTTCTCGTGGAAGTGATTAGACTATTTCATTCTCTGTGGCTCTAGGATCTCAAACAGAGACATATAAGTAAAGTCAAGTTGCTCAGTCATGTCCTACTCTTTGCAACCCCATGGACTGTAGCCCACCACGCTCCTCCACCCATGGGATTCTCCAGGAAAGTGTACTGGAGTGGGTTGCCATCTCCTTCTCCAGGGGATTTTCCTGCCCCAGGGATCTAACCCAGGTCTCCCACATTGTAGGCAGACGCTTTACCGTCTGAGCCACCAGGGAAGTCCTGAAAGACACAGAGGTAAAGAACCTTCCAAAATAATTATCAGAAGATTAAAATATTGCTTTCTATGGGACTTCCCTGGAGGTCCAGTGGTTGAGATTCTGTGCTTCCAGTCAGGGGTTGCAGGTTCGATCCCTGGGCAGGGGAACTAGGATCCCACATGCCATGTGGCACAGTCAAAAATTTTTTTAAAAGAGGACTTCCTTCTAGAAATGAAAATTCCCTCTTACTACAGGTGTTTGAGCAGAAACTTTAGACTCCTTTTAGGGGGGTTAGAGTTTCTTTAAGCATTCCAAGTGACCAAATGCCCCTTTCTAGAGCTGGGTTTATATGATTTTTATCTAAACTTGTGTTTATAACTCATAGGAGAAGGGACAGGAATGCCACAATTTTCTGGGAGCATGCTGTGTGTAAGTCCCCACAACAATCTTTGACAAAGGCATTATTCCCATATTACCCATGCTCAGAAAGGTTAAGGACCCAGATCCATTACCTAGCATTCTTGGGGTAATCATCACTGATCTGATTGCTAAACCCATGATGTTTCCATCAAGCTGCTGCCTCCCTGGATGAAAGTCAAATCTAAATTGTATTCTCTCGTCTCCTACCCCCATCCCATGCGTTCTCAGTTGCTCTTTGCGACCCTATAGACTATAGCCTACCAGACTCCTCTGTTCATGGGATCTTCCAGGCAAGAATACTGGAGTGGGTTGTCACTTCCTTCTCCAGAGGATCTTCCCAACGCAGGCAGATTCTTTACCACTGCACAACCAGGGAAGCCCCGTTTCCCATCCCAAATCCTTTATCTGGCTTATCAAGATTGACTGCCTGAATGGAACTGGCTGTTCTGTAGGATTTAACACAGGTTAGGAGCATTTTAACATCCAGTCCTTTCCCCAGCTCTTTCTGCTGAGCCAAATGACTGATTTGTCACCCACGCTTTTCCTCAGCCCAGAGGCAGAGCCACCTAGGCAACCAGTAGCTTCTGCCTCTGTCTCTCCTGCCCCCAGCAGAGCAGAGGGATTCCTGTAACCCCAGACCAGACTGCAGTGAATCATTTTCTACTTTCACCTGCCAGTGTGGTGGGGAAAAAAAAAAGTTCAGTTTAATTTGAAATTAATTCTTCAGCCCCTGTGCATTGAAATGGATGTCAAAAGTGAATTAATCACCACTGAAGCTTCCACCCTATAAAATTTACCCAGATTCCCTCCAAAGAGGATGACTCATGCCAAGCACCTGTTTTGTCTCCTTAGTAACTGCTCTTAGATGTCCCTCTTATGTTTGCATCCAGGCGAGCACAGCAAATTGACTGGGGGAAGGGAAGAGGTTCGCGGCATACAGAGTGTGCTCTAGGCAGAACGTCGCCTGTAACACGGTCTGCTGACCGGCTTGTGCTTTATGGGCTCGCTCTGCATCTCTGTTATAACCCCAGCATTGATTCAGCTGCAGACTCAGTGTGGGACCAAAGTCTGGTAAATTACTAATGGCCTCAAGGAAGGTTTGGTGACACACAATAAAATTGGTTTGGTGTAATCTCTGCATTGGGAAGTTGGATTTATCTCTGTATTAGAAATGGGCTTCTCTCGCCTTTGACCTTTTGCTGCAATTAGAGTTAGACACACAAATCTATCAAGAAGGAGGTGGGTGGGGTGGATGGGAGAGGTTTCAATCAAATGACTTTTCCTGCTCAACCACAGGAAATGATATCCTAAGAGTTGGGTGCCGGGGGGCAGGGGGCGGTTATGGTTCTCTGATTTTTTGGTCAGTCTCTCACTGGTGCTGGGGTGAAATAGAAAGGGTGTTTGGATCAAGAGATGAATACTCATGTTCCAGTGTGTTCCTAGCCACTCAGGAGTTGCTGCCTGCAAAGAAAGCACAGACATGGCTTCTCTGGATTTCCTGTTTGGAATCTGAGGGATTTGACTCCGTGATGTCATTAACCCGTCCAAGTCTAAAATTTGACGTCATTTCCTGGAATGTTAAGTATTTTGAAGTTAGAACTAAGCAGCTTAACACAAATTTATTGAGCCAGAGATCATCCAGAACAGAAGATTACTTATCCCTTTATTTTACAAATCATGTCCTGAGACATTACTTGTCCAAGGTCACAGAAAATCCAAGTCGTTCCATAGTTTTCTTTTTTGTTTGTTTTTATTTTTATCACAATTTAACATGCTTCCAGTCAAATAGCTCTAGCCATTCTTAACCGCCCTCCTTTTCCTAATCCTCCAAAATAGTTACTTTTAAAAATGTTTTTAACTGATTGTATTATTTACTTTAATATCTCTAAATATTTTACTGTTTTAATTTCAGGTATAGCTTGAAAAAGAAAACACACATTTTCCAATCCTCTCTTCTCTCTGTGTAGTTGTATTATAATTCTGTTTAGATCAGTAAGCAATATTTAATTTGATGACATAAATATTATTTACAGTTGAGCTATGAACTGTATCATAATTGCTTTTCCTTTCTGTTTTCTTTTCCCCAAAGTTAATAATTACTATGTTTTTATTTTGTTTAATTTTCTATGTGTGTGCATGTGCGTTCAGTTGCTCAGTCGTATCTGACTCTTTGTGATCCCATGGACTCCTCTGTCCATGGAAATTTCCCAGCAAGAATACTGGAGTGAGTTGACCCTTCCTACTCCAGGGGATGTTCCTGACACAGGTATGCAATCTGGGTCTCTTGCGTCTCCTGCATTGGCAAGCAGATTCTTTACCACTGCGCCACCTGGGAAGCCCAATTTTCTATACAAAATCATAAATCCAACTCAAATTCCCTACAGTTGTGTCTATCTTATATTTTAAAACTCCTAAAGGTGTGGAACAAATTTCATCTTCTTAAAGACAGATTTCCCAGAAACTTCTGAGCTGCTTCAGCCTGGACCAGCTGTTTTCACAACCTGCTATATGCTGGTCTCTATGCTCCCCACTGACTCTTCTCCCAGGAATACCTGGCACCCCATCTTGTGTAGGCTCTTCGGTTTTCTGAACTCTACATCGTCCTCTTTCTTGGTGAGTTTAATCTCTAACTTTAGCAGAACATTTCCTCTAGAATATTCCTAAGAAAAGGTACATGGGGAATGCTTTGTTACCATGACTTTAATTTGCATTTACCTCATAACCAGTGATGTTGGGCACATTTTCATACCTCTGTTGACCATTTGGATATCCTCTTTGATGAAATGCCTGCTGAATACTTTGGTCCATTTTTGGGGAAAGGAGAGTGAGTAATAATATCCATTTTTTCTTATTGATTTATAGGAGTTATTACATACACATATATCAAGTCTGGATATATGTATTATAAATAGCCATATCTGAGGCTTGCTTTTTGACTCTCATCTTTTTTTAGTAAAGTTCTTAACTTTAATAATTCCAATTTATCCATTTTTTTATTTATGTTTAATACTTTTGGTAATCCATGAAAGATATCTTTGCATATTCCAATGTTACATTCCTATGTTATTTTCACATTTAAGTCCACAGTCAACTTAGAATTGGTATAATGAATGGTGCAAAGTAGAATTCAATATTTATTTTTTCCAGTTAGATGTCCAACTGGCTTAGCATTATCTATTGAAAAGACTATACTTTTCCCTTGCTTTTCAGTAGTTATCTTTGTTATGAATCAAATGACATAATAGGTTTTCCTCTGTTTCTGAACCCTTTTTTTCCCTATAACCTGTTTATCTCTCCTTGCATAATGTCACACTGTCCTAATTACTGTGTGTGTTACTCGCTCAGTCATGTCCAACATTTTGCGACCCCATAGACTGTCACCCACCAGGCTCCTCTGTCCATGGGATTCTCCAGGCAAGAATACTGGAGTGGGTTGCCATTTCCTCCCCCAGGGGATCTTCCTGACCCAGGGATGGAATCTGCATCTGTTACGTCTGACCTACATTGGCAGGCAGGTTCTTTATCACTAGCGTCACCTGGGAAGCCCCCGTAATTACTGTTGCATTGTATAAGTCTTTATATTCATCAAGACAAGTTCCCAACTTGATTCTTCGAGATTGTCTTGATTATTCTTGGCCCTAAGTTATTCCCTGTAAAATTTAGAAGCAATCTGTTAGTTAACAAACAAACTGCAGGGTTTTGATTGAAATTGCATTAAGTTTATAGATCAGTTTGGGGAGAACTGAGTTTTTCAGTTTTGAGTCTTTCAATCCATGAATATGGTATATTGCTCTATTATTTAAGTCTTCTTTGATTTCTCTTCCTAATGTTTTGTGGGTTTGGGTATAGCAGTATAACACATATTTGAATAAGTATGCTTTATGCTAATATAAATGATATCATTAAAAATTCTTATTTCTACTTGTTTCTTTCTAGTGCTCAAATATACAGTTGAATTTTGTATATTGACCTTGTATCCAGAGACTTTGTTAAATTCATTTTTTTAATTTATTTTTTTTAAATTTTAATTTTCTTTACATTATCATGTTGGTTTTGCCATACATTGACATGAATCTGCCATGGGCATACATGTGTTCCCCTTCCAGAACCCTCCTCCCACCTCCCTCCCGATTCCCTCTCTCTGGGTCATCCCGGTGCACCAGCCCTGAGCATCAAACCTGGGCTGGTGATTGATTTCACATATGATGATTAACATGTTTCAATGCTGTTTTCCCATACCATCCCACCCTTGCCCTCTCCCATAAAGTCCAAAAGACTGTTCTATATATCTGAGTTTCTTTTGCTGTCTCGCATACAGGGTTCTCGTTACCATCTTTCTAAATTCCATATATATGCATTAGTATATTGTATTGTTGTTTTTCCTTCTGGCTTACTTCACTCTGTATAATAGGCTCCAGTTTTGTCCACCTCAGTAGAACTGATTCAAATGAATTCTTTTTCATGGCTGAGTAATATTCCATTGTGTATATGTACGACTGCTTTCTTATCCATTCGTCTGTTGATGGACATCTAGGTTGCTTCCATGTCCTGGCTATTGTAAACAATGCAGCGATGAACATTGGGGTACACGTGTCTCTTTCAATTCTGGTTTCCTTGGTGTGTATGCCCAGCAGTGGGATTGCTGGGTCATATGGCAGTTCTATTTGCAGTTTTTTAAGGAATCTCCACACTGTTTTCCATAGTGGCTGTACTAGTTTGCATTCCCACCAACAGTGGAAGAGGGTTCCCTTTTCTCCACATCCTCTCCAGCATTTATTGCTTGTAGAGTTTTGGATGGCAGCCATTCTGACTGGTGTAAAGTGGTACCTCATTGTGGTTTTGATTTGCATTTCTCTGATAATGAGTGATGTTGAGCATCTTTTCATGTGTTTGTTAGCCATTTGTATGTCTTCTTTGGAGAAATGTCTGTTTAGTTCTTTGGCCCACTTTTTGATTGGGTCATTTATTTTTCTGGAGTTGAGCTGCAGGAGTTGCTTGTATATTTTTGAGATTAATTGTTTGTCCGTTGCTTCATTTGTTATTATTTTCTCCCATTCTGAAGGCTGCCTTTTCACCTTGCTTTTAGTTTCCTTTGTTGTGCAGAAGCTTTTCATTTTAATTAGGTCCCATTTGTTTATTTGTGCTTTTATTTCCAGTATTCTGGGAGGTGGGTCATAGAGGATCCTGCTTTGGTTTATGTCAGAGAGTGTTTTGCCTATGTTATCCTGTAGGAGTTTTATAGTTTCTGGTCTTATGCTTAGATCTTTGATCTATTTTGAGTTTATTTTTGTGTATGGTGTTAGAAAGTGTTCTAGTTTCATTCTTTTACAAGTGGCTGTCCAGTTTTCCCAGCACCACTTGTTAAAGACATTGTCTTTTCTCCATTGTATATTCTTGCCTTCTTTGTCAAAGATACATATAAAATCAACACACAGAAATCCCTTGCATTCCTATACACTAACAAGGAGAAAACAGAAAGAGAAATTAAGAAAACAATTCCATTTACCATCAAAACAAAAAGAATAAAATACTTAGGAGTATTTCTACCTAAAGAAACAAAAGACTTATATGTAGAAAACTATAAAACACTGATGAAATAAATCAAAGAGGACACAAATAGATTGAGGAATATTCATCACCTTGTTCATAGATTGGAAGAATCAATATAGTGAAAATGAGTATACTACCCAGAGCAATCTATAGATTCAATGCAATTCCTATCAAGCTACCAGAGGTCTTTTTCAGAGAATTAGAACAAATAATTTCACAATTTGTATGGAAATACAAAAAACCTTGAATAGCCAAAGCAATCTTGAGAAAGAAGAATGGAACTGGAGGAATCAACCTGCCTGACTTTAGGCTATACTACAAAGCCACAGTCATCAAGACAGTATGGTACTGGCACAAAGACAGAAATATAGATCAATGGAACAAAATAGAAAGCCCAGAGATAAATCCACACACCTATGGACATCTTATCTTTGACAAAGGAGGCAAGAACATACAATGGAGAAAAGACAATCTCGTTAAATTCATTTTTTAATTTTAAGTTTATTTTTATGAGTTTTCAATGTACTAAATTATATTATCTGCAAATCATGATGGTTTTAAGTCTTTATGATATTTCTTTATTTTTTGGTCCTTATTTCATTGCCCGGAAACTCTAATAGAATGTTGATTAGAACTGATGCAGTCATCTCTGACTTATTACTGATCTCAGGAGAAAAGCTTTTAATATTTTCTCATTAAGTACAAAGTCTGATGTAGGTTGTTGCAGAAATATTTTTAATTTTAAATTAAAGAACTTCCTTTCTGCTTCTAGCTTTCTGCAAGTCCTTTGGGAAGCTGAAATTTACCAAATAATTACGCTGCATCTATTCAGATGATCATATAATTTTCCCCCTTTATTCTGTTAAGACAGAAAATTGCATTGGTTGATTTTTCTTTTAAACAATCATGCATTCCTAGAATAAGCTCAACTTGGTTATGATAATGAATTCAGTTTATATATAATATTGAATTCTGTTTGTAAATATTTTGTTTATAATTTCTGCAACTAGGCTCATGAGTGTGAGAAGCCTGTAACACTCTTTTTTTGTTCCATTTTTATCAGATTCTTATGTCAAGGGCTATCTCTGGAATTTTGGCCCTTGAAGTCCTGGCTGACATTGTTGTTTTCTGGTATCTTCAAATAGCTGAGTTCTTTTAAAAATTGCTCTTCTGTTCTTATAATTGTGCTCAGAGGAGGGTTTGTCATAAGCTACTCAATGATAGCCACAAACAAAACTTTTGCCGTTTACAAATGTGATGAACCAACAGAACTTCAAACAAATTCCTAACCATTAGTTAACCTTTTGACTTCTTTCAGTTTCTGAAAAATTCTTTGGTTACTCAAAGTGTAGTTTTGATTTTGAGTGGCACTTAGTGCTCACATCTGTTAAAATAGAGTTGTAGGGGAATAAATGAAAATTAATTATAGACATAATATTATGTCCCCATAAAGAAGAGGAAAAATCCAATTTAGCTGAAAAATGTTAATGTGTCTGTCTTTGATATTCTTCAAGTATTAATCAATTATTATAGTAAAAAGGCATCATAGCACCCTCAATGATAGAACTCAAAAATTTCATTGAACAGAAGAGGGGGGCCTAACTATTCATATCCTATAACAACTATCAGGAAGAGAAAGACTTTATCTGGGCAGGAAGATGAACAAATTATGTTTATTAATTTTAAATAGATGTTAAATAAATTTCTTAGATTTGGCTAAGGAATACGGGACACATCCTATAGTAATGAAATATATGGAAAGGTCAATCTGAAATAGAAATATCTACAAAGAGGAGGGTGAGGTGAAAATAGCGAAGTTGAGATAATTCTTTTTTTTTTAAACTCCTACTATTTGCCAGGCGCTTTGTGTGGGGCTCTGCTGGCATTCTCACTTAATCTCTGCAAACATGAGATATTTTTGTTTTAAGATTTCTCTTTGATGTGTACCATTCTTAAAGTCTTTATTAAATTTGTTTCAATATTTCTTCTGTTTTATGTTTTGGTTTTTTGGCCACCAGGCATGTGGGATCCCACAGGGATCAAACCCTCACACCCTGCATTGGAAGACAAAGTCTTAACCACTGGACTACCAGAGACATCCCCCATAATGAGGTATTTTTATTCCCACTTTATAAAAAAGGAAATTAAGCCTCAGATAGAATAAACAACTTTTTCTAAAATCACAAAGACCGTAAGTGGGATTTAAATCAAGCTATTTGACTCCAGAGTCCAAACACTTCCTACTAAACCAGGCTAAGATTACACAGAAGACAAACTAGGTTTTCTTATCAGGAAAGATTAGATTCTCTATTAGTAAGCCCTGTAAAAGGGAATTAGGGGAAGGAAGAGTTTAGTTATGTGTTCATGATTTGTTGGGTAAGGATTTTATTTGGGGTGTGTATTTCCTTTGTCTCTGGAGTTCTTGCTATATTCTCAAATAAAAACATTTCCTGTTTACTACTGACTGGGCTAACATCCAATAACCAAGCAATCTAAACAAATTCCAACATTCTTCCATCCAGTGTGGAGTTAAGAGTCCATGTGTCTGTGATTGGCCTCCTCAGTTGTCTAGGAAACAGTGCCAGTTAAAGCCAGGTCATGGGCTAGACCTGCATTTCCTAAATGTGTTTTATAGAACACACTAGTTTTACATGATAGGGATGGACATTATTCAGGAGAAATTAATTTTTTTAATTAGGGGTGGTTTATGGCCAAATGTGTTTAATAAACTCTGGATTAAATCAAGTTAAACAAATTTATTTCAGACTTTTCTACACCTGAAAACATTAATGTATACTCTTTAGAGATAGGTATACTGTAAGTATTTTCAAAATTTATTTGGCTCCAAAATGCTATATCTGAGGAGCATCTTCTAGAATGGTTGTTACAAGACCATACTTAGGGGAGGGAGGGGTTACATGTTTCATAGGCCAATTAATTTTGCAGCAACACACTACACCATCGGCAACAGGAGGAAGATATAAAAGTATTGTGTACTGGAAAATCTGCACAACCTAAAAGTTGAGAATTACATTTCATTCAGTGGATTTACTGAGGACTTAAGCCCAGGAGACAGCCTCTCAGTTTGCTCTGAGGGACTGTTCCCAAAGAGATCAGGGAGGAGCCAGAATATATAGGAATTTTGCAAAACAGCAAACAAACAAAAAAGCAGGTAGTGGGAACATTAAAAGATGATTAAAGAAAACTAGATCTCAAGTTAACGAAGTTAATGCTTTTCTGTGTATAGGAAGATGCCAAAGTCTGGGCTTATTGACCTTGTTCTTTTGATAAGCACCTTAACTATCTAAGGCTAGTATCCTGCTTTTCTCCATTCTGAATCCCCTTAGGGTACATCTTTGGGGTTAGCTGCAGAGACTGGCAGATTGATGGCTACAACATCCTTTGTTTACTGACATGGTAGGTGACATTCTTCATCCACAGTATAGACAAAGCAGCCCCATGGTCTGGGCCACCTGGGTGAAGAGGTATAGATCCCATCACAAAAGGGTTAGAGAGCCTGAGTGACCTCCTGAAGGCATAGTGTAGAGGGAACTCCTGCACGGGAGTCTATTCTACATTCTAAGATTCTCTGTTTCTGTGAAAACCATAATTCTTTTTAGAAAAAAAGTGGCAACTTATAACTATTTATATTAGTTAATGACTCTGCTCATAACAAAGAGATCCACAGTACAAGGTTTAAATAAAACAGAAGTTTATTTCTTATGTAAAAGTCCCAAGGGGAGTACTTCTGGTTGGCAAGTTGGCTGGATTCTGGGAGATGCCTCAGGGTCCCAGGTTCCTGCCATCTCATTGCTCTGCTCCCGTGGGGCATTAGCCTCTTCTCTATGGCTGCAGCTGGCTCTCTGGTAGATCTGCTTTCCATTTAAAGAGAGTCCTAGGCAAGCAATTTTCTTTCAATTAGCTTAAGCGGAAGTCACTAGCATCAGATTTCCCCAAATTTACTGACTGAGGGACAATAGAATCACATAGTCATGCTCGCTGCAAAGTTGGCTGGAAAATCCAGTCTCTACTCTAACTAGGCAGTTAGGTGACCAGTTAATAAGAAGGGAAGAAGAGATTTTTAGAAGAACAACTAAGATTCTGCCACACTGTAGTTGAGATAAACACTAGCTGGTAATCACTACCTGGGCATGACTCCATTTACTAATGAACAGCCAGTTCAGGCTGACCAAATCCTTCCAAGAAAAATATTGAGTTCCTGTCAGTGTGATAGTCAAGGACTCCAATTTATGAAGCAAGGAATTTCTCAGAACAGCTCTGATTATCTGTCCGGGCTGAGGATCAGTGCAGAAAGTCTGAGCTTTAAGAGTCAGTAAACAAATCATAGCCTATTTCCTTGCAGGCTTGTTTCTTATTGTCCTTTAGTTTCCTTAGCTAATTTTTTTTTTTTTTAATGTCTCAAGATGGGAGGAAAATTGGCAAATCTTCTAGACTTTTAACAATTTCAGCAACCTACCACACTATGGGGACCAGTTCATGGGGTATGGTAAAAAAAAACAAAATTAAAATAATAGTAATAAAGTCTCTCGGATAGGAAACCAATTGTCTTGTAAATACTTTTAATTTTTGGTTTATTATGTTTTGACATCTTTAGAAAACCTTTCTGGCTGGGGAGAGACTATGTCTCCCTGGGCTAGCTAATTTGTAGAGACATGAAAAAGGACCCAGTCAGGAACATGCCCTTGTTATGCAAACTAACTGGTCCAGAGCCTTACTTCCTCCATTGGGCCCACAGGCCCCAGGAGGCAGTATTCCTCTGCCTCAGTCATCCCAGGGCCAGGTGCCAGGCTTCTAGGGACCACCCCTAGAGCCCAAAGCCTGCAGAACTTACTCAAAGTAGCCAGTCCTAAACTGTTGACCCTGCTCTGCCTTGCTTTTGCCAAGGAAACACCAATAAAATCTCTGGGCTAATGCTTCCCCTCCCTCTTGCCTTCTGCCTCAGGGCCACCCTGATGATTTTCCCATGTAGTCTTGCCTGGTGTGCTGTGTTCTCACGGACCTGTGAGTGCAACAAACTTTATTTTTTCCTGAGCCTTTCCGCTGTCGCCTCTTCTGGCCACACCTAGCTGACCATTTCATAAAAGAATACAAAACAGCAGGGCGAGAGGGGTTTACACAACCCATGCAGAGCCCCCAAAACAGTCTGCTGGTCTACCTGCCTTGCATTTCATTTCATCCCTCCCTGAGGACCGCTGTCACTTGTCCCCGGATTTTCGGTTCTGCTCCTTTCCTTAGAATTACTGCCATGCAAGGGCAATACTTCCCTTTGCAAAGCCAAGGTCATGACCAACTCTGCAGAGTAGGTGGAGTCCATGTGGAACAATTCAGGGGATGAAATCCCCAAAATCACTGCTCTGACCACCTGCAGCAGGAATTTCACCATCTAAGATTTACTGGGGATTTGAAACTCTCTGAGGTCAAGAGATCCTCCTTAAAGTGAAAATACCTCAAGAGAGGAAAATATCACAAGTTAATTATCCTCAAACCTGGTCATTGGGACCACCTGGAGACTTTTGGGTGGCGGGGGGTCCCTCCCACCTACTAAGTAAGAAGCTCTGGAGTAAGATCTAGACTTTTATATTTTATTTTCAACTTTCTGGATAATTCTATGTCCAGGTTTTGGAACCAAGGACTTATGCCATCCTCAGTTAATAATTCAGAGGATTCATCAATGCCTGAGATGTTTTCAGAAATGATGGTCTGGGAAAGGGAAGAGTGAGAATGGGAAGGCTCTGGAATCCCATGGAAAGGCTTGAGAAACTAGCATGGCTCCTTCTCAGTCTCACGTTTAGCTTTGACTCAAAATGGCTATTTGCAAAACAAGACCCTTCATTAGCAATTTCAGGTTAGATACCTTATGGAAATGTCTGATCCCTTTCTATTTATTTAGCTTCAGCTTCCCAGGTGGCTCAGTGGTAAGGAATCCACCTGTAATGTAGGAGACACAAAAGACATGGGTTTCTTCCCTGAGTTGGGAAGATCCCCTGGAGAAGGAAATAGCAACCCACTCCAGTATCCTTGCATGGAAAATTCCATGGAGAGAGGAGCCTGGCAGTCTACAGTCCATGGGTTCACAAAAGAGTCAGACACGACTTAGCAATTAAACCACCACAATTCTGTTTATAATTGCCAGGAAATATTAGGCAGCATTTTATTTTTATCTTTCTGTTTTCCCCTCATTTGTAAGATCAAATAGAGCAAGGGTGTTGGGGTTGGAATAATCTCCCAAATACTGGGAGGAATCCTTTAAAGGTTTAAATGACTCCATCCTCACTTGCAGCCAGGTCTACAGAACTTCTAGGAAAGACGTCGGTTCCCTTTCCTGAGACTGAAAGAGAACGACAAGCCACAGCATCCTGCAGTTTCCTCTGTCTGTGTGTATTAGACCTTCAGATCAGGGGCCTGTTCCTTACATCTGACTTCATCTTTTCTGCTTGATATTCAAGTCTATTTTCTGTGGTTTTCTACCTTCTGGAGAAATGGAGAACAGCTGTTGGGGGACCTTCTGATCCCTGAAGGCTGAAGAATTCCCCCATTAACATTTTTTTTTTTCAGACTAAATAACTCTGATTTCCATAACCTTTCTTAGGGTCTCATTTCTTATTCCTTTATTTTTATAGCTCTCTTTTGGATGTAGTTTCTTATAACAAGAAATGAATCAATGCCAAATATAACCAGAGAGTTCTTTCCCATGTTTTCTGAGAGGTTCTCCAATTAATATGGTCATCCCCATTTTTAAAACAACAGCTTTGCTGGCTAGTGCTAATTTAAATTCAATTTGTGGTCCACATGTTCTTGGCTTATTGGGGAAAGCTACTTGGTGTAAAGAAAATAGCTCCAGGCTAGAAATGCAGGGGCTTATGTTTTAGATCAATTTTGTCACAATTAAACTGTATATCTCCGTTTTTACTTTTTAAAATGCATTTTTTTGGCAACTGGAGAGGGCCCATTCACAAGCACCAAGGACCTAACACAGCCAAAAGTAAAAATAAAAACCAAAATAAAATACCTAACTATCAGAAATCCATTTTTAACATACTTTTCTATTTCTTGGTGCATTTTCTGTGTAATATTATATAATTACTAATAAACTTGGGATTGTGTCTAGCTTCTTAAAAAAATGCATTTGACACTGTTTGTTACATCTACAAGGTGAATCAGATGAACTAGTTTACCTTTAAATTCACTCCCACTATAAATTCTTCCTACTTCTTAAAATTTTGATTCATTTCAGATTTTTCAGTGGAGTAATTTAGACACCCACGGCACTTTATTTGTACATTTCTTAGAGCTGTATCACTTTCTACCTATAACATAATCTTTTTAAGGATTTCTTTTTTTAATGTGGATCATGTTTTCAAGTCTTTATTGAATTTGTCACAATATTGTTTTATGTTTTGGCTTTTTGACCATGAGGCACCTGGAATCTTAGCTCTGGGACCAGGAATCAAACCTGCACCCCCTTCACTGGAAGGCAGTGACTGATCCTGACTGCCACGGAAGTCCCTGTAATATAATCTTTGTGTTGTCCAGTGCATGCCAGAGCTTTCCTGCTAGGCCAAAACTCCCTAAAGGCAGAGCCCAAGTAACTCCATGACTGGCTTTAGCATAATACTTTACAATAAACATTTGTTGAATGAGTCTGTGTGTGAATATCTAATGTTCCTCTGGCAAGTCAAAAGTAACAATCTGGGGAGCAGGCAAATTTGTCCTCTGAACCCCTGTAGCTTTATTTCTGGATCCCTGTCCCTCCCCTGTGGTGAGAAGCATCCACCGTTTGTACTGGCCTCTTGTGGATAGTTTACTGCATGTTGCTGCATCAATGACAGGCCTGATAACTATGGATAAACAAGATCGTTTTTCCCAGGAGGGACTCTGAGACTTCTAGGACTTTCAGTCAAAGAGAACAAAGACTCCATAGTGCTGGTCAGAAAGAAAGGCTAGGTTAGGAAATCAGAGAAAAGTCTGAGTTGAAAAAGAAGTATTTGAAGTAGAAGGAGAACAGATCCCCTGAGCAGCCCAAAACAAAGAGATTAAACTCTTCCCAAAGGTTGCAGGCAGAAGCACGATATTAGGGGACTTCCCTGGCACTCCGTTGGCTAAGACTCTGCACTCCCAGTGCAGCAGGCCCAGGTTCAATCCCCGGTCAGGAAACTAGATCATGCATGCTGCAACTAAGTTCACACACCACAACTAAGATCTGGCACAGCCAAATGAAAGAAAAAAGATATTTGGACTCAGGGAAATTGGGGAGAATGGTCTCAAAAGCTAGACACTTACCGGCTCTGGGAACTCATGATTTCCTTATTTGTAAATACTTTGAACTTCTGTTGACTCACTCGCTGGAGACAGCCTGTATTACAGCAGACCAGAGACCAGAAGGGCATGGAGTGAGTATTCTCATGATGACGACTTACAAATTGGAGGTGGGGGTTGGGGTGAGAGATTGGAGGGCTTCCGGGCTGAAACGCAACATGGTGGCCCCCAGCACTCTGGGGAACACACTGAAAACGAGCTGTCTGCTGCTTCTGCCTCCATCCCAGAAGGTCAGCATTAGGCACAGCTTACTGCTACTGACCACTCTTTATGCTCTTTTCTTGGAAGAAATTGTGTGGGCCTAATAAAAGACAGATTACAATTTATTTTTAATCTTTCTTAGGTCTTTGACTCAGTGGAGTAGAATTCAGTCTGGGTGAGAGTACCAGAATTCAACAGAGACACCCCAGACACTGATGTTCACACGGAGGTTGCCACCCAGCACCTTCTATAACCCAGAGATTCAGGGGTGACCTGGCCAAGCCAATAAAATTTTGCGTGTAAACTGGTGCTTTGTGACAACTTAGAGGGGTAGGATGGGGAGGGAAGTGGGAGGGAGATTTAAGAGAGAGAGGACAAGTGTATACCGATGGTGATTTGTGTCGATGTATGGCATAAACCATCACAATATTGTAAAGTGATTATCCTCCAATTAAAAATAAAATTTAAAAAATTTTGTGTGCAGAATTCAGATATGCTCTGAGCACCAGAGTCATACTCTACTCCCCACCCACTTTGTTTTCAGCTCATATTGAAACAATTTGATGCTGCTTCTGGTTAGCTTGAGGCCAAGGACTCTAAAGAACAGTATAAGAAGCACCTTCTTATCTGAATATGAAACAATTTTATTAACACAGGCTAGAAATGGCCTTCCAAGAAAACTGTCCTTGTCATTTGGTAACTTCCAGAAAGAATAGTCACAAATGAATTGTTCTAACATCAAGGGCACCATTTCTGGCAATCAACTCCTAGCTTCCTCCAGATGTGTTAGCTAGTTACAGAGTCAATGAAGCATCTTGTTCTAAAATATGGTCTCTGGGGTTACTCTACTGGAGTTGGAAACCTGGTTCTACCTCATAGTCATTGTATGACATTTATTTAACAGCTCTTGGCCTCAGTTTGTTCATCTGTAAATTGCAAATATAATAATAATGATTCATATCTCATAAGGTTGTTGTCAAGATTGAAGGTATTCATACATAAAATGTTTGAAACAGTGCTCAAGAAATACTGCTCAATTGCTTCAGTTGTGTCTGACCCTGTGACCCTATGGACCATAGCCTGCCGGGCTCCTCTGTCCATGGGACTTTCTTGGCAAGAATACTGGAGTGGGTTGCCACTTCCTTCTCCAGGGAATCTACCCAACCCAGAGATTGAATCTGAGTCTCCTGCATCTCCTGCACTGCAGATGGATTCTTAACTTCTCAGCCACCAGGAAAACCCCAAGAAATATTAACTATCTATACATGGACCACGTCCTGTGTACCAGATGATGTCATCTGTTAACACACAGTTGCTCACCTCTCGAGAAACTAAAAAAGCCCAATGACTCACAGCAAAGGATTCTGTAGGTTTTATTACTGTGTAGCTTTTGTTTGGCAATTTTGGTTGTTGCTGTTGTGTGGTTCAGATGTTGAACAGTCTATTTGGTTATGTCTACTTTAAAATAATTATCAAATTAGAATTATTGTGGCAGTGCTCAGTGGTGTAAAACTTGGGAATCTCTCTCATCTATATATCTGTGAGGTAGTGAACATTCAAAATAACATCCCGAGGACACTCTAGGCCCTCTCTTGGCTCAACTCAAAGCGACAGGGTGGTTTCTAGTTAGGCATGGTCCTTGTCTGGTTCCTAAATTTTTGTAACAGTATATCAGTGCTACCTCCAAATTGATTTTTAAAACGTATGGTTTGGTATTAGACTTGTAATGTTAGAGAGCTAGCTGCATTCCAGATATTCATCAAAGGGTATGATTTCTAGCATATTGCTGCAAGTTATAAAGATACCAAAAGCCTTGCTGAGAAAAATAATATTCATGGAGGCCTGTGTGTCTTTCCATTCACTGAGGTCAGTGGTTTCCCAGATTTTTATATTTCACAGACTAGTTAAAAAAATTTTTTTTCTAATGCTGTTTACTGACATAGGTTGCTAACTTATTTTTACCAAGTAAGGATATAACAAAAGGACATTTTTTTTTTCTTTTAAGGACAGTATTTTAAACTGAAGTCTTATGGAAAGTTAGTGTTATGGAAAATTCACAAGTGACTGCACTGCTTTTTTAATTTTCATCATGAACCCATGGAACTTTCATCACTGCCTGCCAGACTGGCACTTGAGAACAGCTAGATAATTTATAACTTATCCCTGGATGAAACTAGATCACTAGTGACTTTACACCTGGGATGTATCATGGCAGATACCTGAAAAGTACTTCTACTGAATTGCACTTTGATATAATCCTCTTGGCTAAGTGAAGAGTATGATCAAAAGGAGTCCTTTGAAGTGACTCACTTCATTTAGTCCAAAGATGTTGCAAAGAAATAATTGTTTACACTATCCAGAGTTTTCCCTTGGAAGACCTACTGAAGAAATCTCTCTGGCCTTAATGACCAAAGGACTTGGACTTATCTAAGCAACAGCTTAACTCTTTATCTTTTATGTTATATGACTCCCTTTAGCCCCCTTCACACATTATCCTAGATGTTTTTAACTCAATGGTATAACATACCTCTGGCAGCACATAGCTTTCAGGAAATCTAATTTGCACATTTGCCTTGCTCCTGCTTCCATCCTCCTCTTCTACCTTCATTTTCCCTTTGCCTCACTTTTTTTTCAATCCCTCTGGCCTTGCTGCACTACTTATTTCTTTGAAAGCCATCTTAAATCCTTTCCAGAGCTAGTTGGGATATACTTAATTAGTGAACAGAGGCCAACTTGTGTCTTAGATAGGGCTTCGTGAGGACTTCTAGCTGCCAGGGGACCCAATAACATATTTAGAACTTATCTGCACAGATTTCTCAGGGGTGATTGGACAGAATATCTGCACATATAGCTGATTAAGATGCTGAGAGCTGATACTAGCCTGATTGCTGTCCTGCTCCATATTTTAACAGGAGCTATCAAGACCTTAGGGGCTTCCCTGGTGATGCAGTGGCAAAGAATCAGTCTGCCAATGCAAGAGACGTGGGTTCAATCCCTGGGTTGGGAAGATCCCCTGGAGGAGGAAATCTCCAAAATCCCCTAAAGAGGCAACCCACTCCAGTATTCTTGCCTGGGAAGTCTCATGGACAGAGGAGTCTGGTGGGCTGCAGTTCATGGGGTCACAAAGAGTCAGACACGAATTAGCACCTGAGTATGCATGCAAGCATCAAGGCCTCGCCTTATGTAAATGAGGTAGGAGTTTTGAGTGCTGTAGAAAAGCCAATAAGAAGATGCTTGGGGGAAGATGGCCCTTAAATTAGTCTTTGTCCAATCGCAGATCTCAGTCTATTACAGGGTTATAAAGTTATGACTAACTTTTTTATTGGGATGAACTTTTTGGCCAGCCCAATTTTTTTTTAAATATTTAAGTTCTATGGAAAATTAGTTTATGGAACATAAATAGAACCAACCAACAGAGTGTATGTGTATGTATATGCATATACATTTGGAGAGAGAGAGAAAGCAAGCTGGGGGGTAGGGGAAGAGGGAGTCAGAGAGAGAAGGGGAGAGATTATTTTAAGGAACTGGCTCACAAGATTGTAGAGGCTTGGTAAGTCCAAAAGTTGCAGAACAGGCTAACAGGCTGGAGGCTCAGAGAAGAACTGATGTTGCAGTTTCAGTCCAAAAGCAGAATTTTCTCTTCCTCAGGGAAAGTCATTCTTCATTTAAGTCTTTCAACTGATTAGGTAAGGGTCACCCACATTGCAGGAGCAATCTGCTTTCCTCCAAGCAGATTTAAATGTTAAATGTCCACTGACTTAGATGTTAATGCCCTCCATAAAAACATCTTCACAGAAATACCTAAAATACTGTTTGACCAAATATCTGGACATGTGGCCCGGCCAAGTTAACAAGTAAAATCAACTATCACATACACTTTAGTTCAGATTCACACAGATGAAGGAAAAGAGTGGGTTTTGCCTACACTACACAAGTTACTGTGGCCGTGAAGACCAGATTCTAAAAGACTGAGCCAGTGGTGTGATGGAGCCAGTTCCTATTGGCTTTTGATTGCTGACTGTAATCAAGTGAAGTCAAGTCAATGACATCACTCTGGTAGCATGGCATCATCCATGGGCAAGTGACTCTGTATACTGGGAGGAGAGCAGGGAGGTGGGAAGCGGGGAACCAAACAGCTGACCTATCATCATGCCATTGGATGTGTCAGCTTTTTAATATGTGTTAATAAGCCTGTTATTTGGCATAACAGGCATGCTAACAAGTCCAAAAATGGGGTATTTATAATTCTAACAATAAAAATAAAGTCCAAATAGTTTCAAAACATCCATTGGTTTCTCTTCATCACACTTTCAAACTGGCAGAACAAACAGTAACTAATACTGCCAACTGATAGTGACTCATTATGCTAACTCTTGTGATACCTTATGTGCATTGATCCATATGGAGAGAGCACATTTACTATTATTCAGTTTGCTTAAAAAACAATTGTTGCATTACTATAGGAACGCAACTGGCAAAATCCAACCAATGGGTAAGTGTATAATGACCATACAGTTTCTTCAACAGATCTACTGAGAGAGAGAGAGAGAGAAACCTAAAGATTAGAGAAGCACTTCCAAACTTTATATCAGAATCACCTAGAAGGCAGCTTACAGTGTCCCACCTTCAAAGTTTCTGACTCAGTAGGTCTTGGCTAATGCCAAAGAAACTGCATTTCTAAGAAGATCCTAGCTGGTACTAATGATGCTTGTCTGGGATCCACACTTTGAGAACCACTGGATTAGTGATTTAGGAGACCAATTTATAGATTACAATATATGGACCTTACATGCATGCATGCTAGGTCACTTCAGTTATTCGACTCTTTGCAACCCTATGGACAGACGCCTCTGTCCATGGGATTCTCCAGGCAAGAATACTGGAGTGGTTGCCATGCCCTCCTCCAGGGGATCCTCCAGACCTAGGGACCAAACCCGTGTCTCTTATGTCTCCTGTCTTGGCAGGTGGGTTCTTTACTGCTAGCACCACCTTATTTGGACCCTAAACAAGCTATGGAAAAATTTAGGTAATTGGAAAAATATGACTACTGACTATTTGCTAACACTAATCAATTGTTCTCTTCTTTAGGCATGATAATTATATTCTGATTGTGCTTTTATTAAAAGGTACTTACATTTTAGAGATATATACTAAAGCACTAGAGTTGAACTGATATGATGTGTGGGATTTACTGCAGAACAATCTACGAGTGGTTATGCGTAGCGGAACACTGCAGAAAAACACAAGATTGGCCAGAGTGAATAACTGTTGATTATGGTGATGGGTAATTGTTATTGCATGTTGCTCTCTCTGCTTTTGTGTATTCCATTGTAAAAAGCTTTAAAAAGAAAGAAGTGCAAACGAATCTTTTTCAAAGTCCCTTGCACTTCTCCAGACATGTCATCTTTATTTTTTAACTACTTTTCATCATAAAAAAGGCTTCCCAAGTGGCTCTAGTGGTAAAGATCCTTCTAACCAAAGCAAGAGACATAAGAGACAAGGGTTTGATCCCTGGGTTGGGAAGATCCCTTGGAGGAGGGCATGGCAACCCACTCCAGAATTCTTGCCTGGAGAATCCCATGGACTGGTAGGCTACAGTCCACAGGGTCACAAAGAGTAGGACACAACTGAAGCAACAGAGCACACACACATTATAAAAACCAAGGCAGTGATGTCATTCATAAAAAGGGAAAAACTTAGAAAAGCAAACAACCCAATCAAAAAGTGGGAAAGGGACCTGAAGAGACATTTCTCCAAAGAAGACATACAGATGGCTAACAAGCACTTGAAAAGATGCTAAACATCACTCACTATTAAAGAAACGCAAATCAAAACTACAATGAGATACCGCCTCACATCAGTCAGAATGGCCATCACCAAAAGGCTACAAGCAATAAATGCTGGAGAGGGTGTGGAGAAAAGGGAACACTCTTGCATTGCTGGTGGGAATGTAAACTGATACAGCCACTATGGAAGATGGTATGGAGATTCCTTAAAAAGTTAGGAACAAAATCACCATGTGACCCAGCAATCCCAGTCCTAGGCATATACTCTGAGGAAACCAAAATTGAAAAAGACACATGTACCCCAATGTTCATTGCAGCACTATTTACAGTAGCTAGAATATGGAAACAACCTAGATGTCCATCGACAGATGACTGGATAAAGAAACTGTGGTACATTATACACAATGGAATATTACTCCACCATAAAAAGGAACACATTTGAGTCAGTTCTAATGAGGTGGATGAGCGATTATACAGAGTGAAGTAAAGTCAGAAAGAGAAATATAAATATCATATACTGACACATATATATGGAATCTAAAAAGATGACACTGATGGTTTATTTCAGGACAGCAGTGGAGAAACAGACATAGAGAACAGACCTATGGTCATGGCGGGAGGAGAGGCAGGAGAAGGGGAAATGTATGGAGAGAATAACATGGAAATTTACATTACCATATGTAAAATAGATAGCCCGAGGGAATTTGCTGTATGACTCAGGGAATTCAAACTACGGCTCTGTGACAGGCTGAAGGGTGGGATGGGGAGGGAGATAGGAGGGAGGTTCAGGAGGGAGGGGACATGGGTGTACCTATGGCTGATATTTGCTGATGTATGACAGAAAACCACAAAACTCTGTAAAGCAATTATCCTTCAATTAAAACATTAAAAAGAAAAAAGGGGGAAACTTTCCTTAATTATTTTTTAATCAGAAAAAGCAATAAATGCAGTCACATCCTGTTATAACTCAGCGTCAAGGATGATAAATGATTATAGCACTTTCATCTGTCAGGATGCACATGGGGGCATCATCTGCCTGGTGTAGACTCTGCCCTCTCTACTCCTCACTTCTCCCCTTTTCACAGCAAATCTGCCCTACTTACTCCATGATGACACCCAGGAGCCACACTGAGCCAGGAGGCTGCTTCCCAACAATTTGCAAAGACTGGGAGTGAGGGGGACCCACAGATTGATGCCCCTTCCTGTTGTGACATCACAGATGGGATCTGATCAGGTACAATACCCACAAATTTTATTGCAAATAGAGGGAAAAAAAAAAGAACAGAAAGACGTGGTAAGAAGAAATTCGATTTAAATAGACCAGGGCTTTTCTTGGTATGAGTGTGTTTCCTTCTTCCCCAGAGGTAAGCACTGACCACAGCATTTTAGAACCGGAAGAAACCCTTAGAATATCTATAGTCCGTACACTTCATTTCATAAAGGAAGAAATTGATACCCAGAGAAGGCAAATGATTTGGCCAGCATGAAAAAACTAGCTATTGGCAGAACCTTTCCTGCATTTTCAAAGCTTTTTGGTTAAAGGAAAGGAAAAATAGGAAGGAGAAAATGAAGGGTAAACTCCTGAAGTATTTATATTCCAGCGCTTGCTCATGGATTGAATTTTTAAAATGAAATTCTAGGTACCTAGAATTAATTTTTTGTTCTATAATTGGAAGTAGAGTTGAGAGTATAGTCTATCAATAAACTCAGTTGAAAGCATTTGCAGGACTCCCCTGGTGATCCAATGGCTAAGACTCCATCCACACTCCCAATGCAGGAGGCCTGGGTTCAATCCCTGGTCAGAGAACTAGATTCCAAATGCTATAACTAAAGATCCCCCATGCCGCAATTAAGACCTGGTGCAGCCAAATAAATAAATATTTTTTAAAAAAGAAAGAAAACACTTGAAATTTAAGAGTTGAAGAGGGAACCAGACACTCCTGGATTGCTGTTGCTCCTGGAATACAGTGCTTAAAATAACAGCACTTGTAATACTTTTCAGCCAGTAAAAACAATTACTAACAGTTTGGAGCACTGGGCACATTTTGGAGCCTCTAAATGTGTATTGCTGCTTGCCACTCTGTCCCCACAACTCAGCAAGGTAAATTCTACTGTCCTCACTGGGTAGATGTGGAAACAGAGGTTCAGGGAAGTTAATATGGTACCCAGGTTTAGTATTGAGAAGGGGTCTAAGCTATCCTTCCCCACTCTTGATAACAGTTCTTTTCCTAAGACCACTGGGCTGTACCTACAGGTTGTATCTGACAAAGGAGCCCCAAGCTGTGAGTGTAGGTTGTAGGTGGATTGGAGATGAAAGTGTAGCCCAGGCTGAGCTTTCCAAGCCATGGAGCTGACTCTGTCTGAAGGAGGCAAACTTTAAAAAAAAAAAAAATTATGAATTTGGCTGAGCCAGGTCTGAGTTGTGGCATTCAGGCAAGGTTTTTAAATCCACTGAAAGGTACTTCATGAAGGGCACAAGAACCTCTCCAATCAATTTCCATGCCTTGTGTATCCTTATGGGAGCCAGTGTTTCCGTAATTTTGCCCTTGTGTTGGAATCACTAGTTGCCTCATAGACCCAGAATTGCCACTGCAAATTTGTCCAAAGAGGCTGCTGTATAAATATTTCACAATGGGAAGTGATGCCTGGGCTTGGGTGGGCATGGAAATGCACTGTTGTGGGCACAAGTAACTTTAGGGGGTGATGATGGTGTTCTAAAACTGGGTTGACGTCGTAGGTGCACAACTGGATACATTTGCTAAAAATGATCAAACTGTTCATCTGCTGTGAGTGAATTATACCTATGTAAAGTTATGGAGAAGGAAATGGCTACCCTCTCCAGTATTCTTGTCTGGAGAAGCCCATGGACAGAAGAGTCTGGCAGGCTACAGTTCATGAGGTCAAAAAGAGTCAGACACGACTGAGCGACTAACACACACAAAGTTACATAAAATATATTTTAATGGGCTGATTTTCTCTAATGCGATGACCAGATCGGCAAGTCCTTAACTTGGAGTCACTCTAAAAAGTCTCTGCAAAGACAGAACATGTCCAAGAATAAATAAAGTTATGATGCAATCTGATGATCATATGAGATCTAGAGACTTCCAGGGAGAAGGAAATGGCAATCCACTCCAGTATTCTTGCCTAGAGAATCCTGTGGACAGAGGAGCCTGGTGGGCTGCTGTCCATAGGGTCGCACAGAGATGGACACGACTGAAGCGACTTAGCAGCAGCAGCAGAAGCAGCAGCAGAGACTTCTAGATCAGGACTGCCTCCTTGGCAGGGGAGACCTGTGGAGCCACACAAAGCCCAGCTGCTCAGAAGGCCCCCACCCTCTGTTTTATGCTGCGTGATTGCCATCCTTCTTGAACTTCTTAATTATTTCATCTTTTAACTTGTGTTTTGTAAGCAAAGGCCATATGGGAGCAGAGGGGGCACATGCAGTCTGTGTGCCCAGAGTCCCCTGCCACCCCCTTCACACACAGCAAAAAGATGCCTGAGGTCCCATAAGCACAGAGTCCCGGTGACCCCGACGCATGGGGGTTCTGCAAGGCTCAGAAGGACCAGGAGGTAAGCGGGTTCCTTCTACAACTAAGTAGGTGGGGGAGGAGAATGACAGCCCCTGAGATACCACCCTTTTTATTTGAAATGGAACTCGCTTCCAACACAGAAAGATAGCAAAGGAGTTCTAAGAAGTAGAAACAACCAAGAAACCCTACCACATCCCCTTGGACTTGCGTAACTTCCGTGTATCAGGTAACTACTTCCGCTGAAGATGGAGACGTAAAAGAAAGGGAAAGACAGGACCCTCCCTGGGTCCCTTTCCTTTGCATCCTTTCTTACTTATCAGTAGAGTGAAGTTAGAGGGTGTTAATCGGAGGTACTTATATCAAGAAGTGAAATGAAAATAGCTGAGTTCGGTTTGTGCACTGTTCCCACCATTCTAAGAATGAAAGACATATGCATGTAACCCCTATGTCTAATTGCATATCAGTGATTCCACAATAGTTAAACGCTCTCACATTTGTATTTAAAAATTGCATAATATAAAGACAAATGATAAAATTCACATTAATAATTTAAAATTCTGATTTCACTTAGAATGACACTAAATAGCAAATTTAAAAGCACCATGACTGGGACTTCCCTGGTGGGCCAGTGGTTCAGACTCCTCCATCCTTCCTCTACAAGAGGAACAGATTCAACTCCTGGTCAGAGACTAAGATACCTCAAGCCATGCTGTGCAGTAACAACAACAAGCATGATATAACAACAACAAAGATCCACCATGACAACTTGAGAACACTTGGAAGAAAGGAAAATGTGTCATTATACACATTTGGAATACCTATGAGAGGTCATTATATACCTCTCATAGCTCCTGCCTTTTGAACAAGGGGTCCTAAATTTTCATTTTACACTGGGCCTTGCTGTGAAGCCAGCCCTATTAAAGACAACTGTTCAGCCTCCCATTTCACCTCTGACAAAACTGAGGCTGGAAGACACTGTTCCTAAGATCAGTTAGAAATAGACCAGGTTCTACAGCTCAGGTCCAACTCTGGGCCAGTGCTTTTCCTGTTGTTCTTGCAGCTGGAAAAAAAAAAAAATCCCAAAACAACCAAATTAGCTTAAAACTAGGGATTCCTATGTGCTGTACTCAGTCACTTCAGTTGTGTCTGACTCTTTGACCTCTGTGACCCCATGGATTCCTCTGTCCCACCAGGGGCTCCCACCAGGCTCCTCTGTCCGTAGGATTCTCCAGGCAAGAATACTGGAGCGGGTTGCCATTTCCTCCTCCAGGGGATCTTCCTGACCCAGGGATTGAATTCGGCCAAGTCAGACACATTTGCTTCAGATGGTTCTCAGAGGGTTTGCAGATGACATTGTGGCATTTTGTTTAGAGCAAGTAAGCATATTTGCGAGTCTCGAATTTCCCCTCACTAGAGAGCTTAAATAGTATATAAATACAGCATTGAGAGTGATCATGGGAAACCATTAAAGCTAAATATCCGGTTGTAAAGCCAGTTGGTTTCCAGTTTAATTTGGAAGAGAAAAATACGTATGCTGTATTTAAATGTGGACAGGGGAGGGCCTCGGCCCTGTTCCCTTGAGGATTATATGGTCGCTGCCCATAGTGGACACTGGGGTCAGATGACCACAATGGACAACAAGGGACAGAAGATTTGCTCCTCCTCTGTTGTGAGCAACAGTCTTGGTAGTCTGAGACAGAGATGTAAAGACAACCTACCCTCTACTTTTTGAATTCACAAGCAATAATTATCAGTAGCAAACTCTTTACCACCTTCAGGGAAATTTTCAGACTTCTTGTGTATTTAGAATCATAAGATGTGATTTACAAAAATAATCAGAACGAAAACCTAGATAAATCTAATCTGAGTTTTTAAGATTCTTCTTGGTTAAATGTGTTGCTGATTAAATCTCCCTGTAGCCCTACATGCTTCAAGCCCTATCCCAGTATGCTATATTCATTCCCCACACTCCAGTTTCCCTTCCTCTTCTCCTTGTACCCCATGCGGTGTCACAGACTGACCATCAGCTCCTACAAAGTGGCCAGTAAAGACTAAATTACACTCAGGGGTTGGGAGAGGGGAGTGGCAATCCTGAAAACTTTTATTGAGCACTTACTGTTTGCTGAGCACTGCACCAAGAGCTCTGTGTTCATTATCTCAAAGAATCCTCACAATAGTTCTACAAGGTGCGTGTGTGTTCAGTTGTCTGACTCTTTGCAACCCCAGGGACTGTAACCCGCCAGGCTCCTCTGTCCATGGGATTTTTAAGATAAGAATACTGGAGTGGGTTGCCATTTCCTACTCCAGGGGATCTTCCTGACCCAGAAATTGAACCTGAGTCTCCTGCATTGGCAGGCAGATTCCTTACCACTGTGCCCCCTAGGAAGCCCCACAGCAGTTCCATAAGGTAGGAAAGATGAGGAATCAAAGTCACAGACATAAGTAACACAAAGAGGCTCCCTAGATCACACCAAATCTGGAATTCAACCCAATATTGGTCATCCAACAGTCAGGTTAACACACCATTGGCTGGGGGATTTTTGCATAACTAATGCCTGCAGCATTAATGTCTCCAGTCAGTAATGTGTTATGATACTCAGATGTCTGTGCATTTATTTTTCCTTTTACCTCCACCTTATATCTTTGTATTCGTTTCCCCTGCTCATCATTATAGCATCCTAACAGTGAGACATTGTTCACCCAGGTGGTTGAATATGAACAGTGAAGTACCAAAACTGCTTCATCCAAAGTCATCACAGGCAGAGTCTTTCAGGGAATTAGAAAAACGCACCTTCCCCCTGAGCTGACATGGAACAGGCTGGATTCACTCTAACTCGCTGCTACCATCCTTAGTCAAGGCACAACCACTGCAGTATATACAGAGACCCTGAGCTTAGCCCAGTCATTTTAAATAAAGGTTGTTTGAATGTCCAGTCATTTTGAATGACAGCGATATGATCACACTTCATGTAATTACACACGGACTGTCATATGTTCCAGGGAGAACAAGCCTGAACTTAAAAGCAAATAGAAGGTTATTCAGCAAATTAGTAGGTTTCTTTATGCAGTCCTTTCTCTGAGCTCCAACTCCTAGGAGATTTTCTGAGTAAAGACTGGAGAGTTGGGTGCTGTTGAATAGATTCATTAAACTCAATAACACTTAATTGGCAGACATGCAGGGGAAAGTGCTGTGTGTCTTGTACATTAAAGATCCCGAGAGAGAGCAGAACGCAACCATTAGGAAAATAAACCCAATCAATAACAGTTTGCCTGCACGCAATCCAAGTCAGTGGGTAACGCTAAGAACCAGGTCTGCTTTCAAAACAATGACCTGCTTCTTACACTAATGATACTTTCCTCCCATCCAACCAAGAGCTATACAGCATCCAACTTGTCTGACTCTCCATGAAGCCATTAATGTAGGAAACAAAACCAAAAAAAACTGAGTCATTTCCTTTTATTGTAGGAGAAGACTTCATTACTGTGGAAGTCTGGAAGTCTCCAGAATTTACAGCATGGAATCAAATCTTTCTTCTCACTGATAGGAGAAAGAAAGAGAGAGAGAGAAGGGAGGGAGGGAGAGAGGAAAAAAGAAAGGAAGGAAGGAATCAGTCTTTGGGGATGGCTCAAAATTTTTCCAGTAGTCATGTATGAATGTGAGAGTTGGACTATAAAGAAGGTTGAGCACCAAAGAATTGATGCTTTTGAACTGTGGTGCTGGAGAAGACTCTTGAGAGTCCCTTGGACTGCAAGGACATCCAACCAGTCCATCCTAAAGGAAATCAGTCCTGAATATTCATTGGAAGGACTGATGCTGACGCTGAAGCACCAATACTTTGGCCACCTGATGCAAACAGTCGACTCACTGGAAAAGACCCTGATGCTGGGAAAGATTGAGGGCAGGAGGAGAAGGGGGTGACAGAGGATGAGATGATTGATGGCATTATCAACTCAATGGACATGAGTCTGAGCAAACTCTGGAAGATAGTGAAGGACAGGGAAGCCTGGCATGCTGTAGTCCATAGCATCTCGAGGAGTCAGACACAACTGAGCAACTGAACAACAACAACAACAACAGCAGCGACAAAATTCTAACATTTCCAAGTGTGTACAGTACACACTCTCATTGCAAGGGCAGATTTTCAAGACTCATATATTAAATTATATTCCAGCCTTGATTTTTCAAGGAAGATTACATTAAACTGTCTTTTCACACTGTCAAAATCTGAGTGTAAAAACCAGTGCTTCAAATCCACCGTGGACTTTAGGAAGATTCCTACCAGAATTATCCCTATGAGACCAGCCCTGTGATGCTGAGTTCTAGGGACTGGCCTGATAACAACAGCTGCCATTTTGGATGACATAGACTTGAACTGTGTGAGTCTTAAATCAGAAAAGACCCCCGTGAGCCATCACAGTCTTGCTGCTCTTCAATAACTGGATAATAGAGCTATAATTTAGTTTGAAGTGTGTGGGGGGAGAATTTTCAGTGGGAATCCAAGCCCCAGAGAATGCAAAGTCAACCTTGCTACCAACAGGAAGTACATCGGTGGGAGCAAATCCTCTGAAGTAGCAAGTTTCTTTCAGGAGATACTGTGCTAAGATTAAAGGGGGAAAAAAAAGTTTGTAAGAAAAGGAAGCAAATGTCAAACAGGTAGCAGATTTATTTTCAGAATTATGTAAAGCACAAAAATGAAAGGACTTCCACTGTGGAGCGTTGTCATGGTTACCTGATCTCTTATCAAAAAGGAGAATCAGACAGGGAAGGGAAACCTAGTAGAAGCAGTAACCAGAGAGGCCTGCCCCCACCCACCCCCTACAAGCGCTTTCATCCAATTGAGGTTGTTTATGAGGGTATAAAATAGAGGACGACATTTTGCTGCTCCAGATAATTTTTAAAGGATCTTGTTTTGCAATGCAGAATAAGGACTTCATCCTGCTATGCTTTCTAAAATGTGAAAACACGATGGTTAAAACATCATTGTTTGCAGAGATCTCTAAATGAACAGGGGGGAGAACATCTACTTTAAAAATCTCCTCTCCATTCACTAAACAACAAAAATAATCTTTTCCCAAACTGTAAACATAGACTATACCCTGAATTGTTTTCTTAAGAGAGCCACGTGTTTCACCTCCAAAATATTTTAGAGGATTTTATTTGGAAGCTACTAGTTTTAAAAAGGAACTGGCACATTGTTTGTAGAGATTAAAAAGAAAGCCTCCTTGGTTTCTGCTTTATAGTTAGCATAGGGTGCTAACAGCATAAATAGCCGAGAATGGAGGAACTATTTACCACCTCTCTCTTCTCCACCAGCTCTACCTGCCCCTACAAATGGCTCACCCTCATAAACCTTTATCCTAGAGAAGCAGAGACTTCAGATTGCTTTCCAAATCACAATCCAGTCCTCAACCACATAACAACAGCTTGCAAAGTGCCCTTACCTCCCATGACAGGTAGTTGGAATCTGCATAAGGTCCAGAGCATGAAAAGACTGGGCTGGGGAGAAGCAAGGGCAATTTGACCTGTGTTAATTTCACCTATTTGGAGAAGGGGCGGGAGCAGTGGGGAGCAGTAAAAGTCACTGTTTCTTTAACAGTTTGGTCTTTGAATTACTCCCACCCACTTCTCATTTCCCCTGGTAGAAAAGCTCTAAGCCCAACCAGGTAAACCTTGCAAAGAGGACAACTAACACTTGGACTCGCAGTAACTTTGACTCCTCCGAGAAGATAATGAGAATCAACATTCACTGAGATCCTGCTATGGGCTAGATGTGGTCCTAAGTGCTTCATATGCAACGTTAAGTGATACAGGCAGCATTCCTGTGAAATAAGTAGTGTTCTCATTTCAATATGAGGACACTTCAGCTCAGAGAATAAAGCAACCTGTTCTAAGGCACAAAGAACTTACTTGTCAGTCACTTGTTGCACCATCCAGCACCAGTGAGAATAGAGCACCAAGTGGTCTCACCCAGCTTAGTTCTCCTCCCCATCAAGTGTTTTGGAAATTTGTAGAATTTATCTTCCAGTTTAGCCATGTACATGTTGACATACATATCACCATCCTAAAGGAGATCAGTCCTGGGTGTTCATTGGAAGGACTGATGTTGAAGCTGAAACTCCAGTACTTTGGCCACCTGATGCAAAGAGTTGACTCATCAGAAAAGACCCTAATGCTGGGAAGGATTGGGGGCAGGAGGAGAAGGGGATGACAGAGGATGAGATGGCTGGATGGCATCACTGACTCGATGGACATGGGTTTGGGTGGACTCCAGGAATTGGTGATGGACAGGGAAGACTGGTGTGCTGCAATTCATGGGGTCTCAAAGAGTCGGACACGACTGAGTGACTGAACTGAATTGATTTCACTTTTTTTCTTTTTTTAATCAGTATAGGTAGATTGCCTTACCTGTGGATTTCATTTCAGAATAGGAAAGTGATATCTCAAAATGCATGGTTCTTTAAAAGGAGGCTGTGAGTCTAAAGAACCCGAGAACCACTGGACTAACTAGTTACTCCCAAGTTCATGGAGAGTTGACTCTAAATTTCCTTTAAAAGTTGGGACATGGAAGCATTTTTCAAGTCTCAGCTGAGAGTCTTCATTACTGACATACAAGTGCAAAGTTTCTTAAAATAAACTAAACATATTTCTAAACAGTTAGACAGGGGAGAGGAAAGTAAAATCCAATTTCATTTGAAAGGATAAGTTTCCTTTTCACTGGAAAGTCCATTTCTTTAATATAGTGTCCTTCACATCTCAAATGCTTATTTAGGGTCAGAAATCAAGCCGAAAGCCCTGCCCTGCAGGGGTGAGAGGGTAGACTGCTTAGAGAAGCAGTAACTGCAGTGTGGGTGCTATACATGAAGCTGGAAATAGGAGATGATTAAGGCTTCATTTAGCCCTGGGAGACGAGACAAGAGGTAGCTTCTCATTTTATCGTCGTTTCTAAGTCTCACGCGGCCAGAGCCATGAAAAGGGGATTCCCTCTGTTACTTGTCTGTAGAATCCTAAAATATTCACTGGGGCATTTCTCCAGGGAAACCTGGACTTTGGGCTACTTTAAAGTATTAATAGGAAGCATGTCCAACTAATTTACCTATTTGGTTTTCTATCTGATGCAGACAGAAACTGCCGTCCCTCCAACTCTTAGAAGAGTAAAGAGAACACTGGGAATAATAAATTCTCCTCCATTCTTCTCTTGTTATTTTGGGATCAATGCCTTTCAACAAGTGACTCATTCAACACATATACAATATAAGAAGAAACCACGGGATTTCTCTAGAGCCAAACTGACTTTTCCAAGTTTATTTCTTTTGATAAGAAACCATGTTTTAATGGAGGGAGGGAGCTTAGTGCTAGGAAGCTGAAGTTTCAAATTTTATTCAGGCTGTATTTGTATAAGAAACAATATTGTTTTTCCTTTATAGAATCCTGAAAGATTACATTTCACATTTCAAATTCTGCAGAGGACCCAAGATCCAAATCCAACATTGAATGTGTGTGTTTGACCCCATATCATCTTGAGATTAATAATACAGCTTACATATGAGTATGAAGTGACCAAAACCAGTAACACAGTAACCCACCACCAGTGGGAACAACCTGTGGGGCTTACAGCTACATGGTATAGAATGAACTCTAGTATCTTCACCACATCTAACTAGGAAAGAATATTAGAAATAAAACACGGGCCACAGTAAGGAAAGCAAATGAGGGTAATCTTTAATATGCCTCCATTTTATACAATTAGGGACTTAAGACTATTGTTCTGTGTCCTATTCTTACAGAATAGAATCTCAGTATTTAAAACTGAAATATACAACCTTTATAACCCTTTATACTTAGGAGTTTTAAAAATAAACTTCTCATTTTCCATAAAAGAGGCAGCACAGAGTAATAAATTGTGGGTTATGTGAGAACTCTGATCTGGTACGTTTTTAAGGGACTGTGATGGTCACACTGAACTGTCAAAGGAACGGTCTTCTTAGGTCTATCATGCAGGCTTTGCAAAGCAAGTAGCAATCACAGGGTGTTCCTGTGATATTACCAGAACTCAAAGAAAGGATGTGCAGCCTGAGCTGTCTAATTGATCCTTTTGAGGATAGCTCTTCCAAGAATTTTCTTCTCTGAAACCAAGAGACCTAAAGGTCAAAATCTATTTGGTATCAAAACTACTAGAGTGGACCCCAAACCAAGCTCATTTGAAAGTCCTTTAATATAGGTCCTTACGGTGCATCAACAAAACACAATGAAAATTTTGGAACTTTGATGTTGCATCATTTCCGTTCTTTCCGACCTCAACTAGGGTACCTATGTATCTCTTACTTTATTTTACCACCATGACGTCTCACATTCATCTCACCCCTATTTGCTACTCCTTGGTTGTTGTTGTTGTTGTTTAGTCGCTCAGTTGTGTCTGACTCTTTTGCGATCTCACGGACTGTACCCATCAGGTTCTTCTGTCCATGGGATTTCCCAAGCAACAATAGTGGATTGGATTGCCATTTCCTTCTCTAGGGGATCTTCCGGACCCAGGATTCGAATCTGTGTCTCCTGAATTGGCAGGTAGATTCTTTACCACTGAGCCACCAGGGAAGTGAGTGAAGCTGCTCAGTCATGTCTGACTCCTTGCGACCCCATGGACTGTAGCCCACCAGGCTCCTCTGTCTGCAGAATTTTTCAGACAAGAATACTGGAGTGGGTTTCCATTTCCTTCTCCAGGGGATCTAACTGAGCCACCAGGGAAGCCCATTTGTTACTATGTTCAAACAAACAGAAGCATGAAAAGGTCACAGTGATCTATCTTTGGTAGCAATACAAGTCATTTCCAGCAGAAACCTGCTAAGCACTCGGTAATCTACTGATGAAGTAAGGGTTAAAATCCCTTGAATTTTATGAATTCACCTCACCCACAGAAGACCATGCTTGCCTTTGGTTTCCTGAAAATACTGCCTCTTATTTTCTGGCTGCAAAAAACTATGCGGTCTCAAGAATATGAAGGATGAGTACAAAGTAATAAAACCAATATCATAAGTGGCTTATATATGCTTAGCTCTTATAGAGGGTTCATGGTTATACTTAGATAAAACTTAGAATAAAATTAATCTGATGAAGAAAATCAAGTACAGACAAGCTTCCTCAGTTTCCTGCTTGCTCCTTTATGCATGCAGTCTTCTTCATGGTCGTCTCTCCTTCCATCTTTGCTATCCCCTACCCCTAAAGTTGTCCTTGAGCAGTTATGTAATTGCTCACTTCCCTTGGGGTTAAATGTTAAAGACCTGAGGTCAAAGAAAATCTGTGATTTGGGGCTTGTGATTGTTTGTGGGGATTATCAGCAGTATTTTCATGTTGAAGGGGAAGAAAGGAACACTCAGAGAATAAAAAGAGTTTAGCAACATTAGCTCTGATTCCTCTGGATATGATGAGTCTTGGGTCCAAAGCTGGAAAGGATACAATGGGACCAATGCTTAGGATGTCTAGAGATCAGCCTCACAACTGGGCAAGCCAACACTACTACTACTAATAATAATGGTAATAAAAAGAAGACTTGTTTTATGCTTCAGGATAACAGGTCTTCAAAAGTAAAGCTGGTTTACTTCAGGTGTAAGACAATGTCAAGATCAAGAAGGCTTCTGTGCTTTGTGAGTAAATCTCCACCAATCTTCTTAATAGCGCATGAAATTCCTTTAACAGAGGGACAAAATTTTTGTCCCACCACAATTAGAGATAAAAGCCTTAAAAAAATAGAAATGTATAGAGAAGGTGACATACTGGTATTGATCTGCTTCAGTTGACGTGCAAACGATGGTATCAGGAGTTTTCTCGGTTCCCTACTCTGCCCTGTCTTTTTAGATTAAAATGTAGTGTTTTTTTTTCACATCTATCTTTCCATGTGCTTCCTTCTGAGCCTTCATCTATTAATAATCCCTCTGTCCTCCAGTGAGATGATCGCTCTCATTCATTCAGTATCCTAAGTGCTAAGCAAGGGCCTAGGTGCTGGATCAATCACAGGGAATAAAATAGAAGTCCTTTCCCTGAGGCAAAGACAAAGCAGAGGCTAGAAAGTCATGTATCCAGGAAAGAATGCTTCAACTTTGAATAGATGGGTCAGTGTCACCCTAAGAACGTGATGCTTAAAACCCTGCAGGAGGCAAGGGAGTGGACATTTCAGGCAGAAGAAGCAAGTACAAAGGCCTTGGAGTAAGACAGATGTGCGCTCAAGGAGCCAATGAAAGGAAATCATGGCAAAACTGGCTTTTCTTCTGAGTGATCTGGGATGCCATGGGAGGTTTTGGCCGGAGGAGTAATGTGATCTGAATAGCACTTTAATTTTTTTAATGTATTTATGTATTTATTGGCTGTCTTGGGTCTTAGCTGCAGCACATGAGCTCTTCATTACAGCGCTCAGGATTCTCTCTAGTTGTGTGATTTGGACTCTAGAACTCAGGTTCAGTAGTTGCAACATGTGGCCTTAATTACACGTGGGATCTTAGTTCCCCTAAGGGATTGAACCCATGTCCCCTGCATTCGAAGGTGGATTCTTAACCACTGGACCATGAGGGAAGTCCCTGAATTACACTCTAATTGGGAACCTCCTGGCTGCTATGCTGAGACTAGATTGAAAAACACAAGAGAAGAGGGAGGGAGCCCAGCTAGGAGGCTGATGCAGCAAATGCAAGTGAAAGATGACGGTGGTCTGGAAAGACCCTAGTCTCTAGGGTGTTAGCAGTGGAGGTGGTAGGAAGTGATCAGATGTTGGATATATTTTGAATGGACACCAACAGTACTTGCTAATTAATAGACACAGGGCATGAGAGTAAGTCATGTCCAACTCTTTGCAACCCCATGGACTGTAGCCTACCAGGCTCCTCTGTCCATGCGATTTTCCAGACAAGAGTACTGGAGTGGGTTGCCATTTCCTTCTGCAATGAGAATAAAGATAACCCTGAAGTGTTGGGCTTTGACAAGAATGGACTTGTTATCTGCTGGGATGAGGAAGGTCTTGGAAGGATCAGGTATGGGGTGGACTCTCAGGAGCTCAGTTTTGAATGCCCATTAGACATCCAAGTGGAGAACTTGAACATGAAGTTGGAGCCCTGGGGAGAAGTCTAGACTAGTATTTCGGTCAGGAGATTTGGGTGAAATCACCATAGAAGTGAGTATAGACCAAAAAAGACAAGAGGACTGAGGATTGGAGGTCAAGTGAACTGAGTGTGTCAGGAGACAGGAGTGATCATACCTGTCAAATGCTGCAAATATGTCAGCAGGAAATGAGGACTGTTCATTGACTGTTGAATTTAGCCACCTGATATCTTCAATAACCTTGACGGGGAACTTTCAGTAGAAAGATGGGCACACCCTCCGACCCCACCAGCACTCACTAGAGTTAATGGAAGAGAGAATGAGAGATGAGGAGTTAGAGACAATAAATACAGTAAACGTCTTTCAAGGTGTTGTGTTGAGAAGGAAAAGAGAAACCAGGCAATGGCTTGAAACGGGAACATGAATTCCAAAGATTTTGTTTTTACAATGAGAGAAATCTCCCTGGGTTTGTATGTGGCTGGGAAAGATCCAGGAAAAAGGAAAAAAACTTGTGAAAAAATGAAAAGTGGAAGTGTTAGTCATTCAGTCATGTATGACTCTGCAACCCCATGGACTGTAGCCCGCCAGGCTCTGTCCATGGGTTTCTCCAGGCAAGAATATTGGAGTGAGTTGCCATTCCCTTCTCCAGGAGATCTTCCTGACCCAGGGATCAAACCCAGGTCTCCTGCATTGCAGGCATATTCGTTATCATCTGAGCCACCAGGGAAGCAGCAATCCATGGGGTTGCAGAGTCTGACACAGCTGAGTGACTGACACTTGCACTTTTCTTTTTTTCACAAGTTTTTTTTCCTTTCTCCTGGATCTTTCCCAGGCACATACAAACCCAGGGAGATTTCTCTCATCGTAAAAACAAAATCTTTGGAATTCATGTTCCCCTTTCAAGCCATTGCCTGGCTTTCTCTTTCCTTCTCAACACAGCACCTTAAAAGAGGTTTACTGTGAGGTAACAGAAAAAGAACATTACTGGCGCAATGTCCTTGAGTATAGGAATGATGCAACTGAGTAGAAATAAATGGGTTGGCCTGAGCTGAGTATGGATGCTTTTCATGACCCATGCCCATGCTTTCCACTGCCTCCTTCCCCTCAGCCTCCTTGAGCATCTTTTGGCTTCCCCATCCCAAATCAAGGCAAACTGCAATTGCATCTAGTTATGCCCTATATCTCTCCTTTCTTCCCTTAATAGTCTCAGTTCAGTTCAGTTCAGTCACTCATTCATGTCCAACACTTTGGACCCCATGAATTGCAGCACGCCAGGCCTCCCTGTCCATCACCAACTACCGGAGTCCACCCAAACCCATGTCCATCGAGTCAGTGATGCATCCAGCCATCTCATCCTCTGTCGTCCCCTTCTTCTCCTGCCCTCAATCCTTCCCGGAATCAGAGTCTTTTCCGATGAGTCAATTCTTCGCATGAGGTGGCCAATGTATTTGAGTTTCAGTTTCAACATCAGTCCCTCCAATGAACACCCAGGACTGATCTCCTTTAGAATGGACTTGTTGGATCTTTGTGCAGTCCAAGGGACTCTGAAGAGTCTTCTCCAACACCAGTTCTTCAGCTCTCAGCCTTTTTCACTGTCCAGCTCTCACAACCATACATGACTACTGGAAAAACCATAACCTTGACTAGACGGACCTTTGTTGGCAAAGTAATGTCTCTGCTTTTCAATATGCTATCTAGGTTGGCCATAACTTTCCTTCCAAGGAGTAAGAGTATTTTAATTTCATGGCTGCAGTCACCATCTACAGTGATTTTGGAGCCCCCAAAAATAGTCTGACACTGTTTCCACTGTTTCCCCATCTATTTGCCATGAAGTGATGGGACCAGATGCCATGATCTTAGTTTTCTGAATGTTGAGCCTTAAGCCAACTTTTTCACTGTCCTCTTTCACTTTCATCAAGAGGCTCTTTAGTTCCTCTTCTATTTCTGCCATAAGAGTGGTGTCATCTGCATATCTGAGGTTATTGATATTTCTCCCGGCAATCTTGATTCCAGCTTGTGATTCTTCCAGGCCAGCGTTTCTCATGATGTACTCTGCATACAAGTTAAATAAGCAGGGTGACAATATACAGCCTTGACGTACTCCTTTTCCTATTTGGAACCAGTCTGTTGTTCCATGTCCAATTCTAACTATTGCTTCCTGACCTGCATACAGGTTTCTCAAGAGACAGGTCAGATGGTCTGGTATTCCCATCTCTTTCAGAATTTTCCACAGTTTATTGTAATCCACACAGCAAGGCTTTGGAATAGTCAATAAAGCAGAAGTAGATGTTTTTCTGGAACTCTCTTGCTTTTTTGATAATCCAGTGGCTGTTGGCAATTTGATCTCTGGTTCCTCTGCCTTTTCTAAAACTAGCTTGAACATCTGGAAGTTCACAGTTCATGTATTGCTGAAGCCTGGCTTGGAGAATTTTAAGCATTACTTTACTAGTGTGTGAGATGAGTGCAATTGTGCAGTAGTTTGAGCATTCATTGGCATTGCCTTTCTTTGGGATTGGAATGAAAACTGACCTTTTCCAGTCCTGTGGCCACTGCTGAGTTTTCCAAATTTGCTGGCATATTGAGTGCAGCACTTTCACAGCATCATCTTTTAAGATTTGAAATAGCTCAACTGGAATTCCATCACCTCCACTAGCTTTGTTCGTAGTGATGCTTCCTAAGGCTCACTTGACTTCACATTCCAGGATGTCTGGCTCTAGGTGAGTGATCACACCATCGTGATTATCTGAGTCGTGAAGATCTTTTTTGTACAGTTCTTGTGTGTATTCTTGCCACCTCTTCTTAATATCTTCTGCTTCTGTTAGGTCCATACCATTTCTGTCCTTTACTGTGCCCATCTTTGTATGAAATGTTCCCTTGGTATCTCTAGTTTTCTTGAAGAGATCTCTAATCTTTCCCATACTGTTGTTTTCCTCTATTTATTTGCAGTGATCGCTAAGGAAGGCTTTCTTATCTCTCCTTGCTATTCTTTGGAACTCTGCATTCAGATGGGAATAAATTTCCTTTTCTCCTTTGCTTTTCACGTCTCTTCTTTTCACAGCTATTTGTAAGGCCTCCTCAGACAGCCATTTTGCTTTTTTGCATTTCTTTTTCTTGGAGATGGTCTTAATCTCTGTCTCCTGTACAATGTCATGAACCTCCATCCATAGTTCATCAGGCACTCTGTCTATCAGGTCTAGTCTTTTAAATCGATTTCTCACTTCCACTGTATAGTCATAAGGGATTTGATTTAGGTCATACCTGAATGGTGTAGTGGTTTTCCCTACTTTCTTCAATTTAAGTCTGAATTTGGCAATAAGGAGTTCATGATCTGAGCCACAGTCAGCTCCTGGTCTTGTTTTTGCTGACTGCATAGAGCTTCTCCATCTTTGGCTGCATATATAATCAATCTGATTTCGGTGTTGACCATCTGGTGATGTCCATGTGTAGAGTCTTGTGTTGTTGGAAGAGGGTATTTGCTATGACCAGTGTGTTCTCTTGGCAAAACTCTATTTGCCTTTGCCCTGCTTCATTCTGTACTCCAAGGCCAAATTTGCCTGTTACTCCAGGTGTTTCTTGACTTCCTACTTTTGCATTCCAGTCCCCTATAATGAAAAGAACATCTTTTTTGGGTGTTAGTTCTAAAAGGTCTTGTAGGTCTTCATAGAACCATTAAACTTCAACTTCTTCAGCATTACTGGTCGGGGCATAGGCTTGGATTACCATGATATTGAATGGTTTGCCTTGGAAATGAACAGAGATCATTCTGTCGTTTTTGAGACTGCATTCAAGTACTGCATTTTGAACTCTTTTGTTGACCATGATGGCTACTCCATTTCTTCTAAGGGATTCCTGCCCACAGTAGTAGATATAATGGTCATCTGAGTTAAATTCACCCATTCCAGTCCTTCTCAGTTCGCTGATTCCTAGAATGTCGACATTCACTCTTGTCATCTCCTGTTTGACCACTTCCAATTTGCCTTGGTTCATGGACCTAACATTCCAGGTTCCTATGCAATATTACTCTTTACAACATCATACCTTGGTTCTATCACCAGTCACATCCGCAACTGGGCATCGATTTTGCTTTGGCTCCATCCCTTCATTCTTTCTGGAATTATTTCTCCACTGATCTCCAGTAGCATATTAGGCACCTACTGACCTGGGGAGGTCCTCTATCAGTGTCCTATCTTTTTGCCTTTTCCTAGTGTTCATGGGGTTCTTGAGGCAAGAATACTGAAGTGGTTTGCCATTCCCTTCTCCAGTGGACCACATTCTGTCAGACTTCTCCACCATGACCCGTCTGTCTTGGGTGGCCCACATGGCATGGCTTAGTTTCACTGAGTTAGACAAGGCTGTGGTCCGTGTGATCAGATTGGCTAGTGTTATGTGATTATGGTACTAGTATGTCTGCCCTCTGATGCCCTTTCACAACACTTACCCTCTTGCTTAGGTTTCTCCTACCTTGGATGTGGGGTATCTCTCACGGCTGCTCCAGCAAAGTGCAGCCACTGCTCCTTACCTTGGACAACGGGTATCTCCTCACAGCCGTCCCTCCTGACCTTGATCGTGGAGTAGCTCCTCTTGGCCCTCCTGCGCCCGTGCAGCCGCTGCTCCTCTGGCCTGGGGTAGCTCCTCTCAGCCGCCACCCCTGACCTCCGGCTTAATAGTCCAGTGTCTTTAAAATATTGTCTACACTTGGTCTGCTCAATTAGCTCCCTATCCTGTGTCATCTTGAGATGACCTAGCTCTGCCCACCAACAGCTCCTAAATTGCCTATCAATGAACTATTTTCCATTTTTTTCATACCGAACCCCTCTTTCTACTGACCTTTTCCTTTTTAGAAACCCTCCACTCTTTACTATCTGGTATACCTCTAGCCTCTTGGCCCTCTCCCCAAACCCCTATTCTTCTGCCAGATACTTCAAATGTTAGGGTTCTGTTGGATTTTCTTAGCCATCTTCTCGTTTGACAAAGGAACCTCACTGATCCAAACCCAGCAGATACACTTGAATTTCTCTGCAGAGAGAAGTAGGAGATTTGCCTTGAAGCTGAGGTTACAGAGGAGTCTAGATACTTTTATTGGCATGACTCTCTTTATTTGGGACAGCTCATTGGGTGCTGGTATAAGAAGTACCGTATCTTTTCAAATGTCAAGGAAATATTTGAGAGAGAAGGAGAAGGAGGAAGGAAAAGAAAGAGGTATGGGGGAAAACTGAAAACTGAAATGAATAAATGTTTAATCAGGGACTTTTCTGGCAGTCCAGAGGTTAAGACACCTCTCTCCCACTGCAGGGGGCACAGGTTCAATCCCAGGTGGGGGAACTAAGATCCTGCATGCCCCCACAGATACAGCCAAACACAAGAAAAAAAATTTTAATGTTTAATCAACAGTCTTTAAATCATGTGAGTGGTCTGCAGTGTAACTCATGATTACCTATTTTAAATATTGTGCATGAGTTATTTTGATATATTTTATATGATGTGGAAAAGAGCCTCCAAAGCTAAGAGTGCTTCGGGTCTACCAGAGTTATTTACTGAAAACCAACCCCAAACTGCTACCTGAGTGCACACTCTCCTTTCCAATTGTCTACTGCTTACAGTCATCTCAGTGACCCCAGGCATCTCAAATACAACACACCTCCAGTAAAATCATCTTTCTTCCCAAATGTGCTTCTACAGCTTATGCTGTAGAAGCAGCATGGGCTTGAGTATCAGCCAGTTTTCTAGGTTCAAGCTTTAACTCTTTGAGATAGTCATGTTTTGGAAAGCAAGAATTTAAATGGTTCCTTGAGGGACTTCGCTGGTGGTCCAGTGGCTAAGATTCCATGCTCCTGTTGCAGGAAGGGGGACCCCTTCCAGGGCCCGAAACTGGGCTCTTGTCTAACACTCGGAAATGAATTGTCCAAGGAGACACATGTGCTGACAAAGCAAGAGATTTTATTGGGAGAGCAGTAGGGTAAGGGAACCCAAGAGAACAGCTCTGCCGCATGGCTCTCAGTCTCGGGTTTTATGGTGATGGGATTAGTTTCCGGGTGGTGTTTGGCCAATCATTTTAATTTAGAGTCTTTCCTGGTGGCACACGCATAGCTCAGCCAAGATGGATGCTAGCAAGAGGGATTCTGGGAAGTGGTCGGACACGCGGTGTCTCCTTTAGACCTTTCCCGAACTCTTCCCATTGGTGGTGGCTTACTAGTTCCGTATTCCTCATCAGGATCTCCTGTCATAAAACAACTCATGCAAAGAGTTACCATGGTGCCTGGCCAGGGTGGGCGGTTTCAATCAGTGTGTTTCCCCTCACACTCCCAATGCAGGGGACTGGGTTTGATCCTTGGTCAGGGAGCTAGATCCCATATGCCACAACTAAGAGACTGGATGCCATAACTAAAATTCCTGCATGCCACAACAAAGATCAAACGTCGTTTCTGCTGCAAGTAACACTCGGCAAAGCCAAATAAATATATAAAAATAAGCATTTTTTAAAAAAATCCTTAAGAAAAACTAAAACAAAATGGGATTCTGGCATTCACTAAGAACTGTATTGCAGAAAGGCAGGGAAAAGAGTGATCACAAGGCAGAGATGTGAGCATATGAGTGCAATAAACTCTGGTACGGGCTGTTATGAGGCTTCCAGGTGGCGCTGGTGGTAAAGAACCCACCTGCCAATGCAGGAGACATAAGAGACTTGAGTTCGATCCCTGGGTCGGGAAGATCCCCTGGAGGAGGGCATGGCAACCCACCCAAGCATTCTTGCCTCAAGAATCCCTATGGACAAAGAAGCCTGGCAGGCTACAGTCCACAGGGTCACAAAGAGTTGAACATGACGGAAGTGACGGAACACAAACGCACACACAAGGGCTGTAATAGAGCATTGTCAGGATGCCGTGAAGAACAAGGGAAGGAGAGGTCAACAGTATCTTTGGAGAGAGACCAAGAGAGGGTAATATTGCATCTAGATAAGAAAGACCCGTGCGGTCCAGAAAACGGCTAGGAAAGGGAGGAGGAGAAAATGAGAATGAACTAGCGTGGTCACCTAGGGCCACCAGCAGATTTCTGGGTGCAATAGAGGAGGTAGGGAAAGGGGCTTGCACTGAATCAGGGGTCCTTGTTTACCAGGAGCCAGAGCTGTCACTTTTCGCTGAGGATAATGAGAAGTCACAGAGGAAATCTAAGCCGGGGACAAATAAGACCCGATTTGCATTTGGGAAAAATAACTTTGGTAGCCACGAAAGGGATAAATGAGGACCAGGCTGGAGTGGAGAGAATCCTAATAGATGATTGCAAGCATCCAGACAAGAGATGATGGGACTGAATGAAGACAGAGCAGTGAGGAGGAAAGGAAAGGAGGGTGAGGAAGGAGTTAAGGGATAAACTGATGGTCACAGTCACAACTGATGCTGCAAAACATGGGGTGGGAGAACAGAGCTGGTGTGGACTGGTCTCTGGCTCAGAGGCTCATCTGATGCACGAGAGGACTAAATGAAATCATGTGTGCTTGGAACATGGAAGAAGTGCAAAAAATATTATTCCTCCTCATTTTCCTCCCTTATTCCTGGCACCATCACCTACCCAGTCTCTGTGGCCAGAAATGTGGGAATGATTCTACCCTCCTCTGTCCTTGACCCACCATAGGCAGAGTCACTCGCAGCAGATGCCACCAAATGGGTAAAGGAGGTGATAGAGACCAAGAAAGGGGATCCATCCTCATAAAGCTGACAGTCTGCCTCTGACCTGGCTTTGTTTTTTTGGATGAGAGGGCCAACAGGAGCCTGAGTGAAGGACGCTCTGTGACTTGCCCACCTGCAGGGCTGGTGGCCAGATGAGTACAGTAAGTTCCCTACATACAAACAAGTTCCATTCCCAGAGTGTGTTCATAAGTCCAATTTGTTCATTCAGTCCAATAAAGTTAGCCTTGGTACCCAACTAACACAACTGGCTATATACTACTGTAATGTAATGGGTTTATAATACTTTTCACACAAATAATATATTAAAAAACAATCATAAAAAATAAGGAAAACATTTTTAATCTTACAGTACAGTATCTTGAAAAGTATAGTAGCACAATACAACAGCTGGCATATAGGGGCAAGGAACAGGCAAGAAGAGTTACCAACTGGAGGAGAGAGAGATGGGAGATGGTAGAGCTGAAGGGTTGTCAGCAATAGGAGGGTAAGCTGGAATTTCACTCATGCCTGACATTGATGTTTGCATCTTTGAAAGTTTGCAGCTTGAACGTTAGTGTGTAGGGACTTACCATGGACCTCCTAAATCAATGGCCTCACCCCCAACATGCCCATCCTGCCTGGTTCTCCTCTCTCCTTTCCCAGCTCCCATTCACTGGCTCCCCGGATAACAAGTACTTGGCTGGCTATAGAGCCTGGAAATGAGTCTAAAAGGTTACCCATACTCTCCCCAAGGGAAATGGTTAATAAGCTAGACTGAAAACAGAGTCGAATACAGTTTGGGGTCATTTTTTAAGGAGAAGGTGTTTTATTTTTATAAATAATAAAGACTGGCACAAATGTATTAACAGAAAACAAACTTATGGTTATCCAGGGGGAGAGCAGAGGTGGAGGGCCAAGGAAGGGATAAGCTGAGAGTCTGGGATTTACATATAAACAGTACTATATATAAAATAGATAACTAACAAGGATCTACTGAATAGCACAGGAAACTGTACTCAGTACTCTGTAATGTCCCATATGGGAAAGGAATCTAGAAAAGAGTGGATTTGTGTATGTGTAACTGATTCACTTTGCTGTACAGCAGAAACTAACAACAACGCAAATCAACTATACTCCAATAAAACATTTAGAAAATAATAATAAGGACTGGAAAAGGCAAAACTAATGGGAACAGAAAACAGGTGCATTGTTGCCAGGCACTGGGACCATCCCCAAAGTGAACTGTTTAATACCTCAGCTGTAGGGTTAGTTACGTGACTGCTGTATTTTTTCCAAAAGACATGGAACTAACTGTACATTAAAAAGCATAAACTTGACTGTATGTAAATTATACCTCAATAAACCCGACTTTGAATAAACAGACAAACGAACAAATACGTATATAAATAAAGTAGGTAGGAAGGACTCAGTAAATGTTTGCTAAAGTGATTCTGACTGATAGTGATAAAGTATTAACTGTCAGCACTGTAGATTTGACTTCTTCCTGGAATGCTTGCATTTTAATGTGCAAACATGCTCAGTCATAGCCAATTTTGCAACCCCACAGACTATAGCCCGCCAGGCTCCTCTGTCTATGGAATTTTCCAGGCAAGAATACTGGAGTGGGTTGCCATTTCCTCCTCCAGGGGACCTTCCCAACTCAGGGATCGAACCTGAGTCTCCTTCATTGGCAGGTGGATTCTTTATCAATGAGCCGCCTGGGAATCCCTTGCATTTAACAAGAGAGTTCTTACAGAAAAGCCTTGAAATCCCAAAGAAGTTAGTATTCAGTAGGATGAGCTTTTTCAAATGCAAAGTATTTCATTACAATCTGAATGGAGAGTTTTAGATGAAAGGAAAGGCCTGGAGGCAGGGAGCAGGTAAGACCTTGCCTGTCTCACAATTCACAAACCAGGAAAGAAGATATTTTCGTAAGTAAAGTCACCCTCCTCTACCAATTCTCCACCATTTCCATCAGAGGCCTGAATTTCCCTGGATTATTATCCTGGCCTTTGATGTCAGATTCTTGCTGGAAAAACAATTCTTATTTACTGAAGGTAAAAAGATGCAGGAGACATAAGAGTTGCAGGTTTGATCCCTGGGTTGGGATAATCCCCCAGAGAAGGGAATGGTTACCCACTCCAGTATTCTTGCCTGGAGAATCACATGGACAGAAGAGCTGGGTGGGTTACAGTCCATGGGGTCGCAAATCGTCGGACACAACTGAGCAACTGATCACACAAAAGGATACTACAACTAAATTCAGACTGGAGAATGAGAATCAGTGCCTGGCGGCTGGAACAGGCACTGTTTAAAGTCAACCAGGAAGTATAAACTGTTGGGTATAAAATAAGCTACAAGCATATGCTGTATAACACAGGGAATATAGCCATTATTTTATAACAACTATAAATGGAGAATATAAATTATATATAAATATATAAATTGTAACTAACTCTATTGTACACCTGTAGCTTATATAATATTGTATAGCTATACTTCAATAAGAAATGTAAAAACAAAGATAAAAAAGTAATTAAATAAAGTCCACCAGGCTGAAATTTGTCCCTGACCCACTGCATATGGGCCAAGCCAAATGGTGGCTTTGAGCTGACCACCTTTCTCCGGTCTCGCTGAGCTGCCAGTCAGGTGGCAAATGATTAGACTGATTTTAGCCTCATTCTGCTGCTTGGGTCTGCCGAGAACCAGCAGAACTCCCCAGACGTCCTTAAAAAGGAAATTTGATTTCTCTAAAATTCACTCTCGGATGCTGTATTACCAAAGCATGTCACTTTTCTTTTTAATTCAAATTTTCTCATCACAGAGGACAAGGATCCTCTTTTACAAACCATTCAGGGAACTAATTTTTTTCTAAGCAATTCAAAACCACAAATGTCAAATTCCTGGCTTTTCTGCCACCCTGGACACTTCTCGCTGCTTCGTTTCCCCTGAGTGCACATGAACACACTTTTGAACCAAGGAAACAGCATCTATCACCCTTGGCAGTAAAAAGTGGAGGAGTGACGCTTTCCACAGCTTGTCCCCGACACTCCACCCTGGTGAGGGGTGGGAGGAGGGTACTGCCTGACCCCCCAGGTTAAGCAGTTCATCAGTGTGACTAGAATTATCTATTCCTCAACCTCCCTGAGAGGCAGGTTCAGAAGAAGGAAGCGCTGTGCTGGAGAGGAGGGGACAGTGACCAGAGCAGGGGTGGCCTTCTCTCCTTGTGCATGGGGCCAAGATGTCTGAGAAACTTAGGAACGTGAGCAGCTCTCTCACTCCCAGTCGGCTGTCCCTAAAACATTTGTCACCTAGCTCTGCCCAGTTCTGTCCCTAAACTGCTCCTTCAAAACTGAATCCTCTTTTACAACACTTTGGCGCCTCCAACTCTGCGCTTCCCTGAGCACAGCCCTTATGGGGCTTTCTGAGCCCCGCCTCCCTCCTCACCCCCAATAACAACAAAACACAAAGAGTCAACCTGTTAATTGCTTCCTTCCTACCAAGAGGGCAACTAGTTGACTACATCTGCTGAGATTGTTCTAACTCTTGCCTGCAGAGTTGATGAAAGGGTTCTACTTCTTTTGAAGTTCAGTAAAAGCTAGTTTTTATGGGCTTCCCTGGTGGCTCAGTGGTAAAGAATCCGCCTGCAATGCAGGAGACAGGGGGTTCGATCCCCGGGTTGGAGAGATATCCCCTGGAGGAGGGAATGGCTACCCACTCCAATATTCTTGCCTGGGAAATCCCATGGACAGAGGCCTCTGGAAGGCTTTGGTCCATGGGGGTCAGACACGACTAAGCAACAAAGTGTGTATACACGTGCAACACATGCACAAAAGCTAATTTTACTGAGTGCTTACATAGAGCCAGACATCATACTAAGCTCCATTATGTCAGTTAATCCACACATGGAAACCGAGTTGCAGAGAGGCAGTGGCTAGTGACAGACACAGTTGGGACTGAAACCCATGACCTACCATAACCACAGCTACTAAACTCTCTTCACTAAACTAGGTCACCACTCCCTCCTGCCCTTCCCACTCACTCACAGCCCGAGTCTGTTCTAACTGGGATTGAGGACCCAACAAAGGAGACATGGAAAGTGCTTTATTGGTCTGAAGGATTTATGGAACTCTTCCAGAAAATTCTGTGGTCTATCCAGTAAAGTGGACATACAAAATCAGGAAATAAACATGTATAGGAAACCATCTCAAGAGAAATATAAAGCTTTCAATGTTTTATCATAATGTAAGAATCTGACTGTGTTGAGTTCAGTTCAATTCAATCAGTCAGTCGTGTCTGACTCTTTGCAGCCCCACTGACTACAGCATGCTACACTTCCCTGTCCATCACCAACTCCCGGAGCTTACTCAAATTCATGTCCATTGAGTCGGTAATGCCATCCAATCATCACATCCTCTGTCATCCCCTTCTCCTCCTGCCTTCAATCTTTCCCAGCATCAGAGTCTTTTCCAGTGAGTCAGTTCTTCGCATCAGGTGGCCAAAGTATTGGAGTTTCAGCTTCAACATCAGTCCTTCCAATGAATATTCAGAACTGATCTCCTTTAGGATGGACTGGTTGGATCTCCTCGCAGTCCAAGGGACTCTCAAGAGTCTTCTCCAACACCACAGTTCAAAAGCATCACTCCTTCAGCGCTCAGCTTTCTTTATAGTCCAACTCTCACATCCATACATGACTACTGGAAAAACCATAGCCTTGACTAGACAGACCTTTGTTGGCAAAGTAATGTCTCTGCTTTTTAAAATGCTGTCTAGGTTGGTCATAATTTTTCTTATAAGGAGCAAGCGTCTTTTAATTTCATGGCTGCAGTCACCATCTGCTGTGTAATAACTGTAAATATTGTGTTAGGCATGTTTAAAGTAACTCTTTTTCATGATTGTAAATTTTTAAATTAATTAATTTATTTTAATTGGAGTCTAATTACTTTACAATATTGTGGTGGTTTTTGCCATACATTGACATGAATCAGCCATAGGTGTACATGTGTGTCCCCCCCCCGGACACATGTCTGATTGTAAATTTTAAACATTCTCATTGCAGAAAATCTGGGAAATACAAAAAAATTAAACCAAAAATGAATCTTACACACATATCCGTCACCCACAGTTAAATTCAGTATAATGTTATATTTTCCCTGATGGCTCAGAGGGTAAAGCGTCTGCCTGCAATGCAGAGAAGCCTTGTAGGCTACAGTCCGTGGGGTCGCAAAGAGTCAGACACGACTGAGCAACTTCACTTTCACTTTATATCACTATATTATGTAATAATATAACCTCAATCACTAATATATTGGTCGGTTTCCTTTCAGTTGAGCTTCCTTGGTGGTTCAGCTGGTAAAGAATCCTCCTGCAATGTAGGAGACCAGGTCCAATCCCTGGGTAGGGGATATCCCCTGGGGAAGGGAATGGCTACCCACTCCAATATTCTTGCCTGGAAAATCCCATGGACAGAGGTCTTTTTTCTACATAAATATGTATACATTTTCTAAGTAGGATGCCTATGATATAAAAATACATATACTTGGCTTTTCACTAGATATTATGTTAGCTAGCACTTCTTCCTGTAATTAATTTTTTGGAAAATAGCATTCTAATGGCTGCAGTTTATTCAATAAACAATAATTTATTTAACCATCTCCCTAAAGTTGGGCCATTGAGTTTTTTCCAATTTTTCACTATTATGAGAAATGCCATCTCCCTCAATATTTCCTCAAGATTGTTTACTAAAAACAGAATTACTGAGTCAAGAGAACTTTTATAATTTTATAAACATTTTTTCCTACATACAATTTAATGATTTTAAGTATTCATATTGTTCTTTATATGATTGTTCAAAAGAAAGTGTTGAGCTTATACTAAATATATCATTGTTAGCTTTGTATAGCTAAAATCCTTTTGGTAAAACCATCATCTTGACTTGAATCAATAAATCTTTAAAAAGAAAAGAAGACAGTTGCAAATCATACATATCTTTGCAGAATAGTAGGTGTTTAAAGGCTTCAGAATATCTTGAGAGAATTTGTTGTGATTGAAGATACGGTCTACAGGAATTTTTTTAAAAAGAAAATTTTTCTCCAAAATAAAAAGTTGATTATAAGAAAAAATAAAAGCACAAGAAGGCTGAATTTGTGGTGAATGTTAAATTTGAAGAAATTCTTGAATCTTTGATTCATTGCTTTCTAAAAGCTTTTTCAGATGTCAGCTTCCTAAGGTTTTTATGTTCTCTGCTGCATTTAGCAAACTTGGTTAAATGTCGATGATAAAGACTGTTAGGAAGAACATTGTGCTTTGGTGAGTCACTATACTTAACCTTCAATAGCTAAGAAGCCAATTATCGGCAACCTGAGCTGTGTAGACCCTTACTTTCTTTCCTCTTCCTAATAGTTACCCAGATTTATGCTCATTTAACATCTCCTTAGGACCTAGAGCAAACATGGGCAGAAGACATGAAAGAATATAAACCTCAAATCCATCAATTTTGTTACAGCCAACTCTAAATGAAGCAGATTTTTTTGTATGACATGGGCAATACTGATTAGTAGCACCTACCACCCTGAAGGAACACTGCTGGGTACTGGGGAGACAAACGAGCTTAGGAGACTGTCAACCATCCCAGGATGCTAGGCCAGAAAAGGCACTGTGTCAGCAGCTGACATTGAAAACAGGAGCAATATTCAGACATATTTCACATTTTGTTGTAATTGTTTAGTCGCTCAGTCATGTTCAACTCTTTGCAACCCCATGGACTATAAGCTACCAGGCTCCTCTGTCCACAGGATTCTCCAGGCATGAATACTGGAGTGGGTTGCCATTTCCTTCTCCAGGGGATCTTCCCAACCCAGGATGAAACTCTCATCTTCTGTATTGGCAGGCGAATTCTTTACCACTGAGCCAGCTGGGAAGCCCATTTCATATTTAGGTAGAGTTTTGCAAATTTCAAAAGGTCTTCATGTATATGTGGTCATTTAGATCCTCTAATGCTCTAAAGAAATAATCATCCATATTCCAGAAATGGAGCAGCACAGACCCTCAGAGAGGTTAAATGCCTTGCCCAGTATCACAAAGCCTGTAAGCAGCAGGATTAAATATCAAAACCAATGTTCTGATTGCAACCCTTGTAAACTCCCCAGCTGCCCTCTTATAACAAAATTTTATTGAGTCCTACTAGATGCCAAATCCTCCACTAGATAAAAGAGGATAACTGAGCTCCTTCAAGGAGCTCAAGATTTATCAAAAGGGACAGACAGAAACTGAAGCTGTAATACTAAATGATGGAAGCCATAACTGAGATTCATGGTAGGGAAGTACTTTAAATTTCAAGTGTGGCCAAACTGTCTTATAAGGAAACAGCCACTAATGTAGTGTTAAGGAAGGACTTTAGACTTATCACATCTCTTTTCTCTTGCCCTAAATTTCATGGTGGTGGTTTAGTTGCTAAGTTGTGCCCAACTCTTGCAACCCCATGGATGGTAGCCCGCCAGGCTCCTCTGTCCATGGGTTTCTCCAGACAAAAATACTGGAGTGGGTTGCTATTTCCTTCTCCAGGGGATCTTCCCAACCCAGGAATTGAATCTGGGTCTCATGCATTGCAGACAGATTCCATAAATCCAAACTAATTCTTTTGGCAGTACTACATGGTAGGTTAAGAACTTAGGCTTTGGGTTTAAAACCTGGTTCTGCCACTTACTGGCTCTTGAGCAAGTTGACCCTGAGCGAGTTGCCAACCATTCTAAGCCTCATTGCCCAACTCAGTCCAGTGGGAATGACTGCAATAGTATCTTCCATCTAAGTGGCTGTGAGGGCTAAAAGAGATAATGCAGTAGAAGTTCTTAATACCTGGCCAGGTGTACACCAGGGCTTTAATAATAGGAGGAGGAGGATGACAGTAATGACTGGGTACCTTGATTATTAGAGAGGAGGAAGGGAAAATGTCATCACGATAGGCAAACAGATATCTTAAGGAGGACACAAGGAACACTAGCCATAAAGGAAAGATAATTTGGATTAGTGGCAAGAACAATGGGCCATCGAGATCTAGATTGTTGGATCAGAGTGAGAAGTGTTTGTGTTTCAATCAGAGGCATAGCTACCAGGAAGTTAAGCTTTAAGACCCTTCCTTTGCAAAGGCCCCTTCCAAGGCCCAGACAATCTGCTAATGTGGTCATGTCTTTTTGTAAACTGTACAGATCTTAAGGTTTATCAATCTTGGTATGTCCCAGGGGGTGCTGGCTGCAGCAGCTTTTCCTACTGTATGGCATCTCTTCATCTGAACTGGAAGCTACCGCCAATCAAGCAGGGTAAGCATCTCTGAAATCTGTTTGCCATTCTTGTGATTGCTTTTGTCCAGATTTAGGCTTGATATTGGAGAAGGAAATGGCAACCCACTCCAATATTCTTGCCTGGGGAATCCCATGGATGGAGGAGCCTGGTGGGCTACAGTCCATGGGGTCACGGAGAGTCGGACACGACTGAGTGACTTCACTTTCACGCATTGGAGAAGGAAATGTAAACCTACTCCAATATTCTTGCCTGAAGAATCCCAGGGACAGGCTCCGAGGAGCCTGGTGGGCTGCCGTCTATGGGGTCGCACAGAGTCGGACACGACTGAAGCAACTTAGCAGCAGCAGCAGCAACAGGCTTGGTGTAGAGACCATCAAACAGAAACGGGTGAGCGGTTTGGAGAAACGAGAATTGTGGCAGGGGAAAGATGCTGGGATATGAGGCATGGCAAAGACTATCTCCTCGGGCCTCCCTGGTAGCCCACTGGTTAAGAATCTGCCTTTCAATGTAGGGAACACTGGTTCAACCCCTGGTGCAGGAAGACCCCACATGCTGTGGAGCAAGTTAGCCCGTGCACCACAGTTACTGAAGCCCATGTACTCTAGAGCCCATGCTCCACAACCAGAGAAGCCACTTCAGTGAGAAGCCCGTGCGCCACAACTGGGGAGTAGCTCCCACTCCATACAACTAGAGAAAGCCCATACAGCCACATGGACTCAGCACAACCGATATACTTAGTAATTAATTTTTAAATTTTTTTAAAAGGAGATTATTTCCTTGACCAAACTTTGGTCCGGTTCCTCAGAACTTTCTTCTCAACTAGGAGCCAACCACTAAAATTCTGTGTCCATCTTTTCATCACCCAGTTTTAGCAAAAATGTTACCATGTCAGTTGACCAAGAACTTCACCCTCCATATCTGAACAAATTCTTCATCCCCAGGGCCCTATCTTCAGTAAAAATCTTATCAAGTTGGTTTAACCAGAATGCCTCCATACCCCTGATTTTTCCCCTTGGTGATTTTCCATCTACTGACCCCTCATCCTGATCCTTGGCTATTGAGCCCCACTTGCCCATGGTATACTCAGAATTGAGCTCAGTTCTATAGACTGAGCACCATTTATACTTAATTGCCATTCAGCACAGTAATTCCTTATGTTATTATTAAATGTGTGTTCAATTAACTTTGATGACAACCCTCCTCCTAGCCTTGCTCTCTCCATTTGGTAATTCAATTGTGACGTTAAAAACTTAAGAGGATGTTGCTCCCAGGCTACAGTAAGGAAGCTGTGCTACTACCGTGTCATAGTTCCCACACAGGCCTGGAAGTGACTCATTTTCTTGTTAACCTGTGCTATATATACTCCAGAAAAATGAGTATGGCATTTCTAAGAATACCTGAGAGAAAAGAACAAATGTTTTTCTTTCTCTTCCTGTCATCTGAAACTCTTAAATCATAGACTGTGTAGTATGGGGGTTGGGGGAGCTGAAATACATACTTCTCCCCAAAAGGAGGGGCCGCGACAGGCTCCCCACCCCTCACCACCACCATCAACAATCCAGTATCAAACAGTCTCTCTGACTCTGAAGAAATTTTCTTTACAAAAATACAACAGTGGTTGACATCCTTCATTGTGCAAACCAACAAAGAACTATTAAATACCTGAAACAAACAGAGCTTGTTTCTTCTTATCCTCAAAGCTTGTTTCTGATCCTTTGATGGTGAACTTGGGCTAGATAAAAAGGATGCACAGAATGACAAGTCATCATCCCGCGAGTATTTCACTCTCTCACCTCACGGCTCTAGATACACCTGGGAAAGACAAAGAGGAATAGTTGAAAGAGTGACCATGTCCTTGAAGTCATTCATATCAGTAATCTAAGATGAACAAAAAGAGTAAAGCCATGAATAAAACCCACATTAAAATGCAATTTGTGTCTGAAAGTAGTTCCCCATGTGGAAACTGGAATTATGGAAGAATCAGTGGTAAGCCCTTTTAGGGGTGAGGGTGGTTGATGTATGTCTCATGGCAACCCACTCTGGTATTCTTGCCTAGACAATCCCGTGGACAGAGGAGCCTGGCAGGCTATGGTCCATAGGATCGCAAAGAGTTGGACATGACTGAAGAGATTTAGCATGCACACATGGTTGTGTTACTAGAGTGAAACTGGACTTAGGATATCATTTGTTTCAACTTCTCAGGACACTTCTTCCTAGTAGAGAGGCAATTAACAGGAAATAGGAGGAAATGTTGGAACAACAATGGCTAAACTGAGTTTGGCCTTTTAAATGGTAAATTCCAGTTGGATCCACGCCTTGGGGAGGGCAATGGACCCAGTTTTCCTCAGTCCCACGGTGGTGCTACACCATACTCTTCTATTTTGGAACATTTTAAAATTCAATGTAAAAATTTCTGTCTTGAATAAAAATAATCCAAGAGGCCTACGAAAAATGCTGGCAGAGGGTCTCCTTTCCAGTGTGATTGATTACCTCAGGAACCTACACTGACTGGGTTGCCCAAGGCCCTTCACCTTGGGCAAGGTCCTGACCTTATTTGGAAAACCCATCTCATTCTCTAAAAGTGTCAGGTAAGTGAACTTTTCAGTAGAGATGCCTGTTAATTTTGTATTTGTGCAAATTCCTTGATTTCTGGGAATTCTATTTGAGCAATGCATGATTTACGTACTAGTCACCAACTGCTGATGGGGCTAAAAGAGGTTTTGCTCCAGAGGCGCAATAATTAAACACTAAATAAAACAAAACAAGAGTCCTGAAAGCCATGTTTCCAGGCTAAACTAGGAAACAGGCCACATTCATCATTAGTGCTAGTCCTTATGGATAGACCTTTATCCTTCCCCACAGCTGTATCTTTAATCCCTAAACTGAAGCCTTTCAAATCAGTGCCTAGGGACTTTCTTGGTGGTCCAGTAGTTAAGATTCCACACTTCCAGTGCAGGGGGCACAGGTTCAGTCCCTGGTTGGGTAACTAAGAGCCCACACGGTGAGTCAATTATTTGCTCTAAGTCAAAAGCACCTTAAATAAGTCACCATCTTTGGCTCTACCCTGTTGACCACAGTCTATTTCACCAAGAAGGCACCTCACTTCAGTCTATCAACTTACATTTGTATGTGATAAATACCATCAATAAACCCTGTGTCTAGATGTCCTTACCTTTCATTCTCAGATCTGTGCTCCTATAAGTTTTTCTTTTTTAACAATATGAACAATTCCTTGAGTACCAATTGTGTGCGTGCTAAGTTGCCTCAGTCATGTTTGACTTTTTGCCACCCTATGGACTGTAGCCTGCTAGGGTCTTCTGTCCACAGGCTTCTCCAGGTAAGAATACTGGGGTGAATTGCCATGGCCCTCCTCCAGGGGATCTTCCTGACCCAGGGGTCAAACCTGCATTGCAGGCAGATAATTTATGAATTGAGCCACCTGGGAAGCCCAGAGTACCATTTAAGCATATTTTATTCACATTCACTACAGTAATACCTGCAACGTCACCACACCTTAACAACCAAACAGGTGATGATATGACTGAATTCTAAATGCAATCAATAAGCAAATGGTTATCACACTGACTTCATTTCTGAGGATCTTATGTACAGCACAGTGACTATAGTTAATAATACACTATCGCATACTTGAAATTTTCTAAGAGAATAGATCTTAAGTGTTCCTACCACACAAACAAAAAATGGTGACTATATGAAATGATGAATATCTTAATCAACTTGACTGTGGTAATCATTTCAAAAGATACACATATATCAAAACATCACATTGCACACCTAAAATATATACAGTTTTTATTTGCCAATTTTACTCAACAAAGCCAGGGGGAAAAACAAAGTTATTTTCTGTTTTCCAGATTCTAATCATAATTATCTTTGGAGCTGCATAAAAACATAACTTTCCAACATATTTTTCAGTGACAATATACTCCATATGTATTTCCAAACACTAATTTATTGAAAAATATTGCATATTATTTTCATATAATTTTGCAGCCACCACTCTCATGACAGATACCTATCTTATTTATCTTTCTGTTTTTCCCCAATAATAAGCCATTATGGAAAATTTTGAATACATGTCTGAATTCTGTTATAAAGCTTTCCTGATTTTTTCCCCCAAGTCTTTGGTTCTTGATATGAATTTAAGCGTCATCAATTTGATTCCAGCACTGGTATATCTATAGTGTGAAAAAAATGTAAAAGACTCTGATTTCATAGAATAGATTCTAAACAACTCTTCAGGTTCACTGTTCTACTCCCTTTAACATCTTACTTTTTTCTTTTAATTTGGAGGTAAGTACAACCCAGTAGGTAGATAACAAAAGGAAAACTCAGGAATGCAGAGTTGAAAATGAGGTAAAACCTATGTTTTTCTATAGCCTAAAACAAAGTCTTCACCTTTCTCCCACTCTTTAAATTGGAGCCCCTGATGAAGATTTACTTAACATTTATAAAATCTAGAAGAGGAAAAACAGCCGTAGTATTGAATGAAAGTCAAGAGAAGTGTTTCATGTTGAAGAACAATCACAGTGTGTATTTATGTCTACTAGAAAAAAGGCATAAAGGATTCCCAGGAGGCTAATCCTATAAGTTAGTCACTGTTAACTCCAGTAGAAGCCATCCTCACAGCTGCCCTTATTTCTCAGCTGAAAATCCCTAAGGGTTCCAGCCACACCGTTGCTGTGGTGACTGCTGTGACCACGTGCTAGTTTCAACTGAAAAACATATTCAGATTGTCAGCCTGTGCCACCAGATGATTTTGGCTCAGAACATTAAGGTTCTGACATTGCCTTCTCAAAGCACGTTATCAGTCCAACAAGTGGCAGTAAAAGAAAGCTGACACAGAGCTCTTGTCTAAGCTGGGAGCCAGTCAGGGTCTTGGGGGATGATGATGTCTTTGGTCATCTCATTTAGTCTAGTCTTCAACTTTATGACTGAAGAGTCTGTTCTATTGGTATGCCTAGAGACTGTTAGGCTTTAGGGTGCCAGTTAACATTAATAAAATTCACAAAAGAATAATATATAAACTGGAACATCTATTATTTTTCACTGAGAAATGTAACCATCAAGAACACTGGAATTCCCATTCCCATTGGTCTCTGTGTGGTACCTAGAGAGTCAGATTCAAGTGGGAAGATTTCTGTTATTCGGGAATCAAAGACAAAAGAATAAGAGAGATGATTTTGGTGGCTGTTATTATCAAACTCAACAACTTCCCTTCAAATATTTTCTGAGTTCTTTGCAATGTATTTCCTCGTGTAAACCATCTTCCTTTACACAGTGCAAATACCAACGAGCTAGCCTGTATCATCAAACAGGCTAGTGCGGGTTTACAGTTTAAACTAATCTGATGAGTTTATAGTTTGATTGCCTTAATTTAGCATAGTACATCCCCAAATTTTCAGGTTCACAGTTACAAATCATTACTCAGGATGCTTCACCTCTACAGATGGCAAATGTGAGGGTGACTTTTCCTAATCTAGGCTTACGTACTAAGTCTTATGTACTAGTCTAAGTTTTGGGAACGCTTACACCAAACACCAGAAACAGGCCAGCTTTCCCAATTGTAGAAGAAGCAGGAAGACAGTATGGAATAAAGACTTGATAACAGTTTAATATTTGATTTCTGGCAAGAGATTTGATTTTTTTACATTCTCGTATCAGATAGTCACCATTTGTCGTAGGATCTCAGAAATGTAAACCCTTAAGAATCATGAGATACAAATGGAATAAAACTCAACTACCACCACCACAACAAAAACTAACAACCCAGTTGAAAAATGAGCAGAAGCTCTAAATAGACATTTCTCTAAAGAAGACACACAGATGAGCAAAAGCACATGAAAAGATGTTCAACATCATTAATTATTAGAGAAATACAAATCAAAACCACATCACCTCAGTCCAAATGGCAATCATTAAGTCTACAAATAAATGCTGGAGAGGGTGTGGAGAAAAGGGAACTCTTCCACACTGTTGGTGGGAATGCAAGTTGGTGCAGCTACTATGGAAGACAGAATGGAGGTTCCTCAAAAAACTAAAAATAGAATTAATATATGATCTAGAAATCCTACTTCTGGGCATATATCCAAACAAAACATTAATTCAAAATGATGTATGCACCCCTACGTTCATAAGCATTGCGCACAATAGCAAAGACATGGAAACAACCTAAATGTCCCCCGTCATCAGATGAATAAAAAGGATACATATACAACAGAATACTTTTCAACCATAAAAAAAGTGAAATAATGCCATTTGCAGCAATACAGAGAAACTTAGAGATTATCATACTAAATGAAGTAAGCCAAAAAGCAAAAGACAAATACCATATGATATCACTTATGTGTGGAATCTAAAATACGGCACAAACAAACAAACCTACAGGACAAATCTATGAAACAGACTCACATAGAGAATAGCCTTATGGTTGCCAAGGGGGAAGGGGGCTGGGGAAGGATGGACTGGAGTTTGGGATAAACAGATGCAAACTATTATATACAGAATGGATGAACAACAAGGTCTAACTGTACAGCATAGTAAACTGTACTCAGTGTCCTGAAATAAACCATAATGGAAGAGAGTATAAAAGAGAATGTAATATACATCTATAACTGAATTATTTTGCTGTATAGCAGAAATTAATACACTGTAAATCAACTATATATTTCAGTTTAAAAAAGAAAAAGAATCATGAGTGATATTCTATGGCTGATGGGGCATCCCTCAAAGTAGGATAGGTTTTGGAATCATTTTCATTTAAAGATTATAATTAAAAGTCATTTAATTTAAAAATTATAATGGGGCACCCACCACCGTGTCCCTGGCCAGGCCGAGAGGCAAAGGGGAGGGCATCATGCAGCAAACCATCCAGAAGGTGCTGGAGAAGAACCACCACCTGACCCAGTACACCCTGGACAACCTCAGCAAGGGCAAGGCAGCCGAGTGCACCCAGTGCCAGGAGATCCTGCACAGGAACCCAGTCTAGCTGGCCACAGTATGGGACTCCAGCCAGAACACGCAGTCCCCGCTTCTGCCCAGCCAACCCGGAGCATGATGCTGGGCCCCCAAGGTCTGCCCCGAGCGGCTCTGCCCAGGAACTGCACTCCACAGGGCAGCCTCACTGATCCCGTGGGCATGGCCTGCCGGGAGCTGTCAGGATGCCCCCTTGCTCGGATGACAAGGTCACGAGACTTCCCCCGTGAGCTTATCCAGCAGCAGCCGTGGCTCAGGGCCTGGCCACAGCCTCTTGGGACTGGCCTCGAAGAGTGTGTCCTTGCCAAGGGCCAACACACCATCAGCAACTAGGTGTCTCAGGCTAACGTCAAGGTGCAGTCAACCCCCAGCAGGCCTCATCCTGCTAGGCTAGGCCAGGGAGGGAGCCAGCACCCCCAGGAGCCAGTCCATGGCCTTGGATGGTGGGAGCCAGGCAGGGAGCGGCGATCCACAGGGCCCCCAGGGCCCCCCAGGTGGGCTCCTCCCAGGGTACCTGCGCCAGGAGAACTACCGCAGCCAGCAGTTTTCAATTGTAAAAACACACATTTAAAAATGTACCATTTTAACCATTTTTAAGTGCACAGCTCAGTAGCATCAAGTACTTTCACACTGCTGGGTAGCCACCACAAACCACCAACAACTCCAGAACCTTCTCATCTTCCTGAACTGAAACTCCATCCCCAGGAAACACTAACTCCCCGTCCCTGACCCCTGGCCACAAATATTCCCTGGAGAAGGAAATGACAACCCACTCCAGTATTCTTGCCTGGAGAATTCCATGAACAGAGGAGGCTGGCAGGCTATAGTCCATTGGTCACAAAGAGTCAGACACGACTGAGGGACGGACACTTAGGACTGAGTGATATTCCATTGTACGTTTAGATTACATTTCGCTGGTCCATGTATCTGTCCACCGACACTTGGGCTGCTTCCACTTTTGGGCTATCATGAATAGTGGTCTGTGAATGTGAGTTTACAAGTATCTCTTCGAGACTCTGCTTCCCATTCTTTGGGATACAGGCAGACCTCTGAGATACCGTGGGTTTGGTTCTGACCACTTCAGTAAAGCAAATATTGCAATTAAAAAATTGAAACTATAATGGAACAAATGAGCCAATAACACTGAAAGACTTGGGATAGCCCAGCCAGTTGGTATCTGTTCAAAGGACCTGCTGTGGGATGCTGCAGCTCTCTCTCCACCACCCTAATCTCAGCCCCTGTGGCAGCTTTCCCCCTGCATGAGCCACAGGCACAATGGCAAGAGAAGGAGATTTCAAATCTATTAAGGTAGGAAGAACCACTGCTTTGTAAGATGTGAGCTCTAAACAAAACCTTGGTGTAAGATCAGTGATACCACTACACCGTCTGTACACCACCAATGGACATGCTCCTAACCACAGAAAATGAACGGCTTGTGTGTTCAGAATCCGTGGTTCAATTACTGCAGCCCCATAATCATCATCTAAGTTGGACATCAGCACATTGGTAAAAAGCCCTTCTGGGGGCAGTGGAGGCCCCGTTAACTCTGACCCAAAAGTCCCTGTGATATATGTTGAACTCTCCCCACACTCTCATCTCGGGTAATTGGCAATGCCAGTGTGACACCATTACTCCCATCTGAGTTGGGGCAGTTAAGCCCTGTATTAACAAGACCTGTTTTAGCAATACCCCATACAATATCAGACTCCTCTCCTGTAAGACTCCCACAGTTGTATTTCTTGAGCAGTGACCCTGCATGATCCCATATTTTAAAAGGAAAAAAAAAAAGCCTCAGATCCAGAGACTAAAATAATAAAAATAATAGAACCTCTCTCTGAATCATCTCAAACATGCACAAAGCAGCTTTAACAATAAGCATCATAAGGGTAGAAACTTTGGGTACATCTGGTTCACCATTATCTCTCAGAATCTAGCTCAGTGCTGGCAAACCACATAACCTCAATGACTACATCTCTTTTCTGTTCCTAAAGGTCAGGCTTCATTTGCGTGTTCTGGTCTCCAGTCTTCAAGCACTACAGTTTAATCCATCTAGGCAGCTGGCTGCCTCCGTCTCCCCGAAGACTTCCAGGACAAGAGGCTACATTGCCTCCTCAGGCTGCTGAGTCATCTTCCTATCAGGAAATTGTCTCTGCCTTGGCTAAATAGGTAAGCAATTTTCTGACTATTTCAGACAGAAAACCTAAGTTTAAAAAAGATTACGTGAATAGCTCAAGGTTATACACAGACTCTGACCCAGTTAGGAGTAGAATCCAAGTGGTTCCTAACATTCAATCCTAATAGATTCCATACTGGTTATTTTGCAGGGGAACCTAGCTTTATCATTCATAGATATTGTTCCCAAATCACTCACTAGGAAATTCTACCTAAATATTGAAGGTGAAACAGCTTCACATATCCAATAGAGAGAGAATATATATCCAAAGAAATGTTTCCCACATGAAGAATGAATCGCTGCAAAGAAAAAACATTCATTTGGTTGTTTCATTTTAAAATAAGAGCCTTCCTCCCAGCTGCCACAATATCCAGATGCTCCATTTTTGTTACTAAACAATCTTTTTAACACCAAGCCCAAAATAAGTCACAATGTTAATGCAAGCATCTTGCAAGCTGAATGAAAGGACCCTGCCAAATTGATCAGAGAGGAAAATTGTGTCACAGATCTCTCTGAGAAACTTTCTATCAGATCACCAGTCAATAGGGTACCAACACCTGCTGATGCTCACTGAAAGACATGAGTCATAACAGACAGCTTTAGAAAATACATTTTCCTTCCGTAGTTAGCAATGCATGACTCACTAGAACTCTCCAGACACTATACTGCATGAATGACTCAAAACTCTACCAAGGACAGAGCACAATCCGTTCTCTTCCTGCACCAAGATTTCTCATTTCAGCTATCACTGATCTGTTAGCTTCCCTTAAAGGCAGAAAATCTTGGTCCGTTCTCCTTCCTCTTTTAAAGACAGTGGAACCACAAAACAGAAAGAGACTTACAGGCTCAGAGAATAAACTTACGGTTGCCGGGGGTGTTGAGGGCAGGATGGGGAGAAGGGGTAGTTAGGGAGCTTGGGATGGACATGTACATCTCTTGTATTTAAAATGGATAACCAGCAAGGACCTCCTGTAGAGCACAGGGAACTCTGCTCAATACTCTGTAATAACCTAATGGGAAAAGAATCTAAAAAAGAGTGCATACACTGCTATATTTAAAATGGATAACCAATAAGGACCTATTGTAAAGCGCAGGGAATTCTACTCAATGTTATGTGGCAACCTGGATAGGAGAGGAGTTTGGAGGAGAATGAATACATATATATGTATGGCTAAGTCCCATTGCTGTTCACCTGAAACTATCACAACATTGTTACTTGGCTATAGCCCATACAAAATAAAAACTTAAAAAAAAATTTAAAAAACCAGCATACAAATATTTTGATATAAAAATTAATATTGGAGGTGGGTGGAAGGGAGGCTCCAGAAGGAGGGGATATGTGTATACTTATAACTGATTCACATTGCTGTACCACAGAAACCAACACATTATAAAGCAATTATCCTCTAATTAAAAAATAAATTAAATATAGCTAATAAAAAATAAATATTGAATGCTGCAGGAAAATAGAAATCATACGTTATAGAGAATGCTGACAACAGTCTTCAGCTGGCCCAACTCCCACCATCTGGGAGGTCAGGTTGGACAATGATCATGGTTAATCTCCTTCTAGAATACTGAGTGATGAGTAGAGATTATTGCAGTTTGAGAAATATTTTATTGTTAAAGATCAATGACCTGCCCATCCAAATCTTCAATAGGCAATAACAGTAATCAAGGAGGACTTCCCTGGAGGTCAGTGGTTAAGAATCCAGCTGCCAATGCAGGGGACACAGGTTCTATCCTAGGTCCAGGAAGATCCCCCTTACCACAGGGCAGCTAAGTTGGTGTGCCACAGCTACTGAGCCGGAACCCACGCTCCACAACAAGATAAGCCACTGCAATGAGAAGCCCTGACACCACAGCAAAGGGTAGTCCTCGATCACCTCAACTAGAGAAAGCCCGCATGCACAACAAAGAGCGAGCATAGCCAGAAATGTACAAGCAAATAAACAATTCTTTAATAAACAAAGCAAAAATAATATCAATGAAAGATTAAAATTTTATTTTAAAAATAGTACTCAAAGATACTTTGAGAAATAGTTACAGAGTTGTTCTCCATGACAGAGGTCTTGATTTCTCTCAAATAATATTCTCTTTGATAATCATAGTAGCCTCCCAGTCAAGGACCACACTTTCATGCTCTTTCCTTTCCATTCCATCTAGCCGTCCAACTCCAGATTAATTTTCCTGAAAGACTTTTCTGATTGTAATGTTAGCTCAGTATGGTAACAAAGAGCACAGGTCTAAAATTAGACCCCCTGATGCCAAAACTTGAATTCACAAATTAATTTTTAAATCTCTCTGTGCCTCTGCTTTGTTATCTGTGACAGACAGTTTGTGAGATGCTTGCATAACTATCATTTTTAACTCTTTGTGTTAAAAGTGAGTGTGTAAGAAAATAGAGTGCTCATGGTTAAGAGCATTTTGGAGTCAGACCTGGGAGAAAGTCCTGGTTCTGCCATTGAACTGGGGCTTCCCAGGTGGTGCTAGTGGTAAAGAATCCTCCTGCCAACACAGAAGATATAAGAGATGTAGGTTCGACCCCTGGGCTGGGAAGATCCCCTGGAGGAGGGCATGGAGAATTCCTGGAGAATCCCATGGACAGAGGAGCCTGGCAGGCTACAGTCCATGGGGTCACACAGAGTTGGACACAACTCAGCACACCACTGAACTGTCTACGAGTTATCTACTTCTGTGGAACAAATTACCCCCAAACTGTCAGGCTTACAATAGTAATAATAGTTTTTCATCTTCCACAGCTTCTGTAGTTCAGAAATTTGGGAGCAGTTTGGCTAAGTGATGCTGGCCCAAGGTCTCTCATGGGGTTGCAAACAGCTGAAGACTAGACTGGGGCTGGGAATTCTGTTTCCCAGATAGCTCACTCATATGACAAGGTGCTGTAGGCTATTGGCAGGGAGACTGGTTTCCTTCCATATGGGCTCCCCAGGCAGGTTAAGTGATCTGATGACTTGGCCACTGGCTTACCCCAAAGCAAGTGAGCCACAGGAGCAAGGCAGAGGCCACAACAACCTTGCCTTGGAAGTTACATGACCATCACCTCTGCCATTTTCTACCAGTCACACTGCTCATCCCTGACTCAATGTGAGAGGGGACTTCACCACAGTACTGTCACTAGAAGGAAGGACCATTGACAGCTATCTTGGAAAACCACTGCTGAGAAGACTTTGGACAATGTTTTTATCTTTAGTGCTTTAAATCTTGTTCTCCTTATTCGTCTAATACAGACAATAATAATATGTCTGTTTCATAGGATTGGTATGAGAATTAGGTGAGATAATGCATGTAAAGTACTTAGTATGTAGTAAGTACTCAAAAAACACTACTGAGTATTATTATAATCCACTGTTGCTGTTCAGTCACTCAGTCATGTCCTACTCTTTGCGACCCTATTGACTGTAGCCTGCCAGGCTCCTCTGTCCATGGGATTCTCCAGGCAAGAATACTGGAGCGGGTAGCCATTCCCTTCTCCACAGGATCTTCCCAACCCAGAGATCAAACATGGGTCTCCTGCATTGCAAGCGGATTCTTTACCATCTGAGCCACCAGGGAAGCCCCATTAGTAAATAAGATGGATACAATTCCTGAACTAAGGGCTTAGGAAGAAAATAAGTAATTAGTCAAGTCTCCAAAATAGACTTTGACAAGTGCTATAGTAGGGGCAGTATCAAAAGTATTATGGAATTGCTGAGTGGGCTCACCTAACCTGGTCCAGAGGGTGGTGGAGATGAGTGAAGGTTCCAAAAGGAATAGCATTTAAGCAGAAGACAGAAAAGGATGCAATATGGTCAGAGCATTCCAGGCAAAGAGAACCTCTGTTTCAAAGGTCAAGTGGAAAGCAAGCCCATGGTACATCTCAAGAACTAAAAGCAGCTCAGTGTGGCTGCAGTATAAGAAACAAGAGGGCTCTCGTTACCATCTTTCTAAATTCCATATATATGCATTAGTATACTGTAACGAGAACCCTGTATGCAAGACAGCAAAAGAAACGCAGATGTATAGAACAGTCTTTTGGACTCTGTGGGAGAGGGCAAGGGTGGGATGATATGAGAGAACGGCATTGAAACATGTTAATTATCATATGTGAAATCAATTGCCAGCCCAGGTTTGATGATCAGGGCTGGTGCACCGGAATGACCCAGAGAGAGGGAATCGGGAGGGAGGAGAGAGGGGGGTTCTGGAAGGGGAACATATGTATACCCATGGCAGATTCATGTCAATGTATGGCAAAACCAACACAATAATGTAAAGAAAATTTAAAAAAAATAAATTAATTAATTTTTTAAAAAGAAAGAAAAAAAAAAAAAGAAAGAAACAAGAGGGCAAGTGACAGGAGATGAGAGGTCCAGACAGGAAAACATCAGTATTATAGTGAAAGTCAGGATGGACAGACAGACAGCTGGAGAATGATGTTGATAAGACATGGTGATGAACTGAAAACGGAAAGGGGCAGAAGATATGCCAAAGATGCCACTCAAGTTTCCAGTTTATGAAATTAGTTAGAAACCTGCAGAAAGAGCAATACTTTGTTTTATCCAGGGTAGGGGTAAAGATGAGTTTGACTTTGGACAAACAAACTTGAGTTGCCCATGAAACCTACATAATGTCCAAGAGGCAGTTGAATATCAGGGTAGGGAGCTTGGGAGAAGTGTAGATTTGGAAGTCATCAACATGTTACTTCTTGTTTTTATTTTTAAATTAAAAATATATACATTTTGGCCATGCTATGCAGCACTGCAGATGGTGTCTGCAGCCATGAAATTAAAAGATGCTTGCTCCTTGGAAGAAAAATTATGACCAACCTAGACAGCATATTAAAAAGCAGAGACATTACTTTGCCAACAAAGGTCCATCTAGTCAAGGCTATGGTTTTTTCCAGTAGTCATGTATGGATATGAGAGTTGAACCATAAAGAAAACTGAGTGCTAAAGAATTGATACCTTTGAACTGTGGTGTTGGAGAAGACTCTTGAGAGTCCCTTGGACTGCAAGGAGATCCAACCAGTCCATCCTAAAGGAAATCAGTTCTGAATATTCATTGGAAGGACTGATGCTGAAGCTGAAGCTCCAAAACTCTGGCCACCTGATGCAAAGAACCAACTCATTGGAAAAGACTCTGATGCTGGGCAAGATTGAAGGCAGGAGGAGAAGGGGATGACAGAGGATAAGATGGTTGGATGGCATCACTGACCCAATGGACATGAGTTTGAGCAAGCTCCTGGAGTTGGTGATGGACAGGGAAGCCTGGCGTGCTGCAGTCCATGGGTTGCAGAGTCAGACATGACTGAGCAACTGAACTGACTGAACTTCATGCAGCATTTGTGATCTTAATTGCCTGACCAGAGATCGAACCCATGTTCCCTGAAGTGCAAGTGCAGACTCTTAACTATTGGACCACCAGGGAAGTCTCATACTTCCTGCTTTCAAATGATGAATCTGAAACACAGAATTGTGAAGTAACCTGCTCAGAGTCATACTAATAGGTGCAGGGCAGAGATTTAAACACTAGTTTTTCCATATCCCCTGTCTTTGCCCTTTCCATGGAGATTTGCAGCTGTAATGATGTGCTTTGATTAGGAGTGTCAGGAAGACGTTAGAGCAGAACCATGCTCTTTCATTTCCATTGCAGATTTCCATTTCTAGAACATATAGAGAAATGTGAGTGTGTCTTATTGTGTAGCTATGCAGTTTCTGCAGCTTGTGCAGCCACCAAATCACCTACTGACAACAGCCAGCTACTCATCCTAGTCCTTTGGATGCATTTCCAACAAGAACTCTCTATTAAACTGAAAGTAATCTAGTAACATCTGAAACTTCCCTTCCCTACTTCTATAATCCACCCCAAAGAGTACAAACAGTCAGAGAAGCCCTCCTTTTACAAGTACCTTAGACCCCCTGTCTGTTTTCCTGTGCTACCTAAGAAGCCTGTGTGGGAGGAAGAGCCAGGCATCAGTATGTCAGTTGCATCAAGACCTGGAGCCCCATCAGTCATTCATGCAGCCATTAAATGGAAGCCAAACTTCCCAGGTCGCTGAGTAAGTGGATTAAATACAACTTTTACAATAACTTTACATTGAATATCAAACAATGACCAGAAAAGACATAGGGGTGAATGATCATTCTGGCTGCATTATTTTATGGTCTTCAGAACACAATTAAAAACAATGGAAGATGCGGAGCTATAAATTAAACACTAGGGCTTCTCTGGTGGTAGTGAAGTGTCCACCTGCCAATGCAGGGGACGCGGGTTCAATCCCTGATCTGGGAAGATCCCACATGCTTGGAGCAACTAAGCCCGTGCACCACAATTGTTGAGCCTGTGCTCTAGACCCCGGGAGCTGAAACTACTGAGACCACCTGCCGCAACTACTGAAGCCCCTGTGCCCTAGAGCATGTGCTCCACAACAAGAGAGGCCACCATGATGAGAAGCTGTGCACCATAACTAGAGAAAAGCCTGTGCAGCAAGTAAGACCCAGGACAGCCAAATATAAATAAATAAAATTATTAAGAAAAATATTAAAAAATAAGTTCTAGAGGTACCACTGAGAGCTTTCCCTGGCAGGGAGGCGGGCCCACTTTCCAGCCTTCTCTCCTTCAACAAGCATTTCCTGAGCCAGTCCCTATCTCCCTTCAGTTCTGATTGGTCCTGTCTTTTCTGCTTCTCTGCCTCAAGCCTAACGAGCTTTTTCCCAGATTTCTCAATCTTAACTTATGACTTAAAGAGTCATTTAACACTATTAACCCTGTTCCTCCTACAATTCTGATCCCCATCCTACAAAGCTGATCCCCTGCTTTGACTGACGTCACTCCCCTCCCACTCATTTCCTGCCTCTCTGTCAGCTTCATCTGTACTCCTGTTATTGACAGCGCTTCTTCTTTATGCCCTTTGAGTGATGCATTTCCTGAGATTCTCATCTGGGTCTGCCTTCTGAAATCCTTATTCTTAATTCCTTAGTGATCTCATCAACGTCCCCCTTTCCCCATTCCAGCTTTAACTATTTGGAGATAACTTCCAAATCCACTTCTCCATTCCTGAGCTTCCCGTCATGTATTTTCAGATGCCTGGTAAATATTTCTCCTTGGCTGTCCTGACAACCCCTCTAGGGCTCAGATGCTCAGTCATGTCCAACTTTTTGTGACTCCATGGACTATAGCTCACCAGGCTCCTCTGTCCAGGGGATTTTCCCAGCAAGAATACTGGAGTGGGGTGCCATTTCCTCCTCCAGGGCGTCTTCCAGACCCAGGGATTGAACCCACGTCTCTTACATCTCCTGAATTGGCAGACAGATTCTTTAGCACTATCAGCCCCTCTAAATCACGTGTTTTTGCTGTCTTATCCATTCTTGAGCATAGCCCTCTAGTCTTCCACCCACTCGGGCTTGAAATCTTGGAGCCACGGCTCCATTCACTTTAATCTTCTCAATCTCTGGAGCCTACTGTCTAGAAAATAAAGCCAAGACTCCTTAGGTGGCCCTCATAGCTCTAGAAAAATCTAGCTTCAGCCTATCTTTCCAGCCTTTCTAACTTCTTACATTTCTCTTCTTTCTACCCTAATCCTTTCCTCATGCTCTTCCACTTTTGTTGTACCCTGTATCTTTCATTTCCATCTTTTCCCTTACCTTCAAAGGCCATTTCTCATCGCAACACTCATCCTTAAAAAAAAAAAAAAACCTTTAACTTTGTCTTGGGGTATAGCTGATAAACAATGATATGATAGGGACTCAGTCATACATATACATGTATCCATTCTCCCCCAAACTCCCCTCCCATCCAGGCTGCCACATAACATTGAGCAGGGTTCCCTGTGCTCTGCAGTAGGTCCTTGTTGGTTATCCATTTTAAATACAGAAGTCCAACCCTCATTTTTAACTATTGGTATAGAACCCATTCTCAAGCTCATCTTAATCACCATATTCCCAAAATATGGTGTTTCCTCCACCTGTGAGAAACCAGTCATCCTTGAGGTCCAGATGCACGCTGTCTCTGTATTCAATCTACCACCAGCCCCAGAAATTCTGTTTTCTCAATATCACTTGAATCCACCCATTTTTATCTCTACTACAAGATCTTTGTCTAAGTCAGCACCATTTTTCACTTGGATTACTAGCATGGTCTTCCAGCTGACCTGCTAGGTCCTCTGTAGCCCATCCCCAGCTTGTACCTCATGATACAGAATGGTTTTTCTGAGCACAGATCCAGTCAGAACCCCACCCCATCTTCAGTGCCTTTCCCTGCTTGCTGCCCAAATTCACAGGCCCTTGTGCTGTGGATTCTTCTCCCTTCTACAGCTGCTCTGGCTCGTCTCAGTCTGGACCATGCCCCCTCCTATTGTGCGGCCCTTTCATCTTTTGTTCCCTCTGCCTAAAATTCTCTTCCCTTTTGACCCTGCTCCCTCATATTTAGAACTCATTTTAAACGTCCCTCCTTCAGAAAAGCCTTCCCTGACTACCTTCCCCCACTTATCCATGGTTCTGTATGTAAACTGCCCTTCATGGTATCTTCCCAGTTCATTATTTTACCATATATTTCAATTATTTGCTTCACACCAGCCTTCTCCACTAGATGCTCACCATTTTATCTGTTTTTATCCCTAATTTCCAACAATGCCTGAATATAGGAGGAGATACACAATAGATACTCATTCATTGAATGAGTGAATTGTTACTCTCTGCTCTCCAATTCCCTGATGAAAAGGAATCTCTACTTTATCCACTATTTCTTTCATATTAACCACGGTTTTCTCAAAATGAAGGTGAGAAATTTTAATCCACTTTGTTTAACAGGGCCTGTGTGTCTAATAACAGCCATAATTCCATGTTCCAGCTTTCAATTTTTAATAATCAATGGGTAGAAAAACTGGTTGCGAGAGGGAAAATATTAGGTGGATCTGAATGAGGTTAAGGGAGTTGTATGCTTTGACTACACAGCAGACAAAAGTAATTTATATATCTTTCCTTCATCCCACACAAAGCTAGTTTTCAGAAATTCAAACCAAACTAGGCCCTAATAAATGTGATGTTCACAGGTCATAATGAAGATTTTTTAAAGAGATTTCCCCCCCTAGTCAACTAATTGATTTTAAAGCTCTTATTGCAAGTGACTCACACTGATTTTAAAACTAAAAACTTTCCAAATCTCTTTATCTCTGACATTTGTGCATAAGCCCAAGAAGAGAGTGAGAGCAACACTGACTCCGGAAAAACATTCAGAGCAAATACAAATACATTATCTGTTCTCACATCTGGCTCTAATGAGATACATGCGCAAAAATCTGCTTGTAAACATTCCTGCTCAGCTGTCTCGAATTCCACTGATAAGGACTGAGAGGACAAGAGGCGGCTGTAAAAAGGTACAGAGAAATGGAAAGAACATTAGGTAACAGAAAACCAGGATTCTAGTTTTCACCTCCACAGCTTACTAGTTACTAGACAAAGCATTTAATTACTCAGTGCCCATGTTTGGGAACTAGAAAATGGCAGTGAAGGAGCTTTCATTCAGGAGGGTAGAATGACCCACATTCGCTGACCTCATTGTCCTCTCAGATAGCCCTTAGATCAATAATAAAGATGTATGAGGAGGACACATCCATAACAGTATCAAGAACTAAAGCCTTGGAAATGACTCATGTTGAGAGAGGAAGTCACAGCCCAGGACCCAAGCAGGAGACTGCAGCAGAGACAGGAGTTGAAATTGTTCCTCCCTGTAAGATCAGAAGGAACTCTAAGCCCAGAGTTAGCAGATGTGAGAACAAAAGTGAGCTGCAGATGACAATAAGCATGATTCACCTGGGTGGGGAAGATCCCCTGGAGAAGGAAATAGCAATCCACTCCAGTATTCTTGCCTGGAAAATTCCATGGACAGAGAGGCTGGAAGGCTTCAGTCCATGGGGTTACAAAGGATCAGACAGGACTGAGTGACTGAGCATGCTCACACTAAACATCCATTAGAAGCAGACTAGTTTTCTCCCTCTCCATGAACCTCACATACCCCAGGGGTAAGGCGTACCAGATCTTCACAATAATAATCTAGTACTTTACTCATAAATATAAATGGAAAGCTAAGGAATCCTCATAATTGAGAAAAAAATCAAAACAGTCCCAAAGAAGGACGCCAAGATGAAGGTGAAATTGTGAAAACTTCCCAGAGAGTAGAGCATAATTTTAAAATATGGAGTGGAGATGGGGACCAAGAGAAATCCAGAAGATAAATCCAGGACAGTCATCATGCATCTAAGAGGAAATCCAGAAAGAGGTAGAAAAAAACAAAGGAGCTTTAACAATTAAAATAATGATTCAAGGACACTTCCTAGAGCTGAAGAAAGGCTGGAGCTGTCAGAGTGAAAAAGCCCACTGAGTGACCAAATAGATGAAAGTTCAGAAAACTGAAAGGGATAGAAACATTTTTAAAACTTCAGGGACAAATAATAGATTTCCTACCCACCCCCCAGAGAATCAGATTGATATTGGATTTTTCATCAGCAGTCTTAGCAACTAAAACACAATGCAGAATTGCCTTTTAAAGGATGAAGGAAAATTATTTTGAAACAAGAATTATATGTTTGGCCAAACTGTCAATCACAAAGTCAGTAAAAACAGATTTTCATACTTGTTATGACTTACAAAATTAAGCTCCTGTCCAACTTTTGTGACAACTGCTTTAAATTTTATTACATGTTTTTTAACACAAAAGGGAACCCAAGAAATAGAAAACTGTACTGTATGATACAAATATTAAGGGCTATAACCCAGAAGTGAGGCAATCAAAGAAATTTCAGTATTTTAGATGCATAGTATACCTAGATAGCAGTTGATCCAAACTTAGAAGTCATAGGATTCCAAAAAAAAAAATGTATTCAAGAAGAAAGTGGATTCCTTTAAAATACATAGTAAGGTTTTTTTAAAAAATCAACAACAACTATGTAAGTGATTTGGTGAGGACTTGTGATCTTCTATCAAAACTGTCTTAGACTGGATATCCTAGCTGTCTTCATCAGTTTGGGCTGCAGTCACAAAAAATCATAGACCCGGTGAGTTAAACAACAGACATTTATTACTCACAATTCTGGAGGCTGGAAAGTTAAGATTGAGGTGCTTGCAGATTTGGTGTCTGGTGAGAGTCCTCTTCTTGGCTTGCAGATAAGAAAATTTCTTGCTGTTTGCTCACATGGTTTTTTGTGGTGTGTTTGGATAGAGAGAGAGGAAGGGCTCTGGTCTCTTTTTTCTTTTCTTAAAAGGACGCTAATCCCTTCATGAGGGCTCCAACCTCATGACCTCATCTGAACTTAATTACCTCCCAAAGGCCCCACTTCCTAATACTGTCACAGTAGGGATCAGGACTTCAAAAGAAAAAATTTTGAGGAGGAAAAATATTTAGTTGATAATGCCAGCAGAGCTTAAGATGAGGATTCTGTTACAAGTGATTTATTGAGGAAACGCTCTTTGGAGAAGGAGAATGAGGGAAATAATAAAATATTTTTAAAAAAGCTAAGCAAGAATGTGGCTCTGCTCAATACAAGCTGTATAGTGACTCCACAGGGAAATAGGGATCACAAATTGCAGGAGAGAATGGGCCCCATCTTGCAGCAAACTGGGCTACTGCCCCTGTGTCAGTCATTCAGACAGTCAACCAGCTACAGGCTTGTGTGAGAAGGGGTAACCTCCCTGGAAAGGCAGCTTTCATTAGGCCCAGGACAATTCTCGAGAGAAGCGGGCATTTATGAGCTCTTAGAAGCCAATGCTGATTGCAGCTGAGACATGGCTGTAAGCGAAACGACAACATAGGGGAAAAGTTAAGCAACTTAAAATTCTAGGAAAAACAAAAAGCTGTAAAAAAAAAAAAAAAAACCAATAACAATAGATCCAAATGTGATCCAAACTGCAGCATTGTAGTCCAATTTTGGACATTCAGTATCACCTAAGTCTCATTTGACTTTGACACTTGAAACATTCTCTTTTAAATTACATAGGTTTAATTACAAGACTACCTTCACCAATGTGTAACTAATCACTAATTAGATGTTGTTGTTAAGTCGTGTCCAACTCTTTTCTGACCTCATGGACTATATATAGTGCATGATATTTTTATAATCATACTAGAATAAGTTTCATGTTTAAATTTTTTTAATTAACCCATAAACAAAGCATCTAAGAATTAGTTAGAGTTACAGGACCCAAGGTAAAAATTTAAAACCTTAACATACAAAAATTACTTCTATCAGTAGCATTACTTCTATCAGTAATGCTGATAGAAGTTTGGAGTAAAAGGGAGAGAGATGAGGTAAAGGGTAATATTCTTTGATGAGGTAAAGAGTAAAAATTCTTCATCTGCCATAAAATGGGTAAATACATTTTTTCTAAAATTGAAATATGAAGCATTCAAGATTTTAAGCACTGTGTTATTTAGTATTATAAAGACATGCAATGAAGAGCTAAAGTAAACATATAACTAGCAAAAAGTTGAGTGAGAGAGAAAGGTATTATAAATAAGCTAAATTTCTCACTTTCACAAAAAGGAATCCATTTAGAGTCTTAGATTCTACCTAAGGCTGACAAACAAAGAAATGACCAGATACTATTATTTGAAATTATAGAGAAAAGTGCCTGAAGAAGAGAAAAGGAAAGCAGTTGAAATGGTAACATATGAGGAAAGGTCTGGGGAGAGATTTTTTTTTTCAGTCGCTCAGTCATCAGACTCTTTGCAACCCCATGTACTCTAGCCCACCAGACTCCTCTGTCCATGCAGTTCTCCAGGCAAAAATCCTGGAGTAGGTAGCCAGTATTTGCTGGCTACCTACTTTCCCCAGGGGATCTTCCCAACCCAGGGATCAAATTCAGGTCTCCCGCACTGCAGGCGGACTTTTTTTTATCATCTGAGCCACTAGGGAAGCCCTTTTTAAAAAATTTTTATTTTGTAATTGTCTGTATTGTTGGGGGTTTCTCTGTCTTCATGTATTGTTTTTGTAGCACTAATAAAAATGGCAGTAAGAATACTTTCTAACCTATCCCATCAAGTAATCAAGAAGGTTCATTAAGATAATGTATAGGAAAGCAATTTGCAAACTCGTAAGTGCTAAGATAAATGTGAAGCATTATTAAGAGAGCAGTCTTAGGCAGTTCAAGATTGCGGAAGGAACTGTAGCGCGTTCCTTTATCAAGCCCTATTTTTAAGGTGCCAAGATCCAAATTAAAAAGGAAGCTGTCTCTAAAATGCTGACCATAAAATATCTGAAAGAAAAAATGTGCTGAGAGAAAGTATTTGGAAGAACGACAAGAAGAAAATTTAAATAGTGTTTTGAAAGAACTATTAGGTTTCTATCAGGTTCTTTCTATAAAACAAAAACACTGGGGGAACTAAACATCAACAGCAGTAGTATCATCTTAGAAAGCAGGTATCACAGGAAAAAACAATTTATAGTTAGAATAAATTGTTACATCTAAACCATTTTCAGATACTTTTGTAAATAGTCTCATAATTAGCATCACAAATGTTTTAGAATACTGTGTTTTCATAACTTGTTAATTAGGCAGGTAGTTCTGCTCAATAGTCCCATTAAGGGCTTTGAAATAAAATTGTTGGTTCATGTGTCTATCTCCTTTGCATAAAAAGGAATTTCTCAAAACAAGGACCTATGTCTTAAAACACTTTGTTCTGCATCTATTTCTTATCTTGGGGCCTCCTAGCATATAGTCCTAGCACTCAACAAGAGTTTGTTAAATGGACAAATTGATGAAAGAACTAGAAAACAATGCTTTTTTTAAAAAAATAAAATTATCCAAAGCATACCCTTGGTCTGTCTGTGACGATGAGGACATACTTATTCAGATACTCTATAGGGTTCCTGATCTCTAAGAGACCCGTCTGAAAAATGAAAATAGTGGTTTCTACTTCAGAAGGATTTTTGTAATGATTTGCTGAAAATAGTGGATGAAAAGTTCTGGGCACATAGTGAATTTTCATTAAATGGTTATTATTATTGTTATTTGGCTGTGCTTCAGTGGCCCCGTGGACTATAGCCAGCCTGGTTCCTCTGTCCATGAAATTTTTCAGGCAAGAATACTGGAGCAGGTTGCCATTTCCTCTTTCAGGGAACCTTCCTGACTCAGGGATCGAACCAGCATCTCTTGCATCTCCTTCATCTCCTGTGTCTCCTGCATTGGCAGGCGGGTTCTTTACCACTAGCGCCATCCGGGAAGCCCCATTATTATTAGCAGCAACTACAAATAATCGCTGAGAGGGCAGTATCTACAGTCACTGCTCACAGATCTAGACCAATAAAGATAAACAAATTGTCAAGGAGGAGAAATGAACAAGCTCCCAGGCCACCCTACTGTGCCTCTCTCTCCATGGGCTCCATGGTCAAGATCCTCAAAGAGAGTATCTCCGCTGGCCCAGCAAGAGAGCATGCATAGGCTAAGAGGGTTAGTTACAGAGATATTCGTACAGAATTCTCTGTGAGCATCCTTTCCCACCCCCAACTCCAAACCTACCCAGGGGCAAAAAAAAAACCCACCTTATTCATCTTAGTCCCCCCCGACCCAGTTCCTAGTAAGTGTGTCTCAGAGTACTAAATGAGTATTGGTTCCATGGCCCTAAGTTAGTCAAAGCAAGAGACTGATTGATGGGAACAATCCAGAAAGTGGTGGTTGGTAAAGAGGGCTCTGATCTCAGTAATTCACAATGCAAACAGCAGGAAATCCCATGAACCTAAAGGAGTTGTAGTCTGACCATGGGCTCAGAGGTTCTGGTTCTACAGGCCCCAAAACTACCCTCAAATAAAGAGGCCAGAAGCAGGTCCTTATTTAAACCATCAAGCTTTATATCAGAGCCTTCCATCCTGGCTCTGATGTACTGAAGTTGGAAATTGGTGACCAAGCCTTCTTTTAGGGTCTCCACTTGAGGCACCAGGGTCTCCAGGAAAAGATGAAGAAAGGACCCATTTCCTCCCCACAGGTCTAGAATTCCCATCTTTCCCAAGCCTTAGTCTTACAGCTGTTGGCTTGTATGATACAGCAATAACACCGATGTCTTCCTACTGGAGTCTCCTTGGTTCTGTGATTTTTCTGATTGCATGGGGAATATTTTATCTTTGCTCTCTCATCGTTCTCTTGGAGTCCAGCTTCATTTTTTAAACTAAAGAGGATAGCACACCAAAAAAATTTGGCAGTAGACTGACATCATTTTATACCTAGGTTCAGTTTCTTATGATCACATGCTTCATCTTTAGAATGTTCTTTTTATTTGGGTAAGAAAGATTTAAAAGACTCTGCGAAAAATTGAATGTGCAAAAAAAATTTGTGATTCTGTGCGTTACAGAGAGTGCATCAGAACACCATTTCCTTTGGTTCATTTTAGAGCCAGGCGTGAGATTGAACGTGATCACATCCTTCACGTCTCTGGGTGGCATACTTCATTCAGACCTTTATCACACGGTACAGTATCAATGTCTCCTGATCTTCCAGCACCCCCGCTGATTAAACAGCAAGGATCATTTTTCTTGGCCCTGTAATGATTTTGCAGTAAAGGGCAGAATTGATTTCAGAGCTATGACTCAGGGCCTGGTAAAAAATATTGGCCAAGAAGTGGGTGTAAGCGGCCACTGGCACCCTGGGGACTTCTATACCTTGAAGAGAAATCTAAAAATATGCATGCAATCAAAGCTGCTACTTTAAGGAAAACCATTTAAGTTATTTGACAACTATAGCTTTCTTCTTGGGAATCTTTAAAGGATTAAGTAGTTTGCTATATTAATACTTTTTCTTCAGCCATTTTGTGGGGAGGAAAGTGGGGTAGTATAAAAAATAAGACCTTTTTCTTCCAAGCCTACTATGTACCTGTCGCCAAATAGGGCTAAACAAATGAAGCGTAAGAACTGACTCGTGCCTTCCAGGAGTTTCTATCTAGTTCAGGGGGCTGAAATCAGTTCATTAATGAAGCAAAAGACCCTAACGGAGTGGTCAAAGAGGCCAGTGTTAATGGGGCTCAAGAATGAAGGTGATTGTGCTCCTGGACTGGGGGGACACAGTAGTGGAGAAGGGGCTTCGCAGAAGCTGAGCACAGGCCACGGGGCTTCAGGCATGAGCCTCTGTCACTGTGACCTCAAGAGACAGAAGGGAGGCTTGAGAGGAAGGGGGCGTGAGAGAGCTTCTTCTTTTTTAAAAATTGGAATATAAGTGCTTTGCAATGTTGTGTCAGTTTCTGCTATACAATGATGTGAATCTGCTATATGCATACATATAGCCCTTCCCTCCCCTCTCCCATCCCACCGCTCTAGGTCATCACAGGGCACCAAGCTGAGCTCCCTATGCTTTGTAGCAGGTTCCCACTAGCTATCTCTTTCCTCCCTGGTAGTGTATATATGTCAGTCCTGCTCTCCCAGCTGGTCGCACTCTCCCCTCCCCCCACCCACGTCCTCATGTCCATCCTCTCCATCTGTATCCCTACTCCTGCCTTGGAGATACATTCATCTGTACAATTTCTCTAGATTCCACGTATATGTGGTGCTGTACAATATTTGTTTTGCTCTTTCTCACTTACTTCTTGCTCCGAGCCTCGAGCTCCCAGCTCCAGCTTTCTCCAATCACGTGGAAGGAGCAGATGCTTTTCCACTTTGGGCAGCGACACTGGCTATAATGCAGGCGCCACAAACTGTTCCTCCCCCACATCTCGCTGCCCACAGGTGAAGCCCCAGGCATAGCACCCCACAGCCTAGCTCCGGGCTTCCTGCCTGGGGTTCTTTCCAATACCAATCCCTCTCCATCTTTGCACACTTCAAAACATGATTCTTGAAACCTAACGTGTCCTTTCTTAAAGATTTACTTATTTATTTTTTGGCTATGCTGGGTCTTCGTTGCTGTGGGAGGGTTTTCTGTAGTTGCTGCAAGTGGGGGCTACTCTCCAATTGCAGTGCACAGGCTTCTTGTTGTGGGGGCTTCTCTTGTTGGGCAGCTTGGGCTCTTGGGTGCATGGGCTCAGTAGCCACAATATGTGAATTCAGTAGTTATGATTCACCAACCATAGAGCACAAGCTCAGTAGTTGCTCTGCGGCAAGTGTGATGTTCTCCACCCAGGAATCAAACCCATTTCTTCTGTGTTGGCAGGTGGATTCTTTACCACTGAGCCACCAGGGAAGCCTCTAATAATAATATGCTTTCTTAACCCCATGCTTTCACACACACTGTCCCATCTATCACCCAGAGAAGTCTTCTTGTCATCTTTCCCCTTTGAAATCATATCTATCCTTAAGACTAAGCTTCCATATTCTTCGTTTACAAAATCTTCCCTGATTCAACCCCTAAGCCACTGACTGCCGGGCTGAAGATAATCTCACTCCACCAATGCTTGCAATACCATTTTGTTGGTAGTTTTTATCGCGTTCTTCACATTATACCTTGACCTGAATTCTCTGTGAACATTCTTTGCACCCCACCAAACTCTTGGAGGGGCAAGACAAATGCCTCTTTCATCTCTGCCCTGACCCCAGTTTCCTTGTCTGTTTCTCCTACAGAGCCCCAAATAAATATGGGTTGTATGAAAGTGAAAGTGCTAGTTGCTCAGGCATGTCCAACTCTTTGCAACCCCATGGACTGTAGGCCACCAGGTTCCTCTGTCCATGGGATTTTCCAGGCAAGAATACTGGAGTGGTTTGCCATTTCCTTCTCCAGGGGATCTTCCTGACCAGGGATCAAATCCAGGTCTCCATCATTGCAAGCAAATTCTTTACCAGCTGAGCCACCAGGGAAGCTCCAAATATGGGTTGCATGGCCCTAAAGTTAGTCAAGTCAAAAAACACCAGCAGAGAACAATCCAGAAAGAAGTGGTCAAGGAGGCTCTAATCTTCGGCAACATATTCAGAAGTGGCCATGCCAAGGCTTCAGTGATTCAGTCTAATCCAAGATGGCAGCCTGCCAGTGATTCTTTTATAAACAAATGGTGGTTAAATGTAAACAGGGCTTTGAACATGCTTTAACTTTTCATTTGAAATTAAGTGTTGAACTATCTGGTTTAATGTGGTCCTTCCCTTAGAATGTTACCCCTCTCCTAGGCAGTATGCTCCTGCTCATCTCCATGCAGACCCAAGATTGGTGGTGACTCCAACAGGCAGGAAGAAGGCTCTGGTGCCTGTATCTTTCCCCGACTCTGCCAGCTAACTGCTTGATTTAAGTTGTAAAGACAATTAAAAGAGATTTTTAAAAGAAATGGGTTTTTTTAAAGGCAAAATGTAAGTAGTAGTGATTTTAAGGAATATATAGTAAAATCACAAAACCCTGCAAGGAATTAATAGAGCAGACTATTTTAGGATACAGCAGTACGTTTCAAAAGAAAATTTTAGCTACCTTAGGTGGCAATTTTTCTAAAATTAATTATAAGCTGCTCTCTAAGGCAGAGCACATGGAACTGAATTTAACCTCCTTTGTAAATGACCCATTATCATCACTGAGAACATCAGTGCAACTAGCTAACTGTGTAGAGCTGACCAAAGCAGGCCAGCTTCTTTGCCTTCTCATGCAGCGGTCTCAGGGCAGCTGTGATTGGAGCTTCGGAACCCACTGCTAGATTTTATGATTCTTTCCAGACTCTCAGGGTTCTAGCCATTACTTTTTACTGCTCCTAGTAAGGGCTTCCCTGGTGGCTCAGTGGTAAAGAATTTGCTCACCAGTGCAGGAGATATGGGTTCAATCCCTGGGACAGGAAGGTCCCCTGGAGAAGGAAATGGCAACCCATTCCAGTATTCTTGCTTGGGAAATCCCATGGATAGAGGAGACTGGCAGGCTACAGTTCATAGGGTTGCAAAAGAGTCAGACTCAACTCAGTGACTTAACAACAACTCCTAGTAAGCCTACCTGAAATAGCCCTCTAACTCTCAGGTCTTTCTCTGTTCCCACCCCATATGACCATACCTGATTTGCTTTGTTAGAACGATGTCTGTAATAATCACAAAGAGACTCTGACTGAATGGTTCTTCATTAAGCAGAGACACTTTGCAGCAAAACTCTTGGCTACCCTGATATCTTTGTCTGCTTATTGCTTGATGTTTAGCTGTGTTCTCAAGAGACAGGAATTCTAAATAACTGGGTTATAGATAGGAAAATATTGCTTTGACATCATTAGTCAGTATAACGTATCTCAGAATAGATAAGAAAGGAAATACTTTCTCTTCAATAATTCTTGAAGAAATTCATTCAGTATTGGGAAATCTCTTTTCAAAGAAAAATAAAAAAGAGTTTATATGCTGTTCCCTCTGCCTGAAAGTGTCTTCCCTCCTTTTCTACCTAGAAAAATCTTTATCTGTTAAGACCCAAGTGTCCCCTTATTTGCCAGGGAGAATCAGGGAAGTTTTTCCTTAGTAAAATAATCCTTTCTGCCTTTCATACTCCCAAAGAGTGGAAGCATTTGACCAAATAGACTATGAGTTATTTGAGATCAGGAATTATTAATATACCTTGTTCATCTTTGGATGTCCGGATTCTAACATGGACACTGACATTTAGAGCTTAAAATTATTTGTAAATAAATGCATGTATTTTAGATTATTCCATTCCATTTTGTGGCTACCTTAAGGTGTGAAAAAAAGGTGTAGAGAGTTGAGGATGGTACCAGGAAAAAACAGGTGTGTGAAAGGAACAGGTAAGAAAGTCAGGGAATGGAGAAGGAGAGAAAAGAAAGAGAATTTATGAATGATGGAGAGAGATATGTTGAAAAGGAGGACATGAGAAGGAGGACAAGACTTGACAGTTCTTGAATGTTGGAAAACCCACTTTTACCAGCAGTTCTATTTGTTTAAACCACACATTTCAGTTATCATTGTCCAGTTGCTAAGTCATGTCCAACTCTTTTTGACTCCATGGACTGTAGCATGCCATCAGAAATGTCATCAGAATATTTCAGATTGGGTGAGAGGAAGAAGTTGCTTAAGGAGTTGGGAGTTATCCTTGATCAGAAGAAATTTACTGTGACTATTACTCAAGGAAATCAATCTCACTTGGTTCTTTGGATTATATTCAATATTTAACAAACTACCCTTTTACTTGAGGAGAGGTTAGAAAATAAGAGGGTGGAGATGAGGATGCAAAGAGTTTATTTCATACAATCTATAAAATCAAAAGGCAAACAGCAGGGAGTCACAGAGAGCAAACTGAGATTCAAAAAAGAAAATATCAAACATTTGAATTCCACAGTTTCAAAGTAATTTATTCACCATGACCCAATCTCACAATTCATTAGTTTCACCTCAGAGACAGGACTGAATGTCAACTATTTTCCTGACCTGTAAATAATAGGTGCCACTTGCTCTGAAATGAAACTTAGTTAGAACATAATACCAAAATGAATCAATATGATTGTTACAAAGCTAAAGTACAACAGGCTAGGTCCTGAATCTTTGGGGAGAGAAGATTCTTATTCCGGCTCTTATGAAAAAAAAAATTGACAGGAAAATTGATAAATTATCTTTTAGCAGCACTACGTTTGAACCAAAAAATAATCTAAGAATGAGAAATAAAAAGTCATATTGTTCAATCATTTATTCAACCTGAGTGAATAACTGTGAACTACGATATTACGTCTTAGGTTAATGATGACGGGGCATGGTTGGATGTAGCAAGACTGAGTTCTAGACAATGGAATGTGAGTAGAATGTGTGCCTGACCCTAAAAAACCTGCCATGTGCATTTCTCTGGGCTCTTTCTTCATTCCTGCTGGAGGGAATGAAGATGACTATGGTGACCCGAAAGCCACTTGTTCAATACAGCAGAGCCTCTGTCAGCCTGAGCCCCTAAATGACTGCAGGGAGTACAGCCCCTACCAACCACTCTCTGCTCTCTGCTCCATTACATGAGCAAGAACTGAAACTCTAGTTTTCTAAGCAAGGATATTTTTCAGCTTAATTTGTTAGAGCATCTCTATTTCACACAAGTGTATATATATATATATACACATGTAAATACACATAATTACATATATATTATATATATAATTTTATATATATAATTTTTTTTCATAAAGAGCTGCTATACACACACACACACACACACACACACACACACACACACAAATGGGACTTCCCAGGTGGCACTGGTGGTAAAGAACATGCCTCCCATTGTAAGAGACATAAGAGACACAGGTTTGATCCCTGAGTGGGAAAGATTCCCTGGAGAAGGAAATGGCAACCCACTCCAGTGTTCTTGCCTGGAGAATCCCATGAACAGAGGAGCCTGGGGTGCTACAGTCCATAGGGTTGCAAAGAGTTCGACACAACTGAAGCAGCTTAGCACAGCACAGCACATATACACATATTCACATACACAGATATATACTATACATTCCACCTTTATTTCATCTTTTAAATTGTTTAATAAAAATAATACAATTTTATTGAAAAAATACTGTAATACAAGTAAGTCAAGAAAGAGGAAATAAAAATTTGTAATTACTCAACATAATGAGATCTACCATTATAAACCAGGGGTCATACTTGACCTATCATTTTGGAAGGCACTTTTGTCACTTAAAAAATATCATGAACATCTTGCCTTCTGTGTCATTAAGTAGTATTCTGCCCCATAATTTTTAATGGATGCATGATAAAAGTTACACGGGTCATTGGGAAATCACAGTCGAATGAACAGCAATATATCTGTTCACAAACTAATGAACCTAGAACATCTCTAGGCAGCAGTTGTTCTCAGAATGCTTAGATCATGAATTCATAGGTGACTGCCTGGAATATTATATTCGATTCTGGTACATGACTACTGAACCATTTGACGTTGTGGTAGAAGCTGAGCTGCTGTAAGGAAAAAAAAAAAAAAATCTTTGCCAGAAGGCAAGAAACATTCGCCATTAGAATACTTCAGAGTAGTTGTTTAAGGACTGTGACTTATCCTCAGTCAGAACAAATTTGGTATCACAGTCCAGCAGATCCAGACCAGCTTGGCAACTCTGCTTTCCCCCACAGGAAAGAGAGAAGTCTGGCCAGGGTAAGCCAGACTATTTTTTGATAGAAATTTAAGACTCGCCTCTGCTTACATTCCCTTGGCTAGAGCTTAGTTGAATGGCCAAATCTAGATTCAAGGGCATCTGGTTAACAAAGCCCATACAGAGGGGCCTGTTATTCACCCTAAACCCCAAAATAAGAAAGAAGGGGGAGAACAAACTTGGGTTGTGAGGGAAAGCAATCTGCCACATCCTCCAAATTTAGCACAGAGCAGCATTTAAGAATCGGATTTTCCTGGTAGTCCAGTGATTAAGACTCCATGTTCCCAATGTGCGAGGGTTTGGTCCATGGTCGGGGAACTAACATCCTGTATGTCATGAGATGCAGCTAAAAAAATAAGAAGAAAAGAATAGGCGCCCTAAAGACTTCTCTGGCTGTCCACTGGTTAAGACTGTGCACTCCCAACACCGGCGGCATGGGTTGAGTCCTTGGTGGGGGAAGTAGAATCCCACATGAAAAAAAAAAAGTGAGGGGAAGGGGAAGAATAGAAGTTCTGTCTCTCTAATAGCTACTCTCACCTTGGCTAATTACTTGCTAGGGACTTAGGATTTTTACTTAACCTCAGTTTACAAAACGAAGACATTAAAATTCACACACAAGTTAATTATGGGAATTAAATGATTTAATTTCTATAAAGTGCTTATAAAATGCTGATTGTACTTACTATATATCCAGGACCAATAGAACATCACTAGCATATGGTCAGAGAGAAAAGTGAACATAATAAACCAAGGAAGCAAAACCCTAAACTACATTAAGTATGCGTGCTCAGTCACTCAGTCATGCCCAACTCTTTTGTGACCCGTGGACTGCAGCCCACCATGCTTCTCATGTCCATGGGGTTTTCTAGGCAAGAATATTGGAGTGAATAGCCATTTCCTTCTCCAGGGGATCTTCCTGCCCCAGGAATCAAACCCATATCTCCTGCACTGGCAGGTGGATCCTTCACCAGTGTGCCACCTGGCAGGCCTACAATTAAATATGGTATAGTGGCTAAAAGCATAACTCTAGAGCCAGGAGGCCCAGATTTACCCATTTGGCAAGTTAAGTTACTGCCAGATCTCAGTTTCCTCATCTGTAAAGCAGAGCTCTCCATTTGCATCTACCCTGTAGGGTTGCTCTGATGATTACATGAATTACACAGAAAGTGTACAGCACAGAACCCAACAGATAGCAAGCACTCTGTAAGTTAGCTTCTACTCATGATTTGTGTTGCCCAAGAAAATAAACCAGCATTTTTACAAAATTCACTAATTCACCTGAGTATTTGCAGGTGACTTCCACCTGCATACACACTGACCATCACACAAACTATCACACCATTTCCATTCCTGTTACCCAGTACTAAGGGCTCTGTGCTTTTCAAAATCAATAGATTGGTATTCCGTAGCATAGGATCTGGGAATACATTCATCATGCAAATCAGACAGGAATAACATCTACACCCAATTTCATTTCCTTTTGGAGAGTTATGCCTGTTCTCATACGTCTTCCTTGGTTCTTGTAATACATGCTCCTGAATGAACAAAAGTGTCCTTTCAGGTAATGAATCTTCCTAAAGAATGTCCCTGTTGATTCTGAGACCTTCAGATTAAAAATTATTCTCAGAAGCCAGAACTGAATTAGGTTTTGTCTTTCTTTTCCATTGTTTTTAATCAATGTATTTTTGCATAATGACATATGCCCCAAAGTCCTTCAGTATGATGGCCACACTTTAGCTGCAATTAAGTTTATCTATCGAAATCAATGATGATTTGTAATATGAGAGAAAAAAAATCAAGATGGTCAGACCCTCCCTGCAAGTCAGATTCTATCAATCTACTTAGTCTCTGACAAATGTAATTCATTTGTGGACCATTCCCAGTTTTGCAGAGGATTGCTTTTCTAGAAACAGTGGTTTAAGTCAAAATTATGTAAGCTTAAAATTGTTTCTTCTCACACTTAAAGTCATATTAGGGCATTAAATTCCTAATTAAGGTTTAATATCCAACTTTCTTTTAAAATGAACCTATAGACTATGTTTCATCAATTACAAATTATATACCTAATATATGGTACAAAATATTTAATGTCATATACCAAATTTTTATCTTCTGTATAATTTCTGCCCTACTTCATTGCATAAATCTAAAGGTGAAGGAATATCTTCACAGAATTCAGAAAGACTTGATTTTCTAACTTTTAATTTTAAAACAATTTTAGACTTCAAGAAGGGCTTCCCTTGTGGCTCAGCTGGTAAAGAAATCCGCCTGCAATGCAGGAGACCTGGGTTTGATTCCTGGGTTGGGAAGATCCCCTGGAGAAGAGAAAGGCTACCCACTCCAGTGTTCTGGCCTGGAGAATTCCATGGACTGTATGTACATGGAGTTTCATATCCCCTACACTCAGTTTCCCCAAATTTTATCATTTTACATAATTATAATAAAATTGTTAAAACTAGAACATTGACCTAGTACAATAAAACTAACTAATCCATAGATCTTATTTGAATTTCACCAGTTGTTCTACCTATGTCCTTTTCCTGGTTCAGGAACCAAGCTAGGATTCCATTTTACAGTTAGTTGTCATATCTCCTGGTCTCCTCAATTCCATTATTTTGTAGGATATCTCTCAGCTTGAATTTGTCTGATCTTTCTCATGATTAGTTGAGTTTATGCATTTTAGGGGGCAAGAATACAGAAGTTCAACCTTCTCAGTGCATCAGACCAGGAGGTACATGATATCTGTATGTCTTAATGTGGTGATGTTAACTTTGATCCCTTGGTTAAAGAGATTTCTGCCAGGTTTATACTTTTAAAAGTTACTATTTGGGGTTTCCCTGGTGGTCCAGTGGTTAAGACTTAGCCTTCCAATGTGAAGGGTATGGGTTCCACCCTGGTTGGGCAGCTAAAATCCCACATGCCTTGATGCCAAAAAAACAAAACAGAAAACAGAAACAATATTGTAACAAATTCAATGAAGACCTTAAAAATGGTCCACATCAAAAAAAATGTCTTTAAAAAAATCAATAAAAGTTACTATTTTCCCTTTACATTAAGAATATCTTGAGAGGGAAACTGTACAAATATCTGTTTCTCATGATGTCTTCACTGCTGATTTTACCATTCACTGATGGTACTTGAAACAACTATTACAGAGGTGTTTGCAAAAGAGTGGTTTTTCTATTTCAGTCATTCCTTCTCCATTCTTTAACTGGTAGTCCATAAGGAAGAGCAGTTCTCCTCTCTCTCTCTCTCTCTCTCTCTCTCTCTCTCTTGTTATTTATGCAATTACTTATTAACATCAATATGGACTCTTGGATATTTGTCTTATTTTATGCATTATAATCAATCACTATCATTATTTATTCTGTTGCACAAATTGTCCTCAGCTTGGCCACGTGGAGCTCTAAAAAGGCTTAAAGGTTTCAGCTGTCTCTGACGAGACCTGCCGGGGAGATCTAAGTTCACTTGAGGGCTTTTGAGAAAACCAACCAAGGGATATGTTTGTCACTCTTTTATGAAAACAGATCTGGGCAAGCATAGGTATTAGAGAGGAAGTTTGGACTCTGTTCAAAATTGCCTGGGGAACAGACATTCATTTATGTTTACTACCATAAATCCAGGAAGTATTAACATGGGTTAATATCCTTTGGAGTTTCTCTGTTCAAATGTACAAAATCACTTTCATCCCTTTTGTGAAGTCAAATTCTCCCATAGATAAAGGAGTGTCCAATAACATTTCTTATTCCTCTCTCCAGTTTATTACAAGCTCCTCCCCAAAGGGAAGGAGAATTGCCAATCTGATTAGAGATTAAATGCTAACTGCACTGTGTTTAATAGTGGGCCAACTTACTGTGAGATATAAAAGATAGATAGTCATGCTCTGCTTTTTTCTCTTGCTGGACCTGTAAGGTAAGCTAGCCTGCAAGGTTTGCTGCTGAAACAGCCCAGTCAAGGCCTCTCTCAGGCCCATTCTATTTTATTCCAAATGAACAGAGACACTGCCTTTCTGTTTTCAAGCAGAAACGAATCCAAAGCCTTGCTGGGGCCTCCCAATCTAAGCCACATTCGAAAATACAGCTTTTGACTAGAGAACCCTACTTTGGAGAATGGTGGGTGCTCATTGTGTTGTTGTTTAGTCACTAAGTCGTGTCCGACTCTTTTGTGACCCTGTGGACTATAGCTCTCACCCTAACCCTAGCCTGCTCCCTACTAGTTTCATTTGGCTGAGAGCTCAACCCACTCTTTAACCTTTCCCCACATATACACGGGAGGGGGGAAAAAGACCAAACTCTGACATGTGGGGATTATCCTGACCTCTTACCTTCCACCAAGCTTTTTTCCTTTTTGGCTGCACTGAGTCTCCGTTGCAAAGTGTGGGCTCTTCCTTGCATTGTGTGGGCTTCTCTAGTCGTGACACTCAAGCTTAGCTGTCTCTTGGCATGTGGGATCTTAGTTCCCCCACCAGGGGTTGAATGTTCGACTTCGCATTCAAAGGCAAATTCTTAACCACTGGACCACCACGAAAATCCCTCCATTAAACCTTTTAAAGACAGGGACCAAGTCATACTATTTTTTTAATAATCTCAGAAAAAAATTTACAACACTAAACTGTATTGTTAGGTTCCAATTCCAGGTAAGATGGAATAAGCACATGCTACCTGTTTCTTCCACTGAATGCAGAATGCATGGGGCAGCCATTCGAGGATTCTGTAAACAGTAGTAGGCAGATTAGGGGAGAAAACAGATTTCAAAGTACCATCAAATCCACAGTGAGTTCATTATGTTTCCCTTATATATCCCCCCTACTGTCTCCCGGGGTCTAGGCTAACAGCAGCCCCAAACCTGGAAATGGGCATTGATGTGGTCAGAGAGAGCTCCAGGAGAAGCCCTGTAGTTCAGACTCAAGGAGGAGTCAGGGGCCTCCCGGCAGTGACAGCAGGGATAGTGGGGACCCACAATATCTGCTGTAGAGTTGGTGCTGAATTGCCCAATAATGATGGTGATAATTATTATAAATTATATAATGATGATATTAAAAACACTAGCTAGTATTTATTAAGGTCTTACTATGTGTCAAGAACTCTTCTTGAATTCATGGCTAACTTTATCTTCATAAAAATGCCATGATGTAGATAATATCTATTCTATTTCAGGGATCTGCAAGCTTTCTATTAAAGGGTGAGATAGTAAACATTTCAAGTACTATGAACCAAATGATCTCTGTCACAGCTACTCAACTCCACTGTTATAGTGTGAAAGCAGCCATAGACAGACAATATGTAAACGAATTACATGACTATGTTCCAGGTAAACTGTATTTGTAAAGAGAGACAAGAAGATGGGTTTGGCCCCAAAGCCATAACTGTCATATACACACACACATATATATATAAATATTTATTTATTCTTAACTTTCCACTTTGCATTGGGGTATGCTGCTGCTGCTGCTGCTAAGTCGCTTCAGTCGTATCCAACTCTGTGCGACCCCACAGACGGCAGCCCTCCAGGCTCCCCCATCCCTGGGATTCTCAGGCAAGAACACTGGAGTGGGTTGCCATTTCTTTCTCCAATGCATAAAAGTGAAAAGTGAAAGCGAAGTCGCTCAGTCAGTCACGTCCGATTCTTAGCAACCCCATAGACTGCAGCCTACGAGGCTCCTCCGTCCATGGGATTTTCCAGGCAAGAGGACTGGAGTAGGTTGCCATTGCCTTCTCCGTGTATTGGAATAAAGTCAATTAGTAATTCTGTGATAGTTTCAGGTGAACAGCAAAGGGATTCATGTATCCATTCTCCCCAAACTCCCCTCGCATCCAGGCTTCCAAAGCCCATAATTTTCTAAACCCTTTCCCATTTCGAAGATAGGAAAATTGAAACCCAGGGTGGTTAAGTAACTTGCCCAGTATCACAGAACTGAGAAATGGCAGTGGCCGTGTGCTCAGTTATATCTGACTCTTTGTCACCCCACCAGGCTCCTCTGTCCATGGGATTTCCCAGGCAAGAATACTGGAGTGGGTGCCATTTCCTTCTCCAGGGGATCTTCCCAACCCAGGGGTCGAACCCGAGTCTCCAGCATCTCCTGCAACACCGGTGGATTTTTACCACTGAGCCACTGGGGAAGCCCACAAAGTTCAAACCTGGTTGAGTCTTAATCAACTGGGCTACACTGCCATTTTTGAGTTAATGAATGGAATGACAACATAGAGATGGACCCAAAAGATATCTTTGGTATGAAACTTTTCAGAGCCCATGAGTAAATGTTGAATGTCAGGACGTGCCAAAGAAGATAAAATTACAAGCCTGAGTAAGATGGTACTTGTTTCCCATTGCTGCTCTAACACATCACCACAAACGCAGTGGCTCAAAACAACACAAATTTATTATCTTAATGTTCTTAGGTCAGAGGTCAAGGATCACTCTCACTAAGCTGAAATGTTGGGAAAGATTGAAGGCAGGAGGAGAAGGGGACGACAGAGGATGAGATGGTTAGATGGCATCACCGACTCAATGGACATGAGTTTGGGTAAGCTCTGGGAGCTGGTGATGGACAGGGAGGCCTGGCATGCTGCAGTTCATGGGGTCACAAAGAGTCGGACACAACTGAGGGACTGAACTGAACTGAACTGAAGCTGAAATCAAGGTTTGCACAGGGCCACACTCATTCTGGAGGTCCTAGAGGAGAAGCCACTTCCTTGCCTTTGTTTCTACTTCTAGAGGCTGCTTGTATCCCTTGATTGTGAACCCTTTCTCCATCTTCAAAACCAGCAGCATAATATGACTGGCCCTCCTATCTCTAATAAAACCTTGGTGATTTCACTGGCCCACCTGGATAGTCCAGGATAATCCCCTCATCTCAGGTTCCTTAATTTAATCACACCTGCAAAGTCTCTTTTACCATGCAGGTGACATTCACAGGTATTAGACATTAGGACATGGACATCTTTGAGGGGCTGTTTTTTCCACCTTCCACAAAGACCTTTGTGACAAATAACACTGACTCAGCTGCCTTTTTCCTCTAACGTGTGCTCACAACGCCTCTGGCAATTTGAGTGAAAGCAGAACTCCTAGAAACTGTGCTGTGCCCTCATGTCTTAGTGCCTAAGTGTGCACAGCACAACCCACTGTCGGAGGAAAAATTAAACACTTTAGGACCTGAGATAAACCAAAAATAAAAGAACATGACACTTTATCTGGGTATTTCTGGTCTAATTGAAACTATTTACCTTGGACTGGGACTTGAACCCATGTGCTGGGACTCAAACCCAACCAAAACCCATGATATCTGGTTTCAGGACCTAATGAAGCTCAGGTTCTTGATGCCTCATTGCAGAAAGAATTCAGTGAGAGACAAAATGATAAGTAAGAAGTGGATTTATTCAGATTCAGAGAGAAGCACACGCCACAGACAGAGTGTGGGCCATCAGAGAGGGCAAGTGCAGCCACGAAATGTGGTGTGATTAGTTTTCATAGGCTGGGTAAAATATGCTAATGAGTGGGAGGGTTATTTCATCTATTTTGGAGAAAGGGTGGAGATTTTCAGGAATTGGGCCACCGCCTATTCCTTGGTCTTTTGATAGTCCCTTGGGACTGTCATGGGTTTCCCAGATAGCTCAGTTGGTAAAGAATCCGCCTACAATGCAAGAGACACCAGTTCGATTCCTGGATGGGGAAGATCCGCTGGAGAAGGTATAGGCTACCCACTCCAGGATTCTTGGGCTTCCTAGGTGGCTCAGCTGGTAAAGAATCTGCAGGCAGGAGACCTGGGTTCGATCCCTGCATTGGGAAGATCCCCTAAAGAAGGGAAAGGCTACCCACTCCAGTATTCTGGCCTAGAGAATTCCATGGACTATATAGTACATGGGGTCGCAGAGTCAGACACAACTGAGCGACTTTCACTTTGGAATGGTCATGGCTCCTCTGGTGTGTCATTTAACTTGCTGATTGAGGATCAAGGTCTAGTTTTATCTGCCATCTTGGTCCCATTTGATTCTAATGGGTTTATGTTATGTCCTTGTTCTATGTCATTCTTTCAATAATTGTGCCCTGCCCCTTTCCCTTCTGTTATATAACTACCAAAATAAGTGAAATCTTAAGCCTTTCTTTAACAGAATGGTGATGTTTCAGTTTGTTTTTCCCAGCAAAAATGTCAACCCTGACCTGTTGCTGGTCTCTGAAGATATCAGTGTTGGTTTGGGTTTTCTGGGAAGCAGGGGTTGAGATGGAATTAAAGATGCAAATATGTGTTGAAAGAGATGCTTATAAGGGGTAAGGGAGCAGGAAGAGGCTGAGAGATATCTATGCCAAGAAAGGAGAAAGAAGACACTGTCCTGATGAAGAAGGGGGCTTCCCTGGTGGCATAGTGGAAAAGAATCTGCCTGGCAATGCAGAGGACATGGGTTCAATCCCTGGTCTGGGAAGATCCTACATGCCTCAGAGCAACAAAGCCTATCCACGACAACTACTGATCCAGTGTTCTACAGCCCATGCTCTAAAACAAGAGAGGCCACAGCAGTGAGAAAATAGTTTTTAAAAATACATGTTAAAAAAAAATGAAGAAGAGAGCCTGTGTCTCCTTCCTGCTCTTCCATCTCCCACCACAGCCTCCCCTTGGCCAAATCAAGTCAGACACCAATTGGCAAGAAAGCCTAGGAGATGCAGGCTTCAGGGGTCAGCCCCTGTGAAACAGAGCTGGACAGGGAAAGGGCAGAGCAACCTAGTCTAGAACACACTCAAGCTCTGTGCCCTGGCCAGCTCCCTAGAACCTTCTAACTAGCTTCTAAGGAAAGAAACTGTCCTCGAGACAGATAAGGACGCACAGGTTAGAGGTTTCCTTCTCATATGATGTTGCATTATCAATAAATAATGTTACATTTTCAATAAACTGCCTTCAGAGGAGTTATGTAGCCTATAAGAGGAACTCTTTGTTTTTCTACAAACTGCTTATCTTCTCTAAATGAACAATGCTTCTTTGAAAATCAGTTGCTCACAACTTCATGGTCATTCTTTCAAAGAACTGATATTGTGCAATGGTTAACTTACCAAATAAACATTTTTCAGGTATCCTTTTAAGTTGTAATTATAGTAATTATATTTAAAAAAATTTTCACACCTCTTCAGGATTTAAAATAATCTGGGATATTCAATTCAATACTTTGGCCACCTGATGCGAAGAGCTGCTCATTGGAAAAAACTCTGAGGCTGGGAAAGATTGAAGGTGGGAGGAGAAGGAGACGACAGAGGATGAGATGGTTGGATGGCATCACCGACTCAATGGATGTGAGTTTGAGTAAACTCTGGGAGTTAGTGATGGACAGGGAAGCCTGGTGTGCTGCAATCCATGGAGTTGCAAAGAACGACTGAAGTGAACTGGGATATTCAAAATATTAGAATTCTCAAGGACAGTGGGACAAAATATTTGAGTTATACACTTCTTCAAACTTTTAAATGTAGAATCCTTCCACTAAGATTACCTTTGTTCCCAAGTAAACCATATGCCTATAGGAAAATGCATTGCCGTCGAGCTCAAAAGACCAAAATACATTTCTATCTCCTGTGAAATCCAAAGTGGGATTGTTTATCAAATGTATGGATTCCTTTTGACTGAGGATCCAGTTGGATAAGGGAACATTTACCTTAAACAAATACTATCTTCATCTATGTACCAGAAAATGGGTTAACAATAGTCCAGTCATGGAAGTAGCCGCCTCTTATATTGTAGAGTAATACACAGTGACAAGGACTTCCCCAGTGGCTCAGAAGGTAAAAGAAGCTGACTGCAATGCAGGAGGCACAAGAGGTGCTGGTTCAATTCCTGGGTCGAGAAGGTCCCCTGGAGGGGGGCATGGCAACCAACTCCAGTATTCTTGCCTGGAGAATTCCATGGACAGAGGAGCCTGGTGGGCTACAGTCCTTGGGGTCGCAAAGAGCTGAACATGACTGAGTGACTATCACTTCAGAAGACTACCCACACCTGTCTATAAACCAGGTTATAGCTTGGGGCACTGCTGGGAGGATTCACATTCATCTCAACAACTGCGGGTCACCATTCTAGGATTCCATTGTCGGGATTTCACTGTCCTCCTTCTCCCTGGGCCTGAATTTAACTGAACATCCAGACTCCCAGTCACCATAAGAATTTTTAAACTTCTTTCTGGCTCTCCTTCTCAAATTTCTTTTTTCAATTTATTCCCTTTGGTTTGGCCCCTGATCATGGCTTCATACTCTTTTTTTTTTAATTGAAGTATAGTTGATTTACAATATTGTGTTAGTTTCAGGTTTATAGAAAAGCAGTTTAGTTTTTTTTCCAGATTATTTTCCATTATAGGTTATTACAAGATATTGAATATAGTTCCCTGTGTTATACAGTAAATCCTTGTTGCTTATCTATTTTGTCTGTAGTTGTTCATATCTGTTACACTCATACTCCTAATTAATCTTCCTTTGGTAATCATAAGTTTGTTTTCTTTGTCTGTGAATCCGTTTCTCTTTTGCAAATAAATTCACTTGTATTCCTTTTTAGATTCCACATTTAAGTGATTTCATATAACAGCTGCCTCTATCTCACTTACTTCACTTAGTCTGATATTCTCTAGGCCCATCCATGTTTCTGTAAATGCCATTATTTCATCCTCTTTTTTGGCTGAGTAATATACCATTATATATATATCACATCTGCTTCTGCTTTATTGACTATGCCAAAGCCTTTGACTGTGTGGATCACAACAAACTGTGGGAAATTCTTCAAGAGATGGAAATACCAGACTACCTGACCTGCCTCCTGAGAAACCTGTATGCAGATCAAGAAGCAACAGTTAGAACTGGACATGGAACAATAGACTGGTTCCAAATCAGGAAAGGAATACATCAGGGCTATATATTGTCACCCTGCTTATTTAACTTATATGCAGAGTACATCATGAGAAATGCTGGACTGGATGAAGCACAAGCTGGAATCAAGATCACTGGGAGAAATATCAATAACCTCAGACATGCAGATGACACCACCCTTATGGCCGAAATTGAAGAGGATCTGAAGAGCCTCTTGATGAAAGTGAAAGAAGAGAGTGAAAAAGTTGGCTTAAAACTCAACATTCAGAAAAATAAGATCCAGGCATCTGGTCCCATCACTTCATGGCAAATAGATGGAGAGACAATGGAAACAGTGACAGGTTTTATTTTGGGGGGCTCCAAAATTACTGCAGATGGTGACTGCAGCCTTGAAATTAAAAGACCATTCCTTGGAAGAAAAGCTATGACCAACCTAGGCCGCATATTAAAAAGCAGAGATATTACTTTGCCAACAAAGGTCCATTTAGTCAAAGCTAAGTGGCAATCCACTCCAGTATTCTTGCCTGGAGAATCCTATGGACGGAGAAGCCTGGTAGGCTACAGTCCATGGGGTTGCAAAGAGTCGGACACGACTGAGTGACTTCACTTTTACGGTTTTTCCAGTGGTCATGTATGGATGTAAGATATGGACTATAAAAAGCCGAGCACTGAAGAATTGATGCTTTTGAACTGTGGTGTTGGAGAAGACCCTTGACAGTCCCTTGGACTGCAAGGATATCCAACCAGTCCATCCTAAAAGAAATCAGTCCTGAATATTCATTGGAAGGACTGATAGTGAGGCTGAAACTCCAATACTTTGGTCACCTGATGCAAAGAACTGACTCTTTTGAAAAGACCCTGATGCTGGGAAAGATTGAAGGCGGGAGGAAAAGGGGACGACAAGATGAGATGGTTGGATGGTATCACCAACTCAATGGACATGAGTTTGAGTAAACTCCAGGAGTTGGTGATGGACAGTAAGGCCTGGAGTGCTGTGATCCATAGGGTCGCAAAGAGTCAGACACAACTGAGCGACTGAATTCAACTCAACTCACATATCACATCTTCTTTTTGATGTGATATATACCTATATATCAGGCTCCCCTGATAGCTCAGTTGCCAAAGAAGCCACCTGCAATACGGGGACCCCTGTTCGATTCCTGTGTTGGGAAAATCTGCTGGAGAAGGGATAGGCCACTCCAGTATTCTTGAGCTTCCCTTGTAGCTCAGCTGGTAAAGAATCCGCCTGCAATGCAGGAGACCTGTGTTCAATCCCTGGGTTGGGAAGATTCCCCTGAAGAAGGGAAAGGCTACCTACTCTAGTGTTCTGGTCTGGAGAATTCCATGGGCTGTATAATCCATGGAGTCACAAAGGGTTGGACCCAACTGAGCAATTTTCACTTTCATACAATATATCTCATGCATCTTTTTGAATTAAAGTTTTCGTCTTTTCTGAATATATGCCCAGGAGTGAAGTTTGTGGATCACATAGTGGCTCTGTCTTTGGTTTTTTAAGGATATGGCTTCATACTTTTGATTCATAGTACCAAGTCTGTCTCCCTCCTGTCCCAACACACCTTCTTATCCCTGAGTGGGCTTGTAGCCCCAACCTTTCCTGGCTTGGCCCACCCTACCCCACTGTCCCCACAACAGGATACCTTATATTTACACAAGTATTGATAACTTTGCAAGGTTGACCAGACCAACCCCTTAAAATCTACTTTTGGAAAGTATTCTGAGGCCAAGCTATAGTACATACTATGATTGGCAAGATCTGCCATGGGCAGGGTACTTTTTGTATTAACTATGATGCCAGAGAGAGCTTCTAAAGTTTGAATGCTTGCTGTGCGTCAGGCCTGGGCTTAATAGAGCACTTGCATGCTTTGTTATTTAATCCTCATGAAGAAAAGGAAGCTCTAGTAGTTAGCAACTTCCCAGAATCACACAGTTAGTAAGGGAAAGGCCTGAGACTTGAACTCAGGATTGTTTCATCAAGAACCCTGGCTTTTAGATCAAACACTTATTGATATTCTGAAAAGACACGTAAGGGAAGAAGCGCCCATTCCTGTGGGTTGTACACTCATTAGGTGTACAATTGGTAAGCCATGTGCTTGTCTATTGAAATATACCTGTTCAGACCTATAAGGAAACTGGAAAAAAAAAAAAGAAGCTATGAAACTGAACCACTGTGGTGGGGCATCAAATGGAGGAGTGCAATGGAAAAATCAAGCAAGAAAAATCTAGAGAAGACAGTAATTGATATCCTATTTTAAACATGGTGTTGAGAACAAAGCGTTCATCTTACTCCCTCGATCACTGCACCCTCTGTTGCACACACTAAGGCCATGCAACTTGTAGTCTCCCATTTGGTATTTCTGTTGGAGAAAAATGCAGCAAAAGAGCTTCAACATGCAGCCATCTGCTCCCCACCCAAGGATTTTTCTTTGCATGCATGTTCAGTCATGTCCAACTCTGGGTGACCCCATGGACTGTGAAGTCCACCAGCCTCCTCTGTCCACAGGATTCCCCAGGCAAGAATACTGGAGTGGGTTGCCATTTCCTCCTCCAGGGGAATCTTCCCAACCCAGGGATCGAACTTGCATCACCTGTGGCTTCTGCCTTGGCAGGTGGATTCTTTACCACTGAGCCCCCTAGGAAGCCCTAAAGATACTTAGCAACTGAACAACAACTCAAACTTTCCAGCCACTGAAATCAGAGGGGAGCCCTCCCAGTAAAAAAGCCCCATTTCTTGTCTGTAGGTAAAAGGCTTCAGCTTTCTAGACTTTTCCTGAGTTCCAAAGTAAGATTCAAACAGTTACTAACTGGGAAATAAGGAGATGCAGAAACAAAGGAAAAGCTGTGCAACAATAGAGCAGCAATAAAGTAGAGTCCTGGTACCTCCTCAAAGGATACACATACAAATTTGTCTTTGAATTTTTCTAAAGGAACTAAGGCCCTTGCCCAGAGCGACGATGGTAACTTCAGGCTGAGGACAAGATTCCTGGAGCACCACCTCATTAGCTCACCAGCAACCAATCCAAAGAAAGTTACACCCTGCAACCCTCACCCCAAATTTTGCCTTTAAAAACTCTTCCGCCTAAACCATCAAGGAGTTCAGATCTTTTGATCTTGAACTGCCCATACTCCTTGCTTGACCCCGCAATAAATATTGTGCTTTCCTTCACCACAACCTGTTGTGAGTAAATCGAATTTGCTGCCTAGTGAGCAAGCAGACCCCAGTTTGGTTTGATAACAGCACCATGTGACCACACCCAAGCACAGGGCTCTCAAGGAGCCCAGAAAGGGCGGAAGGGTTGCCAAGTATGGGTCTGGCTCCACTCACAAAACTGGGTGCTCCAGGCTCAGCTCTGTCAGTCTTGGAGGAAGAATGACTGTTTTCTAATTCTCACCCAGAGGGCACACATTTTTGGAATTCAAATAATAGCTGTTTCCCTGCTTGTCATTTTTTCTTGGCCTCACCAGACCAGATTTTGTCTATTCCATAGTTTCTTAGACCTTTCTCTGGGAGTGGAATGAGCTAGAGATGGAATTTGTTTATGTTGTTGCTGTTCAGTCACCAGGCTGTGTCTGACTCTTCACGGCTTCATGGAGTGCAGCACACCAGGCTTCTCTGTCCTTCAGCATCTCCTGGAGTTTACCCAGGTTCATTTCTAAATAAATCAGTGCTGCCATCCAAACATCTTATCCTGTGTCACCCTCTTCTCCTTCTGCCTTCAATCTTTCCCAGCATCAGGGTCTTTTCCAATGAGTCAGCTGTTCACATCAGGTGGCCATAAACAACGTTTATGTTGTTACTTTGATTATTTATCAACAGCCTTAGAGAAGAACTTGGTAGACTCTCTGGAAACCCTATTGATATCTCTGAAAAATACATTGAACGGTTATCAGTAGATCAAAAAGATATGTTGGTAGATCTCTAAAAGAATTACAGAGAAACAAAACAAAATTTTGAGTATTGGTGTATTTGCTCAAAACTATAAAATTCTAGACAGAAAACCATTCTCCACTGCAGAGATTGGCTTTAGTGTCTAACAGCCTCCCTACCAGCCGGGGAGACTGGAAAACAATTTCACAAAGAACTCTACAGTATTCCAGGCTCTGAGCATGAGGAATGCAGAAAGTCAACAGTCAGTCTTACAGAAGTCTCCACAGTGAACATCCAATGACTACATGAACCAATAACCCAGGTTCTATTTCTGTCTTTTAAAACACTTAACCATATTGCTTTGCTCAAGGCAACGTTTAGTGATTCTGATTGATTCAATTCCTAATTTTCCTAATATCCAGATGAAGGCTAATTACTCAATAAATACTAGTTGCCTTAAACTGTCAAATTCCAATAATATTTCATCATTTTCAAAGGCACTCAGATATAGTGCTGAAATGTTTAAAAGAGACAGAGGGATCAGCATATTTTTTTGATTAAAGATAAACTACCTTATTCACTTTCTTTATCTCATCACTGTAGCAACATGGAAGAGTCTGTGTTTGCCAGCAACTCAAGTGCATCCCACTGCACCCATCTCCCCAGTCCTACACAAAACGGTACTGGCAACCAAACATCCCTACATCACACCAGGAGCAACTCTGGTTCTGCAGGGAGGAATCTCAGAAGCCACACTCAACACACACAGGACACAAGTGACAGGCTGGCATGAGTGCCTCAGATTTCCACTAGGCTAATTCAGCTTTAGCTATTTCACTAACACTTGGTCAGCCCACTACTTTGGGGGCTCATGCTCTTAGTTCATTTTGCTGGATTCCAAATCCTTGGCCATGGCTGGAAAGCTTACACCATGAATGTTGCCCTGGATACTGCATCTAAAAGGACTTCAGTGACCTTTGCAATGTAGTTTTCCTCTCTGAAAGGAATCGTTTGTTCATACAACAGATACTGTTAAAGCATCCAGTAATGTACCTCAAACTATTCTAGGCTTTGGAGATATGGCAGTAAACAAGAAAGACACAGTCATAGAAGACGGGAGAGTCAGATAATATACAAATATAACATGTGGCAATGATAAAATGAGCATAGAGCAATGTAAGAGAGTGAAAGGAGGAGGTACCATTTTCAAAAGGATTAAAAAGCAAGACCTATTTGACAATGTGACAGCTGAGCTGAGAACTCAAGGAGTGAGAGAGTAAACTATAAGGCTCTTGGAAGGCAAAAAAGCATTTCTTACAGAGAAAAAGAGATGCAAAGGTCCTGAGACAAAAGTGGGCTTGGTGTGGTCAAGGGACAATCAGGAGGCCGATATGATCAGAGAGAAAAGCAGCAATCTGTAGAAGAGGTCAAACAGGTAATAGGGGCTGCGGGGCTGAGGCTTTTGTTCTGGAGTAGATGGGAAGCCGATGGAGGATGCTGAAAATACATAAGCTTTGGTTGTAAAAGAATCTTTAGGTTTTAAAAGGCTGCTGTGCTGAGAATAGACTAAGACAAGGAGCTGGGAGGAGGCCAGAGTAACATCAGAAAGAAGAGTTAGGGGAACTTGCAATAACCCAGGAAAGAGATCACGGTGGCTGCAGCCGGGGCAACATCGGTTGAGGTAAAGAAGTGGTCAAATTCTGAATTTGTTTGGAAGATGGTACCAGTTGGATTTGGCCAATGGATTTGATGTGCGATGAAGAAATACTCAAAGTTGACTTTGAGTGCCTGAGCAACTGGAAGAACAGAGAAAGATGAGGTCTGTAGGTGGAAATCAGATGTTAAATATCATACATATTACATGTGAAATACCCATTAGTCTTTTGAGAGGAGATGCTGAATAGAGGAACTGAGAAAGTGGTCTGCTGGAAGGCATTGTTTCAAGGAGGAAGGAAGATTGTTTTCAAAAGCTGCTAAGAGAGTAAGCAAAATAAGGACTGAGAATTGACCTGCAGATTTGGCAATTTGTGGGTTCATGGATAACAGTGTTTACAAGGAACTGTCCCAGTGGAGTAATGGGGCAAAAGCCTGATTGAGATAAATTCAAAGGAGGATGGGAAGAGATAAAGTATCAATAGAAAAAGTGAGCGGAGACAATTCTGCCAAACACCTTTAATGGGACAAAGAAATGTGGCGGTAGTTGGAGGGGGATGGGAAAGTTATACGTCAATTATTTTGATGGGAGACACTATAACTTCTTTGAATGCTAATCAGAATAATCCAGGACTTCCCTGGTAGTCCAGTGGCTAAGACTCCATGCTCCTAACTCAGGGGGCCTGGGTTCCATCCCTAGTCAGGAGACTAGATCCCACATGCCACAACTAAGTCTTACTTGGTACAGCCAAATAAATAAATAAGTTTGTTTGTTAATTTTAATGAGAATGAGGACTTCACTGGTGGTTCAGTGGTGAAGAATCCACCTGCCAATGCAGGAGAAACAGGTTCGATCCCTTTTATCCAGGAAGATCCCACATGCTGAGCAGCAACTAAGTACACCCTCCACAAATACTGAGCCTGTGCTCTAGAGCCTGGGAGCCACAACTACTGAAGCCCACACACCTAGAGCCCGTGCTTCACAGGAAGAGAAGCCACTGCGATGAGAAGCCTGCACACCACGACTAGAGAGTAGCCCCTGCTAGCCGCAACTAGAGAAAAGCCTGCACAGCAACAAAGACCCAGCACAGCCGAAAACAATAAATAAATAATTTTTTTAAAAAGAAATTTTAAAATTGAGAATTATCCAGTGGTAAGAGGAAAACTAATGATACTTGAGAGAAATACCCCTGAAGAGGAAGTAGGGGAGGAGGTCTGTGTGCAGGTAGTTAGGTTGGCCTAGATAGGAGTTCCAGCTGGGCTCTTATCTTTCCACTCGAAGAATAGATAAACATCTCTTACTGAAATTCTTTGATTCTTTTCCTTCACCCACCCACACCCAAGCAGGTTTTGATTATCTGCCCACAGAAACTCCAATATGTAACCTACTTTCCCCCTATTTCCTAACTAACTGACATTGCTGATTTTCCTTGATTTCAATAAATTTTTCTCTATCACAAGTCCTTTGCTTCACTGGCTTATTCAGTCAACAAACACACCCTTCTAGCTCTCCGGTTCTCACCATCATTAAGTCGTGGAAAATAACTACCGTCCTAGAATTCTACATCCAGTAAAATTACCTATCAATAACAAAGTCAATATGAAGACATTATATAAATAAAAACAGAAAGAGTCAGCCACTAGCAGGACCTCAAAGAAAGAAATGCTAAGGTATTATTGTCGTTCAGTCACTAAGTCATATCCAACTCTTTGCAGCCCCATGGACTGCAGCACACTGGGCTCTTCTGTCCTTCACTATCTCCTGGAGTTTACTCATATTCACGTCCAGTGAGTCAGTGATGCTATCTAACCATCTCATCCTCTGCTGTCTCCTTTTCCTTTTTGCCCTCAATCTTCCCTAGCATCAGGGTCTTTTCCAATGAGTAGGCTCTTTACATCATGTGGCCAGAGTATTGGAGCTTCAGCATCAGTCCTTCCAATGAATATTCAGGGTTGATTTCCATTAGGATTGACTGGTTTAATCTCCTCACAGTCCAAGCTTAAGGATGTACTTCAGGCCAAAAAAAGTGATTGCAAATGGAAGAAATGAAGTGCATTGAAAATAGTAAATATGTTCAGTTTAGTCACTCAGTCGTGGCTGACTCTTTGTGACCCCATGGATCTCACCATGCCAGGCCTCCCTGTCCATCACCAACTCCCTGAGTTCACCCAAACCCATGTCCATCGAGTCAGTGATGACATCTAACCATCTCATCTTCTGTTGTCCCCTTCTCCTCCTGCCCTCAATCTTTCCCAGCGTCAGGGTCTTTTCCAATGAGTCAGCTCTTCTCATCAGGTGGCCAAAGTATTGCAGCTTCAGCTTCAACATCAGTCTTTCCAATGAACACCCAGGACTAATCTCCTTTAGGATGGACTGGTTGGACCTCCTTGCAGTCCAAGGGACTCTCAAGATGCTTCTCCAACACCACAGTTCAAAAGCATCAATTCTTCAGCACTCAGCTTTCTTTATAGGCCAACTCTCACATCCATACTGACCACTGGAAAAACCATAGCCTTGACTAGATGGACCTTTGTTGGCAAAGTAATGCTTTTTAATATGCTGTCTAGGTTGGTCATAACTTTCCTTCCAAGGAGCAAGTGTCTTTTAATTTCATGGATGCAGTCACCATCTGCAGTGATTCTGGAGCCCCCAAAAATAAAGTCAGCCACTGTTTCCGCATCTATTTCCCATGAAGTGATGGGGACTGGATAACATGATCTTAGTTTTCTGAATGTTAAGCCTTAAGCCAACTTTTCCAGTCTCCTCCTTCACTTTCATCAAGAGCCTCTTTAGCTCTTCTTCACTTTCTGTCATCTGTATATCTGAGGTTATTGACATTTCTCCTGGCAATCTTGATTCCACCTTGTGCTTCCTCCAGCCCAGAGTTTCTCATGATGTACTCTGCATATAAGTTAAATAAGCAGGGTGACAATATACAGTCTTGACATACTCCTTTTCCTATTTGGAACTAGTCTGTTGTTCCATGTCCAGTTCTAACTGTTCCTTCCTGACCTGCATACAGGTTTCTCAAGAGGCAGGTCAGGTGGTCTGGTATTCCAATCTCTTTAAGAATTTTCCACAGTTTATTGTGATTCACACAGTCAAAGGCTTTGGCATAGTCAATAAAGCAAAAGTATATGTTTTTCTGGAACTTTCTTGCTTTTTTGATAATCCAGCAGATGTTGGCAATTTGATCTCTGGTTCCTCTGCCTTTTCTAAACCAGCTTAAACATCTGGAAGTTCACGGTTCATGTATTGCTGAAGCCTGGCTTGGAGAATTTTGAGCATTACTTTACTAGCGTGTGAGATGAGTGCAATTGTGTGGTAGTTTGAGCATTCTTTGGCATTGCCTTTCTTTGGGATTGGAATGAAAACTGACCTTCTCCAGTCCTGTGGCCACTGCTGGGTTTTCCATATTTGCTGGCATACTGAGTGCAACACTTTCACAGTGTCATCTTTCAGGATTTGAAATAGCTTAACTGGAATTCCATCCCCTCCACTAGCTTCGTTCGTAGTGATGCTTCCTAAGGCTCACTTGACTTCACCTTCCAGGATATCTGGCTCTAGGTGAGTGATCACACCATTGTGATTATCTGGGTCGTAAAGATCTTTTTTGTACAGTCCTTCTGTGTATTCTTGCCACCTCTTCTTATCATCCTCTACTTCTGTTATGTCCATACCATTTCTGTCCTTTATCAAGCCCATTTTTGCATGAAATGTTCCCTTTGTATCTCTAGTTTTCTTGAAGAGATCTCTAGTCTTTCCCATACTGTTGTTTCCCTCTATTTCTTTGCTTTGATTGCCAAAGAAGGCTTTCTTATCTCTCCTTGCTATTCTTTGGAACGCTGCTGTCAAATGGGTATATCTTTCCTTTTCTCCTTTGCTTTTCCCTTCTCTTCTTTTCACAGCTATTTGTAAGGCCTCCTCAGACAGCCATTTTGCTGTTTTGCATTTCTTTTTCTTGGGGATGGTCTTGATTTCAGTCTCCTGTACAATGTCACGAACCTCCATCCAAAGTTCATCAGGCATTCTGTCTATCAGATCTAGTCCTTTAAATCGATTTCTCACTTCCACTATATAGTCATAACGGATTTGATTTAGGTCATACCTGAATGGTCTAGTGGTTTCCCCCACTTTCTTCAATTTCAGTCTGAATTTGGCAATAAGGAGTTGATGATCTGAGCCACAGTCAGCTTCTGGTCTTGTCTTTGCTGACTGTATAGAGCTTCTCCATCTTTAGCTGCAAAGAATATAATCAATCTGATTTCAGTGTTGACCATCTGGTGATGTCCATGTGTAGAGTTTTCTCTTGTGTTACTGGAAGAGGATGTTTGCTATGACCAGTGTTCTCTTGGCAGAACTCTTTGCCCTGCTTCATTCTGTACTCCAAGGCCAAATTTGCCTGTTACTCCAGGTGTTTCTTGACTTCCTACTTTCGCATTCCAGTCCCCTATAATGAAAAGGACATCTTTTTTGGGTGTTAGTTCTAAAAGATCTTGTAGGTCTTCACAGAACTGTTCAATTTCAGTGTCTTCTGCATTACTGGTTGGGGCATAACTTGAATCACCGTGATATTGAATGGTTTGCCTCGGAAACGAACAGAGATCATTCTGTCGCTTTTGAGACTGCATCCAAGTACTGCATTTCAGACTCTTTTGTTGACCATAATGGCTACCCCATTTCTTCTAAGGGATTCCTGCCCACAGTAGTAGATATAATGGTCATCTGAGTTAAATTCACCCATTCCAGTCCATCTCAGTTGCTGATTCCTAGAATGTCCATGTCCACTCCTGTTTGACCACTTCCGATTTGCTCTGATTCATGGACCTAACATTCCAGGTTCCTATGCAATATTGCTCTTTACAGCATCAAATCTTGCTTCTATCACCAGTCCCATTCACAGCTGGGTGTTGTTTTTGCCTCAGATGCGAGGTAGCTTCTCTCAGGCATGCTCATTGTGCTGTCACAGCCACTGCACTCAGTAAATATGTACATAAATGTAAATTAAGATCATATGAAACAACAATAATACTTATATAGTAACAATTACTATATTACTAATAGTAATAATACTGTATTATTAATGCTTAAAACAAAGCAAGAATTAAATATTTAACATTTATACCGTATCGGTGAGCAATGTGAACAAATGCAGTGTGAGAATCAGAAGTCTTCATATTATTTGGAAAGAAAGTTAAGCTATTAAATTTAGAATGATGTCAGTTAGAGTTCACGGTGTAATTTCTGGGGGAGGGACAAACAGTGCAAGGATAAAAATGAAAGTGTGACTGTCAAGCTAAGTGTGTTATTTCAAGTTCATGGAGAAGATACCACAACAGGATTAGGAAGACAAGAGTTTTGCTGAAGAAAAAGTCTGTGAAAGAGAAAGAGGCTGAAGTCAGAGAGAGCAGAAAGAACCTTAGACAGACTCAGATGCAAATCTGACTTCCATGAGGGACGGGGGAAGGAAGAAGGATTGGGTAGGATCCGAGCTACTACTGGGGGAGAATGTTCCAGGAAAAGGAGGAACAAATACAAAGGCAGAAAGGAGAGCTCATGAAGCATTTGTCATCGTCATTCAGTCACTCAGTTTTGTCTGACTCTGCAACCCCATGGACAGCAGCACGCCAGGCTTCCCTATCCATCACCAACTCCCGGAGCTTGCTCAAACTCATGTCCATCAACATGAGTGATGCCATCGGTGATGCCATCCAACCATCTCATCCTCTGGTGTCCCCTTCTCCTCCTGCCCTCAATCTTTCCTAGCATCAGGGTTTGTTTGTTTGTTTCTAATGAGTCAGCTCTTCACATCAAGTGGCCAAAATATGAAGCATTCAGCAACCTACAAAAGGTTCAGTATAACAGGAATATTATGCAAGGAGCTCCGAATAGCAAGACAGTAGGAGACGAAACAGCCTGATAAGGGTATAGTCCCAAGGACCTTATATGCCACCCCAGGAAGAAGTATGAAATCTAACCTGAAAGTGATAGGAAGTCACTGGATGATATTTTCTAAGAAAATGGCTTCTGTTCAACAGGTATTGGAGCACCTACTACACACTAGGCACTCTGGCTGCCTTGGAACAAGACAGACGCAGACCTCACCTTCCAATAAGGGTTGGCAAAGTAGGTCATGGGCTTTTGGGGAGGGCCAGTCAGTGGATAGCAACGTAGGGAATTAGGGTTATGAAAATGAATCAGTACAAGTAAACAAAATGAAATGTAACACCAGGCCAGTGGCAGAGTTCATTGTGTCTCTGCAGGGCCTAGATGAGGGAAAGACAAGCAAGATACCCAGGGGTCAAAATTTAATGAGGCATTTACTTCTAGGCTCATGCAAGTGTGGGGTTCACACCTGAAATGAATGCCACCGTAATTTTTTCTTTTAAATAATGGCTTTATTGGGAATTCCCTGGCGGTCCAGTAGTTAGGACTCGGTATTTTCACTGCTGAGGGTGTGGGTTCAAACCCTCTTTAAGGAATTAAGAGCCTGTAAGATTTTCAGCCAAAACAAAACAAACAAAGAAAAAAAGTGAAAAAAAAGTACTAGCTTTATTAAGATATAATTCAGTACACTAAAGTTCATCCTCTTAAACTATGAACTTTAATTCTCAGTATTATTCACAAAGTTTTGTCTCCACTACCATTCAGTCCAGCACATTTTCATTACCCTAAAAGAAATCTCATACCAACGAACCATCAAATCTCTGTCAACCACTACTCTATTTTCTGTTTCCATGAATCTGCCAACTTGGACAGTTCATATGGATGGAATCAGACAATCTGGCTTCCTTCAACTAGCTTACTGTTTTCAAGATTCAACCATGCTGTCACATGTATTGGCACATCTTTCCTTTTTCTTGCTTAATAATGTTTCATTGTATGGATCTACCTTTTCTTTATCCATTCATCCATTAACGCTTCAGTTGTCTCTACTTTGGGGCTCTTAAGAATTCTACTGCTGTGAACATTCACGTACAGGTTTTGGTGTGTACATTTATTTTCAGGTCTCTTGGGTATGTACCTAGAATCATACAGTAACTCTATCTTTAACCTTTTAAAGAACTACTGAAGTGTTTTTTGGGGCTTCCCCGGTGGCTCAAACAGTAAAATGCAGGCTCCTGCCTGCAATGCAGGAGACCTGGGTTCAGTCCCTGATTTGGGAAGATTCCGCTGAAGAAGGAAAAGGCAACCCACTCCAGTATTCTTGCCTAGAGAATCCCCATGGACAGAGGAGCCTGGCGGGCTACAGTCCATGGGGTTGCAAAGAGTCAGACACGACTGAGAAACTAACTTTCACTTTCACTTTCAAAGTGTTTTCTAAGGCTGCTTAGAAATCACTTTGCATTCCCATCAGCAATATATGAGAGTTCCAATTGCTCTACATCCTGACCAACATTTATTTTTCCTTCCTTTTCATTATAGCCAAGCTAGCTGGTGTAAAGTATTATCTCATTATGGTTTTGGTTTGTATTTCCCTAATGACTAATGATGTTGAGCATACCTTCATGTGCATCTTTTCAACACACGCATCACCCAACCAACACCTTAGAATCTAAAGAAATGAGGAAGACAAAAGCATCTCCTCCTCAATAATGTAAGAGACTCTGGGCATACCTGTTCTGTGTCACTCCTGCACCCAGGAGGTGCTTAACTAATTCCTCCTACCAAAAGAATAAGGAGATAAAATTGATGACCAATAGGTAATCAAGCATCCTTAGGTTTCAGTCACAGACTCACGCTTACATCAAAATCACCACATGACATCATTTTCCTTATCAGGAGAAGACTTGGGGTTTCCTTACAAACAACTTGCCTAGAAAGACTCATAGAAAGTATGACTCCTTAACCTCATTATTGAACTTGGAGCTAAACCACATTTTACTCTTCTCAGACACAGAGAATAAACTCAAGCGTTTGTTTTTGTTTGTCTGGGTTGAGTTGAAATGCCAAATATTCTCTATGCAGACAAAAACACTTGCCAGACTATCAGGCTAGCACAGCTAAACTTAAATGTTCACATGTGATTTATTCGGTAGTAGAGTAAATCACACAGCTTGTTTATATCAGCCTTGTCAACAGCAAAATGAAGCCACTTACCAAAAAACCATATTGATAGACGTTGCTGCTATGACACAGGACTGAAATCTGACTGAAAGATATCAAGAAACACCATCTGTGTTATGATTTATGACAATGCTAAAAAAAAAATCTTGTAGGATTGCTTTGGAAATACTAAACACATTAAGGGCTAAATGCAGCACTTGGTACTACATTTTATAATTTGAATGCATTTTAAGTATATCTGTCTTTGAAATGCACTGCAGTTTCAGGGGAAAAAATATTTTTCTTAAGTCTGATTTGTTTTGAATAAGGATAATCATGGGAAAGTTAGACACCAGCTTATTAAAACTTAAGCCAACATTCAGAACAGTTTAATTACAGAGAATTCTTGCAATTAGACCCTGTAGGAAACTTCTCTCTGACTAAAATGTTTCCATATTTTGTTCCTTATTTTTAAGGCGAACTTCATCAGCCATGAATCTACTATGAATCACTGAATTGGAACAAATGTATCTTAAGTTATAAAGAATGAGAGCCTCTTTCTATTAGAATGGTATCAATTAAATTTGAATTTTACCTTTTAAAAGCGTTTTCTCACAATAAGTTTCAAGATTTTATAAGGAATCAGTAGAATGTCAAATGGCTGCAAATTACACAATAACATCACAAATAAATCTATGTTTAAATGAAATTCCAGGTTGCATTTTTCTTTATTATTTTTCCTTCTAATTAAACCATTCAATTCTACCTTTTTTCCAGCCTTCAGAACTTCTGTCATTGGGATATAAATTCCAGTTCTTATAAGCTATAAGCACAATCGTTTAAAGGCTTTTGTTTTATAACACTGGATTTCTGAGTAAACAGTTACCACTACTAAAGTGATAATTGTTGCTAATGGTTCTTCAGTTCACTCACTGCTTTGCTCTCTCATACATTCAGAGTAATAAGAAAATTGTAAGAAAGAGAGTCAAACAGGGGTCTGAACGGATGTCCCATAACTTTGAGCATATCCTTCCATTCTCTGCTTTGTGGTGCCCATGCCAGGACCTTGCAAACCACATTTCTGCTTTGCCACCTAATTCCCTGTCAGACTCACCATAAGGTAGCACTAGAGGGAGACCGCAAGGCTGGAGGAAGAAGACGGGGCCTGCACTTCCTGTTTGCTTCCTCTTTGCTTCTTGTCTGCTTCCGGTTCCCGTGACTATCATCCTACATCGTGACAACTTCAGTCCCTTCCCGTTGCAGTATCTGGATGAGTTTGCAATTTTTCCCACACTCGCAGGACAAGCCTTGTTACACTCCCTTAGAGACACCAGCCCCAGCTGCCTAGTGTCCCACCTCAGGGGTCTGGGCCCCACCTCCACAGGGCTCCTCCTTCAAGTCCAGAGACGTCACAGATGGTCAAACCGTGTCCGCTTCCCAGTGGTGTGAGTTCCTGCTCACAGTTGGGGGGGGGTGGGGGGGCATCTCCTCCAAATTTTTGAGTTTTAATAATTCCAGTTTCTTCCCTTTGATTGCCCAGCCATAAAGATGGAAACTGTCCCCACAGTTGCTGTCTTCGTGATGTATTAGTGTTCTCTTTCTGCCTCTTCTGTTACCTAGTTGTAAAAATTTTTCTGTTAAGATTATTTTGAGACCTTCCTGGTGGTCCAGTGGTTCAGAATCTGCCTTGCAATGCAGGGGATGCGGGTTCGATCCCTGGTCGGGAAACTAAGATCCCACATGCCTCGGAGCAACTAAGCCTGTGTGCCCTGGAGCCCCTGTGCTACAGCTAGAGAGAGTCCGTGGGCAACAACTGAAGATTCCACACGACGCAGCAAAGATCCCTCGTTCAGCCTCTAAGGTGTGACACCGCCGTAAATAAATATTTTTTTAAAGATTTTTTTTGGTTTAATGTGGACCATTTTTAAAGTCTTTATTAAGTTTGTTACATTTTGTTTCTGTTTTATGTTTTCGTTTTTTGGCTGAGAGCTATGTGGGATCTTAGCTACAGGGATCAAACCCACACCCACTTCATTGAAAGTCGGTCTTAACCACAGGACCATCAGGGAAGTCCCACCTAATTATCAATTTAATATCTAGTTAATCACTCTTTATATTAAATTATCTCTGTTAAAATAACTTGTATAAAGTCTGTCTCCTGAGACATCAACTACACATGAATTAATACCAGAAATTTCTAAGGGAAATTTTTAAAACTATGATTTAGGGGATTGATTTGGTTGTGTCCTTGAGCTTGACTGTAGTGCCTTGATCATGGCACTGGTGAATACTAGTGATTCATGCATTGGTATTACAGTTAATCAAATTATACCTGTGGTTGGTTATGATAAGTTCTCAATGGATTAAGTACTTTGGAGGCATAAATGATTGCTTTGCTTGATTGTTATGTTGACTACAAGGATTGTGGCATTGAATGGATTTTCTGAGTGCAAATGGGGCACTTACAGAAAGAAAATTATGAGTCCAGGTCTCTACATACTCCAGCTTGTCATAGATTATCAGATAATTTCTGTTCTATCCCTGAAAGACTCTCTTATATCTGGTAGCCACAGGCAAATATCATTGAAAACTAAACGCAAAATTTAACAATACAGGTTGCAGGATTACAACATAAACTGAATGCATAGTCTGCCCAAGTCTCTCATGTAAAAGTGAAGGAATTGATTGGATAAGAGTAAGATGAGATTTGGAATAGAGACATCTGCTTGGGTTCAGAAGATGAGATTTTTAACCACCTCCCCCACACAGGCCCTGCCACCATCACCATCACTAAGCCACTTAGAGATTCTCTCACTAGTAGAAGGAGCCTGCCCTGCATATCTAAAGTGAAGCGAAAGTCACTCAGTCATGTCGGACTCTTTGCGACTCCATGGACTATACAGTTTGTGGAATTCTCCATGCCAGAATACTGGAATGGGAATCCTTTCCCTTCTCCAGGGTATCTTCCTAATCCAGAGATTGAACCCAGGTCTCCCACACTGCAGGTGATTCTTTACCAGACTATCTATTCCTTGCTTGAATATCCCATAATAACTTCTTCTGAGGCAGTTGCCTTATCAAGTGGCACTCATCCTCCTGAAGAATTTGCCTCAATGTTCCTTGTTGTCCACCAGGTACCTACAAGGTTAGAGCTCATTGTGTTCAAAGGGGGGAAGTACATAGGCTGATTTAGGAGAAAATGGCTTAAAGAAGTGCAAGGGTTGTTGATTGTGCTGACATAGATATGGACAAAATGTGTGAGAATGTAAACCAGAAGGTGAAAGATGAACCCCATAAAAATTCAGGAACCCATCTCTTAAGTAAAGTTTCTGGATTCCCATGAACTAAAACGTACTGAGACATCCATCACAGCTGAAAAGAAAAACAAATTGCTGCATTTTCTACCATCAACCACTAAAAAAGTAGCACGACACGTGGTGGACTTTTATTTTGGATTTTGGAGGCAATTTATACCAATTTTTTTTTCTTTTTTTGGCTGCACCAGATCTTAGTTCCTGCAAACTAACACAACACTGCAAGTCAACTGCACTTCAATAAAAATAAAAGAAAAAACAAAAACAGTAGAAAGGAAAAAAATGTGTTTAATTTTCAGTAAACCAGAAAATATAATTTAGAAATAGAAGCAAGCTAGAAATTCAAGAATAAATGTAATACATATCTATAAGAACTTTATGAAAAAAAAACTTAAAGATGTTATTAAATATAATGTTCTTTAAAAATACCTAAATAAGTAGTTCCCCCAAGCACAATTTTAAGACAGGGTTTTTTTATTTTTTGGAGGGAAAAGGGGTGCGGTTCTATGAATCTTTGCCCTGGAGAACTGCTGGGATTTCCATCAACTTGGAGAGACGTAAATAACCTAGCTTGATCAAAGTTATAGTCTATAAACAATATTTAAAGTTCTTACTACTCCAACCAAGCCTTTGGCAGCCCCTCAAGGAATGTATACTATGCTCTTGTCATAGGAGCAGAGGTTCTGGGGTCCATATGTTTCTGCAACTAACACTATTGGGAGGAGTGATTCATCTGCATGAAGGGCCCTCTCTCTCCCTCTTCTACTCCTTTGAAAGGTAGAAGATCTCCCACACAAAAAAGGCAAGGGAGGAAATTATGTAAGTAATCACAATATTGATGACTTAGAAATCAACTTGAACCATAAGCGCGGTAACAATGATTGCCAACACACAGAGCCCTCACCGTGTGCCAGGAGCACTTCACAAGCATTACCTCACTGAGTCATCACAACAACTCCAGGAGCAGGTGATATCATCCTCTTGTTTTTATAGAGGCAGAGACTAAAATATAGAGGGTTAGTTAACCCCAGAGTCACATCTAGTGTATTGGTTTCTTAGGGCTTTCATAACAAGTTATCACAAACTTGTTGGCTCAAAACAACACAATTTTTTTTTTTTTTTTACAGTCCTCGCAGCTAAGAGTCCAGAAATCAAGATGTTGGCAGAGACGATTCCCTCTGGAAGTTCTGAGGGAGAATTCCTCCCGTGCCTCTCTCTTAGCTTCTCTGCAGCCTTGATGTTTTTGGCCTTGGGACTGCAGAACTCCTATCCTTGCCTCCAACTTCGTGTAGCCTTCTTATGTATCTGTCTCTTCTCCTTTTCTGCTTCTAATAAGGACAATCGTCATTTGATTTAGGGCAATGCAGGAGAACCAGGTTCGATTCTTGGGTTGGGATGATCCCCTGGAGAAGGGAATGGTTACCCACTCCAGTATTCTTGCCTGGAGAATTTCATGGACAGAGAAGCTCGGCAGGCTACAGTCCATGGGGTCGCAAAGAGTTGGACATGACTGAGCAACTAACACTTTCACTGTCTAATCCAGGATGATCTCAGCTTAAGAGCCTTACCTTAATTACATCTACAAAGACTTATTCCAAATAAGGTCACTTCCTGAAGTTTCTGGTCGACATAACCCAGTAAAATTAGTAAATAGTAGAACCAGGGACAGTCCTGTTTAAGATCTCAGTCTCTTATCCATTATTTTACACTTCTTTTTTTACCAAGTGTTACATATAGTAGATGCTCAATAAAAGCTTCATGGTTGAACAAGAAGTAAAGAATAAATAAGATACTTAGTCTTAGAGTTTGCTGTACTGGAATTTATTCTCTGGTCACGTCTCAGAAGACTGATTCTGACTAATCACGCTGTGTGTAGTTACTAGTCCTTCTACAAAGATGTCACTAACTTGTCACTTCTTCCTTGTCATTATCCAGTTCCTCTTTGATCCTTCACAATCTGTTGTTTTAAAAACAGAAACCAAAGGCAAATTACAAATCCACTCAGGAAAGAATTAAAGAGAGAGGTGTGGTCAGTGAGCTCCACTAATGAGGTAAAATGGTCAGTACCAGGCTTTATTCCCGCTGATCAAAAGGCAAAATGAGCAGTCACAGGCCTCTCTCAGTGTCTCTGTTTTCGACTCTTGAGTAAACACTGGACTGTAACACTAATCCACTTCTCATGTTTTCCAAGAACTAGAGAGCAGAGTTTCTAGAACAAAAAAGGTAGCCGCGTCACGGGGTGTTCTTGGGCCTTACTGCGATTTGGGCCTCAGGATGTTTCTGAGGTGGTTAATCTCTCATGTCTATCTCCAAGAAGTGTAAAGACGTGGAAAAAAGAAGAGAAAGAAAAAACAAGAATTGCATCCTAAGTATCTTTTTAATTGAAAAATGTGGTCATGTGAATGATGAATAAAATGTTTGAGATGAGGTTACCAGTGAAGGCTATCAGCTCTTTCTTTTTTAAATGATTTCTCAAGTCTATGAAAGGAAAGATTTAGGTTCAGAATCATCAACCATGTGAGATCATCTAAGTATTTGTACACTGAGGAGGCATGGTGTATTCCCATAGTCAGTAAAACCATTTCAAAGTCAATTTAGGGCATATAGGTTATTGTGAGCTATCTTTCTAATTGTGATATGTCAAGTGCAATCATGTTCTTAGAGGATGACAACAGAAAATGATTTTGGGGGCTACATGGTCTGGAATTAAATTCTTCTCAAATTGTCTGATTGCCTCCTCACCCCCACAAAAGCAGGGCTGGGGAAGGAAATCGAGAGACACAGTTAGGAATAGTGGATTGATTGGTTGCTTGCTTGCTTTTAGCCATGATGTCAAGCTTTCCAGAAACGTTCTATTTCCAATTTCCCCACCAGAAAAATTGGTTTGACCAAAAAATTCATTCGGGTATTTTTCCATAGGATGTTACAGAAAAATCAAACAAACTTCTTGACCAAGCCAATAGACAGTGTTTGGAGAAGGAAATGGCAACTGACTCCATCCAGTATTATCACCTGGAGAATTCCTTGGACAGAGGAGCCCGCAGGCTACATTCCATGGAGCCACAAGAATAGGACACAACTTAGTGACCAAACCACCAAACACCAACAGACAGTGTTATCTTACTGATAAATGATGTCTTACAGAAATAACTTGTTAAGTCAATGTCTATATGCTTCTTGAAGACATGTATCCATATTTTTTAATTAAAAAGTAAAGCCATGGAGTTCACAATTCCACCACTCCAAAGCACACATTTGCTATCCAGAACTAATATTTGGTGCATCCTGAGCAAGCCCTGGATCTCAGATACACTGAGAACTTCACTTCTTCCTCCTTCTCACCCCAATCTTCCTTGAATGGTCTGGGACTCATGGTTGAACTTCAGCTTGCATTATCCCAGTTCCAAAATTTTGTCCACCTTTGTCTCAGGATGGTTTATGCCCAATTTCACCCAGACCCAACACTCCTACTTCATCTCTATGTTGTTGTTTAGTTGCTAAGTCATGTCTGACTCTTTGCGACACCATGGACTGTAGCCTGTCAGGCTCCTCTGTCCACGGGATTTACTAGGCAAGAATACTGCAGTGAGTAGCCATTTTCTTCTCCAAGGATCTTCCTGACCCAGAGATTGAACCCACGTCTTCTGGATCTCCTGAATTGGCAGGCAAATCCTTTACCACTAAGCCACCTGAGAAGTCCTTCATCATTTGTTAATGATGCTGGTACACTATTACTTTGACTTTCAGGAGACATCTATATTCTAACTTTCTTGCTGCCTCTCTGACTACTCTTCCTCACTCTCCTCCTTGGAATTTCTTTCCCTAGTCAACAACTTTTAACACTGATGTTCCTCTGGATTCTTTCCAGAGCTTCTGGCTTTGCAGCCTCCCGCCCCAGGCAATCTCACCCAGTGCTATGGTTTAAACAAGACATCAGCAAGCTATAGCTCCCAGGCCCAATCTGACCCATTGCCCATTTTTATAAAGTAGTATTGAAACACAGCCACATTCATTTCCTTACATAATGTCTATGGCTGTTTTTGTGCTTCCACAACAGCACTGAGTGGTTAGACCTATAAAGGGAATATGGGTGGAGGATCAATTTTAACAGGAATGAAAGGTAGCTATAGAACAGGTTTAACTTGGCAGTCTTTTCAGTTGTGTAAAGAAAACTGGGACAGCCAGTTTACGTCCGGAAAAAGTCAGAAAATGGAAACTCGAGGGGAAAGTGTGAGAATACAGATTTGGGAGTCATCACAGTTTACACAAGACCTGAGTCCTGAGCTAGGAATGCGACCAACTGGCAGGCATGTGGAAAGTGTACTCAGCAACCCCAGGCAAAGGAGGCCGAGAGAAATGAACGTCTTCTTTGGTGTAACCCTAACTCACTAATTTGGTAAATGCGGATACTGCTTAAGGAAAGAGATAAGTTAGTCCACAGAAGAAGACAACAGAGCTGTGCCCTAAGTGCTCGATGCCAGGGATCAAATGCACGAAATCTTTCTTGCTGCAGTGGTTGCTGTTGCTTTAGGCAGCCAACCTTGTAACTTTAGACAGTTTGATAGAGAGATAAGCAATTCCCTGGCAAATTTAATCCCTGCAAGCCACCAGTTCAGGTCAACCTTAGCATTCATTCTCAGTGACAAATTCTTTTATCTGAACTTCCTGGCTAACCATTCCTATAGTCACCAGATATTTTTCATTAAAGAATTTTTGGGTGTTGGTACATACAGTTATATTTCAAATAAAACGTATTATTTATGTTTACATGTAATGGTTTTTTTTAAGTAAATTTTTCATTTTGGAGTGATTTTACATTGACAGAAAAGTTATAAAGATGGTACATGGTTCCTATACACCCCTCACTCAGTTAAGCCTGATGTTAGCATGTGACATTGTTGTTATTGTTTTGTTGTGTCTGACTCTATTGTGACCTCATGGACTGTAGCCCACCAGGCTCCTCTGTCCATGGGATTCCCAGGCAAGAATACTGGAGTGGGTTGCCATATCCTTCTCCAGGGGGTCTTCCAAATCCAGGGACTGAACCCACATATCCTGCATTGGCAGATGTATTCTTTACCACTGAGCCACCAGGGAACCCCCAGCATATGACATTACAGTAGAACATTTGCCAAAACTAAGAAACTGACATTGGTATATCACTATTAACTACATTCTGGACTTTATTTGGATGTCATCAGTTTCCCCACTCAGATCTTTTTTTTCTTTTTAATTTTTGGCTGCACTGAACAGCATGTGGGATCTTAGTTCTCTGACCAGGGATCAAACCTGTGCCCCCTGCAGTGGAAGCTCAGTGTCTAAACCACTGGACCACCAGGGAAGTCCCTCAACTCAGGTCCTGTACCTGTCCCAGCATCCCAAGCAAGTTGCCACTTGGCATTCAATCATGTCTCCTTTGTCTTTTCTGCTCTAGGACAGTTTCCCAGTCTTTTGCTTTCTTTCCTAACTCTGACAGTTTTGCAGAGTATTGATCAGGCATTTGGGAGAATGTCCTTCCATTTGCATTTATACAATGCTTTCTCGTGATTAAATCAGGGTTATGGATCTTGGGGAAGAATACCTCCTAGGTAAGGTGCCCTTCTCATCACATCGTATCACTGGGCACATGATCTCAACATGACTTATTGCTGATGATGTTGACCTGGATCATTGGCTAAGGTAGGGTTGCCAGATATATCTATAAAGCTACTATTTTTTTCCTTTCCATACTCTATTCTTTGGCAACAAGTCACAAAGTTCAGTCCATACTCAAACTTCACCTTATGGAGAAAGGAATATCTACTTATATTATTTGAAATTCTTCATTAAGGAAGACTTGTCTCTTCTCTCCTATTTATTTGTTTATTCAATTATTTTTTAAATTTTATTGATTTCTTTATCTTTGGTTGTGCTGAGTCTTCATTGCTGCATGGGCTTTCTCTCGTTGCAGAGAGTGAGGGCTCCTTTTTGTTGTGGTGCTCGGACTGCTCATTGCCGTGGCTTCTCTTGTTGTAGAGCATGGACTTTAGGTGAGAGAGCTTCAGTAGTTGCAGTACTTGAGCTCAGCAGTTGTGGTTCCCAGGCTCTAGAGCACATGCTCAGTAGCCGTGGCACCTGGGCTTAAGCTTCCCTGGGGCATGTGGGATCTTCATAGACCAGGGATGGAGCCCATGTCTCCTGCATTGGAAGGCAGATACTTTACCATTGAGCAACCAGAGAAGTCTCTGTTTATTCAATCATTTATTTATATCAGTGTGAAGTAGCACATATTTATTTTATATTTGGACTGTGACCTAATGCTGTGCAGTTTCCTTTACTGTTCAAATTGTTCCAGGTCATTGGTATCGCCTTTAGGTTGGCTCCTGTGTCCCTCTAATGTGCCTTCATCTTTTATTTTTTTAGCACTCCCATGCTTTCTTGGACTACAGATGCCCTGAGCTCATCTTGTATTTTCTCTGCTAGAATCACCTACCTCTTAGCTGTTTAGAATAAAGAAAACAGCTTGGCAGTAGCTTAAAACATTAAACACACAGTTATCATATGACCCAGCAATTTCCTTTGTAAGAGAATGGAAACATATGTCTACATAAAAACCTATATGCAAATGTTCACAGCAGCATTATTCAACATAGCCCCAAAGGAGGAACAATACAAATGTCCATCAACTGATGAATGGTCAAACCAAATGGAATACCCTATGGAATAGTATTCAGGCATAAAAAGAAAAGGAATACTGATATACGCTCTAACATGTCTAAACCTTGAAAACATGCTAAGGGAAAGAAATTAATCACAAAAGGCCACATATTATCTGACTCCATTTATATGAAATGTCCAGAATAGTCCAATTCACAGACACAGAGAGTAGGTAAGTAGTTGCCAAGGGCTAGGGAGAGGGGGAACAGTAAGTGACAGCTAGAAGTTACGTGGTTTCTTCAAGGGGTGATAAAAATTTCTAAAGTTAGTGGTGCTGCTGCTGCTGCTAAGTCGCTTCAGTTGTGTCCGACTCTGTGTGACCCTATGGACAGCAGCCCACCAGGCTCCTCCATCCACAGGATTCTCTAGGCAAAAATACTGGAGTGGGTTGCCATTTCCTTCTTCAAGTTAGTGGTGAGAGTGGCATAATTTTGTGAATATTCTAAGAACTACTGAATTATATACTTTAAAAGGATCAATTTTATGAAACATGAATTACATCCAATAAAGCTACTGTTGAAACAAAAAATTTTATATGATTGTCCTTTGGACACCTAAGGGCCTTCGTCAATATATAAATGTGGTAAGATTTCTCAAGTAAATAAATCTTTAAAATACTGAACGAGCATGGAAATAATAATGGCTACTTTTTTTTTTTTTTTGCAGTGTGGGGTCTTAGTTTCAGCACTTGGGATTTTTAGTTGCAGCATGTGGAACCTAGTTCCCTGACTAGGAGTCAAACCTGGGCCCCCTGCTTTAGGAGCAAAGATTTTTAGCCGCTGGACAACGAGGGAAGTCCCAATAGTGGTTACTTTTAACTGAATACTCACTGTATCTGGAGAAGGAAATGGCAACCCATTTCAGAATTTTTGCCTGAAAAAAGACATTGGCAGAGGAACCTGGTGGGCTGCAGTCCATGGGCTTACAAAGAGTTGGACACAACTGAGCATTCATACGTGCAATTCAAGACTAGGTCCTTGAATGCATATCATTTTCAGTGCCATAAATGTCCTCACCAGCTAGCAAATAGTTCCAATGAGGTGAAATGAGTTGCCTGAGGTCAATGAGTCCCTGGCAAAGCCAGAATTCAAATCCAAATCTGCCTACTGCCAATGCTGAGCTCGTTCTGCTGGTCCTTAGTGGCTCCCAGAGTAAAGGGGGCTCTTGAATTTTACATGTGATAATTCTAACCATTATTTTAATGAAAATTACTCATATACAAATATACTTGCTTTTAAAGGGGGCAGAGAAAATTGAACTACTCAACTTTCAACTTGGTGTAGACTCATGAAAGAGCCCATATCAGAGCTTAGTATCTTCTGATTTTAGACTTTTCAATTTTAAGGTGTTGGTGCATCTCTCAAATTGCTAATAGTCCTGACATGTCTAGGTAGGCACAACTCAACATTTTTAATCTTCTGACTGTTCTCTAGGACCAAAGGGGACGCAGGATCTTTATGCAAAACAGAAACAATCAGTGTACACAGGTTGAATAAGACGGTGGACTCTGACATAAACTGCTCTTTAAAAAATTTTTGTTTTGTGTATTTCATTTGCTTTTTTGTTTGCTCTGTTTTGGTTTTTTGGCCCCAGCATGTGGGATCCTAGCTCCCGAACCAGGGATTCGACCCACACCCCCTGCATTGGAAGTATGAAGTCTTAACCACTGGACCACCAGGGAAGCCCCTGACATAAACTACTTTTAATCTTCCTTGATTTGTTCCTAACTTTATCTCAGGATTCCTCTACCCTATAATTTGGTCTTGCCCCAAATTCTCAGAGTTTGATATGAATGCAAATTTTTAATGACTAGAACTTTTCCTCCTCTGTCTCATGCCAATTTCCTCTCTTATTTGATGCTTTATTTCTCTACAACTATTTCTTCCAAGTTTCTCCATTTGAGAACCAGCATCAAATCTCTTCTCTGTGTTGAAAGAAAGTGAGAGTGTTAGTTGATTCAGTCGTGTCCAACTCTTTGTGACCTTATGGACTGTAGCCTGCCAGGCACCTCTGACCATGGGATTCTCCAGGCAAGTGTACTGGAGTGGATTGCCATTCCCTTCTCCAGGGGATCTTCCCCACCTAGGGATCGAACCTGGGTCTTCTTCATTGCAGGCGGATTCTTAACCATCTGAGCCACCAGGGAAGACTCTTATTTGTGTTGTCTCATTAAACGTCATACGAATGCTAGGAAAAAATTAAGTTGAGACTGTATCTCTAAATATATATTTACAGGTTGGGTTTTTTGTGGGGGAGGTGTGGAGCATGTTAGCATTTTCTACATGGTTTTACAGAGCGCAGAGTATGTGTATGGTTGGAAGAAAATAGAAAGGAAATAATAGCTTCCCCACCCACCCCCACACTCCCAACATTTACCCTGTTTTGTCTCCTTAGACCTCAACACCATCCTGACATGATATTCATTTGTTTATTTTCTCTCTCCCCACATTCAAATGAAAATCCCAGAAGAGCAGAGTGGTTTGTTCCCGGTTATATCCCCAGTCTAAAACGGAGCTTGGGTTATTGAAGGCTTGCAATAACTATTTGGCATATAAACAAATGAATTAGCAACAAAAACACAAAAGAAACAATTACATTAAGGAGAATGACAGGCCTTTTTTCCTCTAAAATTTTCTCTACAGTTATGATATTGTATTTAACAACCAATCAAAAATGAAAGGAAAAAAAAATGCTTCTTATTCAACCTGAAGTTCAAATGCTGACAAGCTTTGTGAGACTAGCTGACTGGTCTGAAACATGAGAGGAGGGTAAAGATTAAATGATTTATCTCAGGGAGAGGAGCAAGCATGGGGGCCCCTGAGCAGGATGACAGAAGGAAAGAGAAGTTCATTTGACAAGACCATGGAATACATTTTTTCCTTCTTTTATTTTTTCCTCTTTCTCTTCCTTTGATGCATAGCTGATTCCTTTGTCTTAAAATTAATTGCAATGATCAGAAAAGATCCTAATTAGGAGCAAACTCTGTTCAAGCAGGGCGAGTAGATTATAACCCGGTTTGAAGGCATGTAGCCTTTGGCTGGGGGAAGAAGTGATTCTGAATGGCTGAGCAAGTCAGGCCACATGCTCAGAGCCAATTAGATTTGCCGGATGTCCAAAATGCAGCAATTTCTAGTTTAAAAATGAGCTTCCCCGCCCCCACCCCCCCCCACTAAACAGCCTTACTGCCATTTAAAGACAAGCTCCTTATTATTATGAGGGTGTTTTTTTTTTTTAGTAACTATAACCTGTCATTCACCAAAATGACACCTTAAAAAGTCAATTTCAAGAATCACCTTGGCTGTCACTCAGTCTCATAAATCTTTCCAAATCCCTGTAGAGCCTGCCTGACAGCGCAGCCTCGCACAATTTAGGATGTAAGTCAGCTACACCTGTTGCCTATAAAATATGGTTTATTACAACAAACACAATTGTAAACCTATATGCCCCAATGCTGTGTCATAGCAAAAAAGCAAGCCCTCTTGACTCTTGTATTTGATGCTGAATTGGTTGTCTTGAATAACATACAACATTCAATCTCTCTCAACATGGCCGTTCTTGATGCACATAAGTCATAAGCTGGACTTCCGTAAATCGTGGCTTCCCTAAGACAAACCATATTGCCTATGAAATGATTAAAAGGTAAACAAGTCCACCGTGTGATCTCTTTAAAAGCCTTGCATTTTTCTCAAATAAGAATACAGTATGTCTCTGACATGTTTCCTGACCAGATTACAAATCTAGTAATTATATCCTGATGCTATAAATCTACCCCCACCCTTTCACTTCAGATGAATGAATTATATTCATCTCATCTTAAATGCTAGGGAGATTTGCTCTGCACAGTTAAATTGCTGCCATCCTTCTCCCCAGAGAGTAATAATAATTTACATTTGTATAACTTGTCACAATTTGCAAATTCCTTGCACATAGCTTTTTTTTCTTTTAATTTATCATAGAATACCTCTGAGCCAGGTCTTATTAGCTCCAATTTTACAGAAGAGAGAATTGAGGCTAAGAAGAGAGTGTTAGTCGCTCAGTCATGTCCAATTCTTTGCCACTCTATGGACTGAATAATGGAGTAGGTTGCCATGCCCTCCTCCAAGGGATCTTCTTGACTTGGGATTGAACACAGATCCTTTGCATTGCAGGCAGATTCTTTAGCGTCTGAGCCACCAGGGAAGCCCAAGAAGAGTTTAAGTAAGTGGCAAAAAGCCAGACAATGATCATTCGCATGCATTTCAGCCTCAGGCAGTGCTATCTTTTACCAGTAATCTCAGTCCTGTCTGGGTTCTGACCAAGGTAGAGGGTTTACATACATTAGGGACCTCAGGCACTGATCAATAGAGGTTTGAAGCTGGTCTTGCTGCAGACCAGAGTCAGCCAATCCTGGGCATTCTGATGCCCAGGGACCTGCTACTCTTCCCCGCCTCTGCTTCAGCTCCATCCCAGCACCTGGCTCCCATCTCAGTTCTCCCCCTGGTACTGGAGTTACAGTGACAGCCCTTTCCCGCTTGTCTTGGCTTAAAACCTGACAATATGCCAAACTCATGCCAGCTTCATCTCTTTAGGAATTGAATCCAGTACCCTTAACTGCTGCTGGAAACTTGCCCTAATCCATCTATCTTGTCTGTGTGCGTGCTCAGTAGTGTCTGACTCTTTGCGACCCCATGACTGTAGCCCGCCAGACTCCTCTGTCCATGGGATTTTCCAGGCAAGAATACTGGAGTGGGTTGCCATGTCCTCCTCTGGGATCAAACCCAGGGGTTTGATTACCCCCAGGGATCAAACTTGCATCTCTTATGTATCCTGCATTGGCAGGCAGATTCTTTTAACACCGAGCCACCTGGGAGGCCCTAACCCATAGAATTCCCCTAAAACTACAATACGATAAGGCCAACACTGACCTGCAAAGAATGAGCCACTCTCTGGAGAATCTCACCAAAGAGCTCCAGATAACAGATAAGACATGATCCCTGTGAAGACTATGGAAAGAGACCAATCACTAACATAGCTCCTGGAAAGAAAGCTCCTACTGTACAAAACTGCACACATTTGTCTTGTTTAAGAATTGATTATCAAAACTGACACTTGCTCTCAGTTGTTTCTTAGCAAGTATTAGGACACCATGTTTTTGAGAGATCACCACCTCTTCTTGGGATCCTTCAGACATACGCATATAGAATAGGAAAATCCTCTGAGTCCGTTGGGATTAGATTCAGCTTTAGTATTAGAAAATTCAAATTAATAGTAGCCAAAACATGAAACGCTTTATTCTAAAGTTCTGAATTGATACTACAGAGTTGGTATGAAATCCATAAAGCTCTAAGGAACATAAGTTCTGTCCAGCTTTCTACTCTGCCATCCGTAACATATGGGCTTTATTGACCTGGATCAAAATGGCTGCAATGCTTCCATATTCCAGCCACTAGCTAAAAGGAAAGCATCAAGAAGAGGACACCTCAATCCTTTGAAGATTTCCCAGGAGTCACATGACACTTCTACTTAAATCCCATTGGCTATATTTTAGTTTCGTGCCTACATCTAACGGCAAGAGAGGTAAAAATTTAGTCTTGATTCTAGGCAACTGTATGTTTCTCTGACAATTTTCCTAACAGAAAAGTAGAATTCTGTTAATAAAGAATAAGGGTTCCCTGATGGCTCAACTGGTAAAGAATCTGCCTGCACTGTGGGAGACCTGGTAATGAATGTGTTCAGTTTGTGAAAATTCAGCATTTATACTTAAAATATATGCATTTGAAATGTGCGTACAGCAGAAACTTACACAACATTGCAAAGCAATTATACTCTAATAAAAAATTTAAATATATATTATGCTTAAATAAAGAGTTTCTCTTAATGTTTAAAAATATTTCCAGACGATTCTGTTGCATGTCAAGCTACGGAAGCACAGAAAAGAAGCTTAGTCAAAACTTGACTATAACTAGGTTCTGGAGTCAGAATCTTTATCTATGCTATTTCTCCTGGCTTAACTGCCATTATTTTTCACACCAATTTTACTGAAGGAAGCAAGCACTCATTTATTCACATATTGACAACTGAATCTAGGTTTGAAACAGATGATAGGAGAATGTGAGTTGGATAATTTTTCTGCATGTTTTTGGAAAATATGAGTTCATGCTACCAGTTTTCAGCCTCTAAGAAACATTCTAGGGTATGTTTTGTTTATATTTTTTATTGATTTCCATTCATTTTTTCCTCTCTCTACTGGCTTCTCCTCTCTGTGTGGTCTACCTTTCGCTTGGAGAAAGACTGGCCATTGTCACAAAAAGCAGTAGCAGTAGGAGCTTCCCTGGAGGCCCAGGGGTTAAGACACCATGCTTCCATTGCAAGAGACCCAGGTTTGATCCCCAGTTGGCAAGCTAAGATCCCAAGTGCCAGTGCGGTATGACAAAAAAAAAAATAAAAGGTAGAAGCAAAGAGGAGGTCAGATGAACAAGAAAATGAGGTGTAAAAGAAGAGATTCTATCTACCTAAGCCAGTCTTGCTCTGCACATGTGAGAGATGAATGCAGGCCTTCTTGCCCCCATGAAATGATGGGAAAATCACCAGGGCAGGGCATGCCATCAGCAATTCTGGGCTCCATTTCTATTTGAAGTGTCAAGGCACTGTACAAAGACATGACCCAACATAGGCCTGTCTTGAAGTTAAAAATATTAGAAAATTCCCTGTAAGAACCAGCATACTGAGCAAAAACTGCCTCACAATCCACCAAGCCTTGCTTTTCCCACAAAAAAATATGGGTGGAGATGTTTTGAAATACTTGCCTATCTTATCAACTCCAAATAAAACTTTCACTGCAGTCATAACAATTTTTACCTTAGATCCATTTTGAAATGTTTGCTGATGATGCAAACATTCCTGTTGGAAATGTACTTGCCTTTAAGACAAAGCCAAATGAAACAATTTTCTATGCATATAGAATATTTTATTTTGAAAACCCTTGCTGATGTATGCAGGGTCTGTGCAATGTCAAGAAACATATTTAATCAAACATCCCTGAGAGAGCAGCTTAGTACCATTAGCCTCATCACAGATAAGAACACTGAGATCTAAATAGGTTAACTAGGGGTTGCAGAATCCACTGTAACAGCAGAGTGCTCTAAAAATACTGTGCATACAGAAAGAAAAATGTGATCTCTCATAGGAAAGAGACCAGGGAAAACAGCTCAGAGGCAAGGAGAAGTTATATTTTTGTTTTGAAAGCTTTCATGGCTAATGTCAAAGAATACATTGTTCTCCTGAGCCATGTACAATTTTCTCATCTAATATTTTGGGGAATTATGACACTTCATCTCCAGAATTCAAGCAAATTAGATGAATATCTGTGGCTTTCCTCTATGGAGTGCAAAGCATAGTAAGAAAAGTCTGGCTATGTTATTGCTATCAATATCATGCATTACCAGCACATTGCACCATATTCCATACACACCTAATAAATAAATTGCAGGAACATATCAATTCTTGTTTCTTCATTCATCCAACATTTATTGGGTGGCAACTTTGGATCAATCAATGAGTTAAGCCTGGAGATTCAATGACAAATAAGATAACCTCCACTCTCTAACAGGGACTTTCCTGGTGACTCGGTGATAGAGAACCCATTTGCCAATGCAGGAGATACAGGTTCAATCCCTGAGATCCCAGGAGATCCCCTGGAGAAGGAAATGGCACCCTCTCCAATGTTCTTGCCTAAGAAATCCCATGGACAGAGGAGCCTGGCAGGTTACAGTCCATGAGGTCACGAAGAGTTAGACACAACTTAGCAACTAAACAACAACTCTAGTAGCTTAGCATGTAGGAGAGAGAAACAAAACAAAATCAAATAATTGGAAGATAAAATGATTAGTTAAATTTTTTTTTAATTTTCTTTACTTTATTGTGTTGGTTTTGCCATACATTGACATGAAACCGCCATGGGTTTACATATGCTCCCCCTCCAGAACCCCCACCCCTCCTCCCTCCTGATTCCCTCCTCGAGCATCAACCCTGGGCTGGCAATTGATTTCACATATGATAATTAACATGTTTCAATGCCATTCTCCCATCATTGATTAGTTTAATTAGAAATACACACAAAGTAACCCGAAAGTACAGAGAAAAGCACAATCTTCTCTGGTTAGAGAAAACAGCAAAAGAATTAGAGGCTGTGACATTGAAACATTAAAACAAAACAAGGCAAACAAGATTAAAGCCATTGCACACAGATTAGAGGTATACATAGAAGGGCAGAGAAGTACAAAGGGCATACTATGGGAAGAGATGGGAAATGAAGATAAAAGAGCAAATGAAGAGCTACATCATCTACAAGGAGCCAATGAACATTGTAAAGAGGAAAGGGACACCATCACACTTATATCTTAAAAAGACAAATCTGAATACAGGACAGACAGACTGAAGAGGGACACACTGCAGGTCATGGGGCCCAAGAGGAAATCCGGGGTCTGTGCAGTGATTCATGACAGAGATGATGAAAACTCGAAGCTTCTCGATGGAAGTGAGGGTAGAGAACAGAGAATGGACTCAGAAAATGGTTGGATGGTAGAATCCACACAACTCGGAGACCAATGCTAGAGGCAACGACTTGGGTTTTATGGGATGCTGGTATCATTATCTGAGTTAGGATTATGGGGAAAAGAGCAGGTTTGGGAGAAGATAATCACTTGGGATTTTACGTATACATGATTTTCTTCCTGAGTGAACAGAGTACAGGAAATATACCTGAACCCTTTATTGACTGTCTTGCAATACCATACAAACATTGTCCTGAAATTAACAGCTCTCCAATTCCATCAGAAATGTGTAAGTATATGAGTTCGGCAGTGCTTGTTTTGAAGTTTCCTTTTTGCTTGCCTTGAGAGAGAGGCTTCCTTCCTGGCCCCCAAATATAAGCTTTGCAGAGCTATTTCTTCATTTATTGAATATAAAGCCTGATAGAAGTCAACATAGCAAAGTGCATGCGAAATGGGAATTGAAAGAGACAATTCAAGACAAGCCTTTCTGTCCTCATGTTCCCAGCTTCTAGTATAGGATACAGCCCATGGACCATGCTAATGAAATTTGAACCTCATCATCCACTAAGATCTGTGATAAGTCAGTGTAGGAGGTCCTGGCTTTGACCATTAGAAGCAATTAATGACACAGATTTGGAGATACTGTTATTCGGGAAATGCCTCAAAAAGTAAGATTCATAACACACTGACCTTGTGAGTGACATCGGCCATGGAAAAGTTTAAGCATAAACGTCCTTGGGTAACCACAGTTGTATTTAATAATCTGACCCAGAAGTCGCCATGGCACCCATGTTTCTGCCTAATGGAAAAGTTGCTTTCAGTTTAGACCCCAATTAAGAAATTATTCTCCCCATCCCCATGACACAACAGATCACAGCAGCTGGCTAGAACGATTCAATTAAAGATAGAAAAGGTATAGAGCCACACAGAGAAGAAAATTATTCCCAGGTAATGACTAATAAGTAGTGGAAGGCATCTTATAGATCACAGAGAAGTGAGTGATTTCATTTACATATTATTAAAATAACATTTATACTCTGAACAATAACATAAGAATTGAGAAATTTTTGGCAAATAATGAATTTGATTTTAAAGTAGAGCCATTTTAATCTCTCATTTGACTAAAATTTTAAGATTATATAGCACACATAACTAAAGACTTCTGTCTCTCAGAACTATTCAAAGCCTGCTCTAATCAGGGGATTATAGGCCTCACCTATTTACCTTCACAGGCATGATACATACAGAAGGATGCAAATATGGTCTTTCTGTTCTTCAAAAGGGGAAATTCTCTATTCTCCCTCAAATTTAGATGTGTCAGTTTGTTGAACACGCTATAAAAACTTAGACCAGCTTCCCTTCTCAAACTACAAATCTGGATTTCTCAGTTCATTATTATTTTTTTTGCGTTCTTTTTTTTTTCTTTTTTTTTTTTTTTTTTATTGTGTTGGTTTTGCCATACAGTGACATGACACCGCCATGGGTTCACATATGCTCCCCCTCCAGGACCCCCCTCCCTCCTCCCTCCCGATTCCCTCCCCCTGGGTCATCTCGGTGCACCAGCCCTGAGCATCAACCCTGGGCTGGCGATTGATTACACATATGATAATTAATATGTTTCAATGCCATTCTCCCATATCATCCCACCCTTTCCCTCTTCCACAGAGTCCACGAGTCTGTTCTATACATCTGCGTTCCTTTTGCTGTCTCGCATGCAGGGTTCTCGTTACCATCTTTCTAAATTCCATATATATGCGTTAGTATACTGATATATATGCACCCAACATAGGAGCACCACAATATGTAAGGCAAATGCTAACAAGTATGAAAGGGGAAATTAACAACAACACAATAATAGCGGGAGACTTTAATACACCACTCACACCAATGGATAGATCAACTAAACAGAAAATTAACAAGGAAACTCAAACTTTAAATGATATAATAGACCAGTTAGACCTAATTGATATCTATAGGACATTCCACCCCAAAACAATGAATTTCACCTTTTTCTCAAGCGAACACGGGACCTTCTCCAGAATAGATCACATCCTGGGCCATAAATCTAGCCTTGGTAAATTCAAAAATATTGAAATCATTCCAAGCATCTTTTCTGACCACAATGCAGTGAGATTAGATATCAATTACAGGAGAAAACCAATTCAAAAATTCCAACATATGGAGGCTCAACAACACACTGCTGAATAACCAACAAATCACAGAAGAAATCAAAAAAGAAATCAAAATATGCATAGAAATGAATGAAAATGAAAACACAACAACCCCAAACCTATGGGACACAGTAAAAGCAGTCCTAAGGGGAAAGTTCATAGCAATACAAGCTCACCTCAGGAAGCAAGAAAAAAGTCAAATAAATAACCTAACTTTACACCTAAAGCAACTAGAAAAGGAAGAAATGCAGAAGCTCAGTTCATTATTTTGTTCTCATTCAAGAGCTTCTCTGGTGGCTCAGATGGTAAAGACTCTGCCTGCAATGCACAAGAGCCAGGTTCGATCCCTGGATTGGGAAGATCCCCTGGAGAAGGGAATGGGCACCCACTCCAGTATTCTTGCCTGGAGAATTCCATGGACAGAGGAGCCTGCCGGGCTACAGTCCATGGGGTCACAAAGAGTCGGACATGACTGAATGACTAACACCAAGGAGCAAAAGGATTCAGGTACGATCAGACATTTACTGATTATTGTAATATTATTTACCTTGTGGAGAAACCTGTCAAGAATCACATGAATCTGTAAACATTTTGTGACCTTTACTTGCATTGGTTTGAGAAACAAGAGTTGGTTACAGACAATGCAACACAAACCCAAGTTCAGTTATTGACCCTCATGGATGGTCTGCACTTTAATATTTCTGGTCAAATGGGAAATACCCTTACAGTGTAGACAGAATAGTTCAACTTTTATTTCAATTATTTGAATACATGGTCTCCATTCTCCTCTAGTAATCCTAATGATATTTTCATTTTGTTTTGTTTTATTCTACTTGTTCACTTGTTTATTTTACTTAACTATTTCTGGTGCCTGATTATCTTCAGGAAAAAAAAAAAAAAAAGACTTCATATAAGTCCCTGAAACTAAAACTATCTTTAAAATACGTCCTCCAAAGGGTAATTGACTCATATTTCCTGATTCCAGGCAAAACATTAATCCATGTAGTAACTTGAATTACATGGTGAGTTCATCAGAAAGCTATTTTGTTTAAAAAAAGAAATATTCCATGGGAGCATTACTGAGATTTTTCTTGGCCAAAATTATTTGTCATGCTCAGTGGGTTAAAACTTTCAGGAATTCAATCATATATTTTTCATGGGCCTAAGAGGACTCACTCTTTCTTGAAGAAAGCTTTTCCTCTGCAAGTTGCTTTTGGTATTAAGTTACTATCTTCACCAGCTTTTCCTGTAGCTTGTCTCAATCACCCAACTACAAAGTGTAACAAATGCATTTCAGGTTAACTGATGTTTCGAGATAACTGAGCTCTTACTATTATAAATGATTAATCTTTTTTTCAACATAGATTCAATGTATTGAGTGTGACTTTAAAAATGCCTTTTCAGAATAGCTTGTCCTATTTCAAATGAATAATGTCATTGCAGACCACCTCAAGGATTGTGGCTGCAGTTCAAAGGAGGTTTCTTCAAACATAAATGCTTTAACCTTTTAAAAAGAGATCATTATTTGGTTCTCTATTACAGCCATTCGCATTTCTGCCTGTTTTAAATAATCTTACGCTAGACGTTAGCACACAGGTTTTTATTTTATGAATACATACAAACTGATCTCAATATTTTTAGTTCGGTGTTTTATTTGGAGGAAGAAGTAACTGTGGAGTGTTCTTAATAAGGATCAATTAAAGAAGAAATTATCTTTCCTGGAAAAGTGGAGTGTGGTAGAAGCAAATGGTTATTATCCTCATTTCAAACTATTCCTAGAAATGTTTTCACCTGAGTATTTTGGTCAGTGGGATTAAGGGGGAGAAAGGAATGTATCAAGACTTTGTCCAAGAGAAATAGGATCCGAGTCATTTGGTCTGGAAATGGAATCAGTTTACAGCCAGGTCAGCCGCCAGACAGAAGTGCTCTGCCATCCGCACCTTTGTTCTCTTACAAGGCAGAACCGTGTGTTCAACAGGAGGAGGGGGGTGCCTGGAGATATCTGAACAAAAAGAAGTCATTTACCGCTCAGCGTTTACATAAAGCATGTAACTTTTCAGTAAGTCTCTTTGCTCTCACTGAGCTGTGGCATATACTGAAATTACATGAATCTATTATTTCCTGTGACAAGATATTTAGATCGTTATGACTTTGAGATTAAAATTGCCCTTTCCAAAATAATTGTTTGGATTTGGTCAACATAAAACGATGTCTATCCCTTGCTCCCTATCAAAAACATTGTGTTAAAAAAAAAGCCAAACATTGTGTTAAAACCCACATTTAAAAGTTTCCAAAACCATTTATTTAGGCCCTTTGCATCACAAGTGTTTGTCTCTAGTGTGTTAACCTTTCCATCTTTCGTTTATCCAGTCATTCATCCATTCGACAGTACTTACACGTACAGTTCTGTATTGGTACCATAGGTGTTCAATAGACGCATGAGGAAAGGCACACTCCTATTAAATATTTAAGTGACATAAGACAAAAATTTAGCAATAACCTGAGTGGCGAAAGAAATTTACAAGAGAAAACTATGTGTGGGGGCAGGAGTGGTCTAGAGTAGCTTCATTGTAATCATCTTAAAGCCAAGACTATGAACTAAAATCATGGCATTCAGTCCCATAACTTCATGGCAAATAGATGGGGAAACAGTGGCTGACTTTATTTATTTATTTATTTATTTATTTATTTGAGCTCCAAAATCACTGCAGACGATGACTGCAGCCATAAAATTAAAAGACGCTTACTTCTTGGAAGGAAAGACCAACCTAGACAGCATATTAAAAAGCAGAGACATTACTTTGCCAACAAAGGTCCGTATAGTCAAGGCTATGGTTTTTCCAGTGGTCATGTATGAATGTGAGAGATAGACTATAAAGAAAGCTGAGTGCCAAAGAATTGATGCTTTTGAACTGTGGTGTTGGAGAAGCATCTTGAGAGTTCCTTGGGCTACAAGGAGATCCAACCAGTCCATCCTAAAGGAGATCAGTCCTGAATGTTCATTGGAAGGACTGATGTTAAAGCTGAAACTGCAATACTTTGGCCAGCTGATGGGAAGAGCTGACTCATTGGAAAAGACTCTGATGCTGGGAAAGATTGAGGGTGGGAGGAGAAGGGGTTGACAGAGGATGAGATGGTTGGATGGCATCACTGACTCGATGGACATGAGTTTGAGTAAACTCCAGGAGTTGGTGATGGACGGGGAAGCCTGGCATGCTGCAGTTCATGGGGTCTCAAAGAGTTGGTCATGACTGAGCAACTGAACTGAACTGAAAAATTTGCTCCCTTCCACTGCCTTCCCTTCAATACCCCTGACTCCAGGTACCCATTCCCTCCTGTCAGCTTCCTCATGCCTCCCTCAATCACATATAAATCCAGCACCAGTGGGTACAGAGAAGCCCCTTATGAACTTCTTCAAAACAGATTGTATGAGGTCTTTCCTCTCTCTTCTTTTCCTGTAATTCATCCAGTCTTATCTATACATTAGGCTGTCTTCTACGGAGGGTCTTGTTTTCTCCTACACAGCTTTCCCACATATCCTATGCCTTCATGACTAATTCAAAGAAATGGTTTGACTATGATAATATTGAACAGCAGATTGAACAGGTTGGTGGTAGTAATATTTTTGACAAGAAGGTCAATCTAAGTAGCCACAGGTTTCACCAACACAACTGGCCAAACTTCCGCTAGTGGCAAAGAGCCTTCCTGACAATGCAGGAGACATAAGAGACTCGGGTTCAATCCCTGGGTTGGGAAGATCCCCTGGAGGAGGGCATGGCAACCCACTCTGGTATTCTTGCCTGGAGGATCCCATGGACAGCCTGGTGGGCTGCAGTCCATACGATCGCAGAGTCAGACAAAACTGAAGCAACTTAGCATGCAGCATGTATGCATGCATTTTGACTATTCCTGTGTTAAATTGGCTTCCCTGAGAAGAGGGGCAGATGGCGTGTGAACCGCAAAAACTTCACTTAGAGAGTGCTTTCAGGACATCGTCCTATAAGGAAATGAAAAACAAAGTTAAAAGCAAAGGAACTGACCTGCAAAGTTGTTGCAATTGAGTCCTCAGCCCACCCTTTAAGGGGCCCTGGGGCTGGGTGTGGTTCCATACTGAGGTGTGGGGGTTGGTCCTTTTCTCTCCAAATCCTCTAGTCATTGGTCACAAGGTGCTGCTTAGTGAGAGCAGTTCCTTGGGGGCAGTTCCAGTGAGAAACACAGAGTGAGCTGAAAGCAGCCAACATGCCCAGCAGCTGGGGGATGAGAATATTATTCCTGAAGAGAGGATCTGATAGCGGACCAAAGTATGAGGGCAAGATTGGGAAAGTGTCTTTTTGTATGAGGTCACCCTTAGCTCCCAAATTATTTTTAAGAGTAGGTTTCCTACATTAACAGGGTGGATGCTAACATTATTCCCTTATATGTTTATATTTTGTGATCAATACGTTTGATGACTCATGATGACTGTCTCCATCACCTTAATAGAGTTCCCAGGTGACAGGAGCATGGTTCAAGAGACTCTCTAGATAGTCTAAATGATGTTCCTGATGATCTTTCTGGAAGGGTGCAGTGAGCTCTTCATTTTAGGCTTCTGTCACAACTGCCTGACTACTAGCATACAAGTGTTCAGGCTTTTTAATTCATACATCCAGAAAGAAACTATATTTTTGACTGAAACTCTCTACTTTTGCAATGGGGCAAAAAAATTGGTCTCTACGCATGTGCAATCGCTCAGTCGTGTCTGACTCCTTTGCAACCACATGGACTGTGGCCTAGCAGACTCCTCTATCAGTGGAATTTTTCAGACAAGAAGGCTGGAGTGGGTTACCATTTCCTCCTCCGGGGTCTTTATGGAATCAATTCATTTATACATGTGGAAGCAAAATAATCCTCTGAGATACCATGATTTTGCAAACGCTTGATTTCTCAAGTAATTAAAGATGGGATTTCATGCTTTCAATTTAGTATGCAGTCCAAAGTTTAATTTATTGCACTGTACTTCTAAAAGGGAATCTCATGAAGAGGATGAAGGTCCTCGTTTTAGAATACATAATTTAATGTGGTGCCATTTCATTTGAAATATTCAGACTCAACCTTCAACCAAAACTAGCTGGTGTGGAATTCAAAACATCCCTCTAGGCTAAAAATTATATCCTCTGATTACCTGGTCTAAATTTATGATGTTCTCTATTGAGTCTCTAATCTGTTTAGACGTACCTTTTCTGAATCATTGTACTTGAGACAGATATTCAGGTTGTTATTTGGAACTCCTTAACGTCATTCCAAAGAAGGCAATGGCAACCCACTCCAGTACTCTTACCTGGAAAATCCCATGGACGGAGGAGCCTGGGAGGCTGCAGTCCATGGGGTTGCTACAAGTTGGACACGACTGAATGACTTCTCTTTCACTTTTCACTTTCATGCATTGGAGAAGGAAATGGCAACCCACTCCAGTGTTCTTGCCTGGAGAATCTCAGGGACGAGGGAGCCTGGTGGGCTGCTGTCTATGGGGTCTAGAAGAGCTGGACATGACTGAGTGACTTCACTTTCACTTTTCACTTTCATGCAAGGGAGAAGGAGATGGCAACCCACTTTAGTGTTCTTGCCTGGAGAATCCCAGTCTCCCCCATCCCCACCAGGCTCCTCCATCCACAGGATTCTCTAGGCAAGAATACTGGTGGGCTGCTGTCTATGGGGTCACACAGAGTTGGACAGGACTGAAGTGACTTAGCAGTAGCAGCAGCAACATCATTTTGAAATTCAATTTATATCCCTCAAAATATCATTTCTATTAAATCATGTGCTCTTTGGCCAGTTTAAAGATGGATGACTTTGGAATTATAATTCAGGAGGTTGAAAGCTATGGGAGATGGCTGGGTAAGTATCCAAGTCAAAACTGACTTCACACAAAGGGTCTGATAATTCAATTAATTTAACTGGCAAGTTAAAACTGTTGTTGAAATATTGGACTTTACTTCCATCACCAGTCACATCCACAGCTGGGTATTGTTTTTGCTTTGGCTCCATCTCTTCATTCTTTCTGGAATTATTTCTCCACTGATCTCCAGTAGCATATTGGGCACCTACCAACCTGGAGAGTTCATCTTTCAGTGTCCTATCTTTTTGCCTTTTCATACTTTACTGTTCATACATTCTCAAGGCAAGAATACTGAAGTGGTTTGCCATTCCCTTCTCCAGGGGACCACGTTTTGTCAGACCTCTCCACCATGACATGTCTGGCTTGGGTGGCCCTACACGGCATGGCCAATAGTTTCACTGAGTTAGACAGGGCTGTGGTCCAAGTGATCAGATTGGTTAGTTTTCTGTGATTGTGGTTTTCGTACTTCAACAGTACATGAACTGTGAACTTCCAGATGTTCAAGATGGGTTTAGAAAAGACAGACAAACCAGAGATCAAATAGCCAACATCCACTGAATCATCAAAAGAGCAATAGAGTTCCAGAAAAACATATACTTCTACTTTACTGATTATGCCAAAGCCTTTGACTGTATGGATCACAACAAACTGTGGAAAATTTTTCAGGAGATGGAAATACCAGACTACCTGACCTGCCTCCTGAGAAATCTGTATGCAGGTCAAGAAGCAACAGTTAGAACTGGACATGGAACAATAGACTGGTTCCAAATTGGGAAAGGAGTACATCAGGGCTGTATATGGTCACCCTGCTTATTTAACTTATATGCAGAGTACATCATAAGAAATGCTGGACTGGATGAAGTGCAAGCTGGAATCAAGATTGCCAGGAGAAATATCAATGATCTCAGATATGCAGATGACACCACCCTTATAGTAGAAAGTGAAGAAGAACTAAAGAGCCTCTTGATGAAAGTGAAAGAGGAGAATGAAAAAGTTAGCTTAAAACTCAACATTCAGAAAACTAAGATCATCGCATCTGGTCCCATCACTTCATGGCAAATATATGGGGGAACAATGGAAATAGAGATAGAGTTTAATTATTGGGCACTCCAATATCACTACAGATGGTGATTGCAGCCACGAAATTGAAAGACACTTGCTCCTTGGACGTTATGACAAACCTAGACAGCATATTAAAAAGAAGAGACATTACTTTGCCAACAAAGGTCCATCTAGTCAAAGCTATGGTTTTTCCAGTAGTCATGTATCGATGTGAGAGTTGGAGTATAAAGAAAGCTGAGCGCTGCAGAACTGATGCTTTTGAACTGTAGTGTTGAATAAGACTCTTGAGAGTCCCTTGGACTGTGAGGAGATCCAACCAGTCCATCCTAAAGGAAATCAGTCCCGGATATTCATTGGAAGGACTGATGCTGAAGCTGAAACTCCAATACTTTGGCCACCTGCTGAGAAGAGCTGACTCATTTGGAAAGACCCTAATACTGGGAAAGATTTAAGGCAGGAGGAGAAGGGGATGACAGAGGATGAGATGGTTGGATGGCATCACCGACTCATTGGACATGAGTTTGAGTAAGCTCCTGGAGTTGGTGATGGACAGGAACGCCTGGCATGCTGCAGTCCATGAGGTCGCAAAGAGTTGGACATGACTGAGCGACTGAACTGAGCTGAGGACTGTTGTTAATTCCCTGAAAAGGGTAAAAACTTTCCAGTAACTAATCTCTAGAAGTATATAACTCTTTTAGGAATACCCAGACAAATTTACATCACCTTATTGCAATTAAAGGACCTGCACAATGCTTTATGAGACCCCAAACTAAACAGCCACATGTTCTTGTATTATTCATTCAACTAGGGGGAGAGGGGCAAGTAGTATGGCTTATGAGAATATTGTTAAACCTTATTAGCAGAAGCAACCTGACTCCTCGAAGATACAAACAAACATGCAAGGAAACCCTGTAATAAACTGTGTTTATTAGAGCTAAGAGGAAAATTAGAGGTTAGATTCCTGTCTCTCCCCACGTGTAGATTTGACTGAAATGTAGCATGGGGGGCGGGTAGTGGGGACTCGTAGGAAAGATTAGATGGTTTGGAAATAATTTATCCTTCCCAGTTTAATTGGAAATACTAATAAGGACAGGTCCTTTTGTCTTTCCCTTTGAGCTCTTAAAAGACAGGATGTTCATAATAATGCTTAATACCTAAATAATACCTTTCTTCTTCAAAGAGTTTTAAATACAGTAACTACCTGCTAGAATCTGTACCCAGCAGGCCAGGGGAGCCTCTTACCCCCAACCTCGTCAAACTGCTGAATGGCTCATGTTAAAGTGCAGTGAGAGTGGAAAATAGGTAGGAAATAATTGATCTACAATCACCCATACCATAAAATCATAGAGTGACTGGTTAAAATCCTCAACACTTTTATATCCTTTCAAACCTACTGTATTTTCAAATAAAAGTTTAGGATTCTTTTTTTCCTTTTTACAAAAGGAACATATGCTTATTTCAAAAAACTTTAAGAAGCTCATGCAAGGGGGAAAAAAAAGCTTAGTGAATTGCTAATTCACTTTATATGTTGTGATGATTGGCCTCATGATCTTTGTCCCTTTTTTGTTTTTAAAAAGTGCAAATGGGCTTCCCAGGTGACTCAGTGGTAAAGACTCCGCCTGCCAATGCAGGAGGCACAACAGATGTGGGTTCCATCCCTGGGTCGGGAAGATTCCCCTGGAGAAGGAAATGGCAACCTGCTCCAGTATTCTTGCCTGGAAAATTCCATGGACAGAGGAGCCTGGCAGGCTACAGTCCAAAGAGTCAGACACAACCAAGAAACTAGGCACACTCACACACACACACATATACACACACACAATGAGTCACAATAAAAGACTGAAGGTTTAAACCTGAAAGCAGTTGCAACATAACTAGAGAAAACAATGAAATATACATTATTGAGAAAGAGCAAGGTACATTTAAATCAAGCAACTTGATTTTTTTGTATGTAATTTTAAGCCAGCTATTCTTAAACAAGATGCTTTGGTTTCAATTTCAACAGCCAAAATATTTACTAGAATGTGTTATCCATGTTTTGCTAATTTTTTCCCTCTCTGAATCTTCCTTGTTCTTTATTCATGTAGTTATTCATTCAGCAATTAAGTACTGAGACTATCATGTGTGAACAGCTTGTGCCAGGAGCTTTTGAAAAAGGTATTTAAGCCAAGAAAAAACCGAGAACCTGACTTCTTGTTCCCTATGTTGGATTTCTCTAATTTTTAACATTATAAGTAAATAATGCTAACATATGAAAGAGAGATTTGAGTAAGTATTTAGAAAATAAAAACCTTTAAAGGTCTCAGATTTCTCTTGTTTTGTTTTAAATGTAATATTTTACAACAGATTCTACATCAAGCTGATTTAAGGATTTATTTTTCATACTACATACTTGAGCCTTATCTAAACTACAGAGACCTTTGTCCTCTGTTGAGAAACTACAGTGCTTCATATATAACACTTCATGGAATGTGAATTTCATTGCTAAGAGAAACATTATATAAATTATAGGGTAGGAAAATTTTAAGGGTAAAAAAATTTTACTCAACTTTTATTAAGTAAAGAACTTCTAGTTTGATGAGCTCCTTTGGAACAGGGAAGGTGTTCTTTTTCCCTATTGTGTGCCTGTAAGATTTCCTGCTTACCTTCAAGGACCAATAGGAAAATGCTCTTTCCAGGTGCTTTCTAGATCATGCTGGCCTACAGTGATTGTCTTCTATACTCAAAACTCTATGGCACTTATTATACATATGTTGTACATAAGACATGCATATAAGACAGAAATCTTATTGAATATATTTTTACTGAATATAAATATTGAATATATTTGCCCTCTCAAGCCAGATTATAAGTCCTTGGAGAAAATGTTGTGATGGCTAATGTTACTAAAACAAACAAACCAAAAAAAACCCCATTATTTCTGGGTGTGTCTGTGAAGGTGTCTCTGGAAGACATTATCTTCGTGGTCCAGGCATGGGCTGGAAAAGAATTTCCAGACATGAGGCAGAATGAAAGAAGAATAAAGTTTATTAGAGTGGGGAGGGGAGAGTCACTGCCAACACAGCCGGCCAGCTTCCCGACAGTCAGGGAGAGCCGACAGTGAACAGGGGTTCTTGATTCATTTTTACACCCTGGGTGTAAGGAGTGGGAAAGGGGTCTTATGGGTCATTTGCTGATTGAATGAGGTAGGTATATTGGGTGAGGGGTGAAGAGTGAGGCAAATACCTTCCCCTGTATGGGGAGAGGCGGGGGGAAGGACCTGAAATTCGTTAATAGTTACATCATTGGGGATGGGAGGGAAGGTCAATAAGGGTCTGGTTTTTCTATTCCTGCATTCCAAGATCCTCCTTGGTTTTATCTGCTCTTTCATCCTTGGGTCACCACAAATATCATTTGAATCAGTAGACTGAGTAAGGAAGATTGCTCTCACCCATGTGAGTGGATGATGAAATGATGAAAGCCGTTCAGTCATGTCAGACTCTTTGCAACCCCATGGACTGTAGCCCACCAGGCGCCTCTATCTGTGGGATTTTAAAGGCAAGAATGATGGAGTAGGTTGCCATTTCCTACTCCAGGGGGGGTCTTCCAGACCCAGGGATCGAACCCAAGTCTCTGTGTCTCTTGCAATTGGCAGGCGGATTCTTTACCACTGTGCCACCTGCAGGCAAATTTGTTCTCTCTTTGCTAAAGCTGGCACATCTGTTTTCTCCTGTCCTAACACACCTGGTGCCCCTGGTTCTGGGACTTTTTGATTCAGACCAAGAGCTGCACCATCGGTTCTCCTGGTTCTCAGACCTTCAGACCAGGCCTGAATTACACCCAGGCTTTCAGTTCTTGCAGACACAGATCATGGAACTTCTCAGCCTCTCTAACCATGGGAGCCAACTCCTATAATAAATCTCCTCTTATATCTATACATCCAAATATATCCTGTTGGTTCTGTTTCTCTGGAGAACCCTGCCTCATACAGCCGTATCCCTTATGTTTCATTGTACTTTCCCAAAGTACCTCCCAAACCACTCACTGTTGCTATGTAACTGCAGGAAGTTCTGTTTACATAAAATCCTAAAAAGCTGCAACACTGTAGCCCTGGAGATTTTCACGGTGATGATTGTATATGTTAGTACATGTTCTCTTTAGAACTACTCTGGTGAATTCCCTGGTGGTCCAAAGGTTAGGACTCTTTGTTTCCACCACAGGGGGCACAGGTTCAATCCCTGGTTGGGGAACCAAGATCCCACATGCCATGCAGCTCAGTCAAAAGCTAAACAATGAAAAATTTTAAAATAAACTAAAAAAAAAAAAAGAACTACTTCAAATCCTGTCTACTTTATCCAATATCTTCATTCTTCTTCTTAAACATACTGATCACTTTGTAGCTTCCTGTGTTTAACTATAGAAAGATTTTAAGATAGCTGCTTGTAAAACATGTGGGACAGGACAAAAAGTAACCCTGGCACAACACCCTCAGTCCCAAGCAGGGCCGGGACACTGTGGAGGAGAATCACCCTTAGACAGTAAGTCTCCAGCCTTGGAAGTGGATTCCAGGGTAGGTAAGACCACTATCCCAAGAGAAGAGACTAGTGAGAACTCAAGATCTTCTCTTTTTCTCTAACAAAAATCAGTTCATTATCTATCACGATGTTGTAGGTCAGGGATCAGCTGGGTGATTCTTCTTTTCCACCTGGAGTTGATAGGGTCCAAGATGGCTTCCATCACTGCCTGGTGCCTTGGTGACAATGGCTAGAAGCCTGGGCTCAAGTAGAGCATGGTCCTATATGTGGCCTTTCCATCACAGTGGTCCAGTCAGACTTTCAGTGGCAGCTCAGGGCTCCCAGGGGGAAGAGTACAAGAGCGCAAATCCCCTCTGATGACTTAAAAGCTTGTCCTTTGCTTCATCCCTACAGTTGTTGTTAATTTAACTAATATTCTAAGGAAAGATGTTTTGTTTTTAATAATAAGAATGTTCTTACTGTTGCATTTAACTTTTTAAAAGTTGTTATTATTTTTTGTATTAAAAGTTCATACATCCCATTCATGTAAGAGATGCAATAAAAATATAAAATTACAAGAAAGAAATAAAAATAATCTAAAATCCCACCACTGTCAATTATTGGGGGGTGTTGGTAAACATTTTTCTAAATAGCTTTAGATTTGTATACGTATATACTTACTGTATATACACACATATATATAACTTTATAAACATAACATTGATTTTATAAATGCCACTTTAGGACTTTCCCAGTAGTCCAGTGGTTAAGAATCTGCATGCCAATGCAAGGGACATGGGTTCAATCGCTGGTCCAGGAAGATGCCACATGCCATGGGGCAACTAAGCCCAAGGGCCACAACTACTGAGCCTGTGTCCTACAGCCTGGGTGCCACAACAAGAGAAGCCACTATGATGAAAAGTCCATGCGCCACAGCTAGAGAGTAGCCCCTACTGTCTGCAACTATAGAAAGCCTGCACATGTCAACAAAGACCCAACCCTGAAAAAAATGCCACTTTATAACTTAGTCATGGAGAAAGCAGATAGAATATATATTTGATCTCTATAGTGGTCAAATAAACAACCAAGTAATAACAAGTTCTTTCAGTTTTCTGTTGTACTAACATAGATTCATAGGAATGTAACCTTATTCATTGATGAGGCTAGGTAACTATCAGCCAAATGTTTTCATTCTACTGCAGAAACCCAAAAGAAAGAAGGTAGGGAAAGGAAGAAAGTCGGGGGAGGAGGAAGGAAAGCGGGGGAGAAAGAAAGGGAAGAGTTACTTGAATAAATTGAGGTTTTATTTTTCTCTAGCTGCAAGAAATTGAGAGATAGAAACTCTAGGGCTGGTCAGCAGTTCCATGATGTAATCAATATCCAAGTTCCTGTATCCTTCACTCAGCCATGCTACTCTGTTCATCAGTTTGGGCTCCCAAGATGGCCACTTCACTTCCCAACAGTGTGTCCATGTTCCTGATGGAAGGAAGGTGAAGGTCAAAAGGAAAAGGGCAAAAATGTTCAAACCAGCTAAACCTGTCCTCCTTCTAAGGGTTTTCCTGGCAGTCTTGCTCAATAATTTCTGTTCCCATCTCAGCATTGGGAACAGGATTGTCCTCTTCTGCAAGGAAGACTGGGAAATATGAGTTTTTGTTTTGTTTTGGCGGCTTGCTTGTAAGAAGGGGCATTCTCATTTTAGGAAGGCAACTATTTCTGCCGCAATAACTAATATGTGGTATTTTTAATACACATTGGTGAATGTACATGTACATATTCCCAAGAAACTTGATTGAAGAAAGGAAAAGATGAAATGAATAAAACTTTTTTTTTGCGAGTAAAGTTTTATTTGGGGCAAAATGAAGCCTTCAGCCCTGGAGGCAGTACCTCAGATAGCTCTGAGAAACTGGCTCCTAGGAGGCAGTGGGAGATCAATATATGTGATTTTGGTCAAGGAGGAGTTCGCATAATTAAGCACTTATCTTACAAAGATTTTCTGCTAGTCACAAAGAGCTGATCTCACCATGAAGGGATTTAGTGCTTTTCAAGATATGAGGAGATGCAAGGATTGAGATCATGAAATCAGTTCCTGAAAATATCTAACATTTACAGACCTGTTCTACCAGTTTTCCTGAAGCACAAAGTGCCCCAAAATGAACAAAACTTTCATATAGATAGAGAAGTCTGAAAGTCTGAGATTGATTTTAGAATAAAGTCTATGAGAATTTTCAATGAAAAGAGAATTTCTTCATTTTCAATTCAAATGAACAAATATCTAAGATATGAGAAGAAAAAAAAACCCATGATGGATAAAAATATTTTCCTGCCCTCAAGGATCTTAGCTTAGTCACACAGGTGTTCAAATAAATAATTTAATATAAAAACTCCTTTTGCATGAGAAGTGCATCAAGGAATATGTGAGGGGTGGGAGAACTTTGGAAAGGAATAAAGATAGGGTCTCCCTGTGCAGTAGGTTTAACAGATAAGTAAAAGTACATCAAGGGGATGAAATAAGAAAAGGACTTTTCAGGGCAATGGAGTGGGAAAATGCAATGTATATCAGGTTCTGACTGGTCCCTTTAAAATATTGTGTAAGTAGTCCATGTGTAGCGTGGGTTGCTCAAAGTTTGGTCTATGAATCACCCATATCACCAACATGATACTCCAGTCCCTAGTGATTCTGATTCAACTACCTCAGTGTTTCTGAACTTACTCTTCAGAATTCTTAGGCACATCAAATTTTGAGAACCCTAGGTTCTTGATGGAAGAGAAACTGGGTCAAAGGGACTAATACCTTCTTGTATTCCTGTCTTGTACAGTCTAACTATATTTCTGAGTTATGTTGACTTTTGACTCCTTCTTGGACACTCCCTCACTGAGGTCTTGTTTCTGAACCCCTACCATGGAGCCAATGTAGGCAAAATAATTTAAAGATGTTAAAGCCCTGGATCTGAGATTTTATCCACTTTTTGGGTAAAAAATCCCTTTGGTAATCTAGTGAAGATATGGCACTCACTTATAAAAATAATGTTTTAAAATACATAAAATTAAACACATAAACAAAGTACATCAATTATGTTGAAAAATAGTTATCAATATATTGAAACAAATAAGTAAATTTGCCCTACCATTATGTGATTTTCTTAATGTTCTATATAACAAGTAAATGTATATAAATTATATGCAGAGAGATATAAGTTATATAGGTTATACAGTAATAAGTAGATGTGGTCTATAAGTTCTCACATTATAGACCAATGTGAAGGTTATTGTTGCTGGGCTTGAACAGAGTATTAATGGTGGTCTTTGACAAAGCAACGAAGTATGTCATATCAAGTGTAAAAGTCTATGTATTTTTTCTCCTTTGGAGTCCATGGATCTCCTGATATCACATGAGCTTCTGTAGACCCAACATGAAGAACCACTATCCAGGAGATTAGCTAGTTGGCCTCAAATGGGGGCAGTTCTGCCCCTTATGGTGCATGTGAGAAATGTGAGGAGGCAATTTGAGTTATCACACACAATAATTGGGAAGATACTATTAGCCAAGAGAGGACAGGAGGGCCAAGAATGCTGGATGGTCAGCTATATGCTAGGAGGTGCCATTCAACAAGATGCTGTTCTGTCCTGAATGACTCTCTAATGTTCGACCATATATACATATAGGTGAAAATCCTCTCTATAATCTTCTGAACCTAAGATCTATCTCCATTTCACATAGGAACACAAAAATTGTTCAGTCGCTAAGTTGTATCTGACTCTTTGTGACTCCATGGACTGCAGCATGCCAGCCTATTCTGTCCTCTACTATCTCGTGGGGTGTACTCAAATTCATGTCCATTGAGTTAGTGATGCTATCTAACCATCTCATCCTCTGTCTCCCCCTTCTCCTTTTCTCTTCAATCTTTCCCAGCATCAGGGTTGTTTCCAGTGAGTAATCACTTTGATCAGGTGGCCAAAGAACCGGAACTTTAGCTTCAGCAACAGTCCTTCCAATGAATATTCAAGGTTGGTTTCCTTTAGGATTGACTGGTTTGATCTCCTTACTGTCCAAGGGACTCTCAAGAGTCTTCTCTAGCACCACAATTCAAAAGCACCATAAAAATAATATCTGTTGAATTACCCAGAAAAACAACTATGGTGCAAATTCAGAGAGGGACCATTGTAATTTGTGTCATTTAGAACATTGTACTAAAGATTTTTCACTATTTTGGAAAACTATGTCACCAATAGCAAGGCCATTGAAGAAGTCTGAGTCCCAATAAACAACACATCTGTACCCTATAGCTATCATAGTCACATGAGTCTATGTATGGATGTGCATATGTGGATAAGCATACATATTTAGCCTCTTTATTTAAATGTCAAATATGAAGCAAAATATAAAATAAGCAGTAAATAACATAAATGAGAAAATGTGAAATAAAAATACTGATAATATTGAGTTAAATATTGCTTTCCTTCCCTTAAATCCAAACTTAAACATGGTAAGTATATATAATGCGTGATTATTTCATCGTGCATTCTAGTGGTTGTATTCAAATTTTGATTTACATAAAGAAAGAGTACTTTTCAAAATTTATTTATTTTTGCTGTACTGGGTCTTCGTTGCTGTACACAGGCTTACTCTAGCTGTGGCGGACCAGTGCTACCTTTCCTTGCGGTTCCAGGGCTTTACCCTTGTAGTGGCTTCTTCTGTGGCTGAGCACGGGCTCTAGGCACCCGGTATCAATAGCTGTGGCATGTGGTCCTTCTGCTCTAGGGCACTGGCTCAGTAGTTGTGGTACATGGGCTTTGTTGCTCTGCACCCTGTGGGATCTTCACAGACCAGGGATTAAACTCATGTCCGTTGGCAGATTCTTAACCACTAGACCTCCAGGGAAGCACCAGTATTTTTTATAATTTACTTTCCTTTTACTAAGCAGTTGTGACATTATATTGATGGCTTAAAATTTTTATATATTGTTGTTATATTATCTATGTATCTTATTTCATGAAGTAAAGAAGGCACTACAAAATACTAATCACAAAAAAGATGTATCTGGGTCAGATATGGTTAAGAATCACTTGATCCGGTCCAAAATTTTTCACCAAAAGAGCTATTAAAGTACATGCTTCATTCCACTGGAAGAGAAGTGAATGTACAGGGAAAGTGTAGGATATGAGATGTAATAAGGAGAACAGAAATAGCTAAGAATATGCTAGTAAATATGAATAATAGTATAAATTAATGCACAAATGTATTTCTTGCTCAATTAAGAAATCCACTAAAACTTTAGATATAACCAAAAAAGAGTAACAAAGTGGGAGCACTCAGAAAGCAGAGGAGTTGTATTTACTAAAGAGTAAATTTTGCCAAGGTGGCACTAGTGGTAAAGAACAGCCTGCCAATGCAGGAGACTTAATAAGAGACACAGGTTCGATCCCTGGGTTGGAGAGATCCCCTGGGGGGGTGGGGGCATGACAACCCACTTCATTATTCTTGCCTAGAGAATCCTATGGACATAGGAGCCTGGCAGACTACAGTCCATAGGGTCACAAAATAGTCAGACACAACTGAAGCAACTTAGCACGCACACAGGTCTGCCAAAATTGGAACTATGCTCAGCGGGAGGATAGAAATAGAAATAAATAAATAAATCCACTCAAGAACAGAAAAATAATCTGCAATTTCCAAGCCGGCAGAGAAAATTATGGGCACATGGAAAACTTTGTTTAACCCATGAGAGAGCAGAAAAGGAGAAAGCAAAGAAAAATACAATTAAAAAAATACAACTAGTTTGTAAAAATATGTCTAAATAGATGAGTAATCACGATAAATATAAAAAAATTACATTCACCTATAAAATGATAGAGATAATCAGAATGTATAAAAATATAGCCTCTAGATGTTTATATAAGACACAAGTAAAACAACTGCACAGAAAGACAAAAAATAAAGGGACAGAAAAATGATATATGTTAAATCAAAAAAATAGAAAACCCTTTAATAGCAAAAGTAAAATGAGCCAAAAGAGGATTTAAGGCAAATATATTAATAAGATAAAAGAGACATTGAATAATAAGAATGATATACCAAGAAAATAAAACAACCTTCAACATGTAGTGTGAAAGTATTAGTCACTTCAGTCATGTCCAACTCTTTGTGACCCCCTGGACTGTAGCCCAAGAGGCTCTTCTGTCCATGAAATTCTCTAGGCAAGAATACTGGAGTGGATTGCCATGCTTTCCTCCAAGGGATCTTCCTGACCCAGGGATAAAAGCTGGGTCTCCTGCATTGCAGGAGGATTCCTTACCATCTGAGCTATCAGGGAAGCCAATGTGTACTTAAAAACATAGCTTCAAAATTTATAAAGCAACATCTTACTAAATTACTAGGAGACATGAATGAATTGATCATCTCAGTGGGAGATTTTAAATGGAGGGCTCCAACTCAAAATGACTAATAAGAATTTTCAAGAGTTGAGCAACAAAACTAAGAGGCTTAAGCCAATAGATATGAATAGATTTTTGCATCAGATAGAAAATATACATTCTTTTCAAGTGCACAATTTTTAAAAAATGACTACATATACATCACCAAAGAGAGTTCAACCACTTCAATGAATCAGCTATTGTATAAAATATGTTCTCTGCCCAGGATAAAAAGTATTAAAATTCAAGAATAAAATGTGAATTTAAAATGTTTGGGAAGAACAAAAAGTACTCCTAAATAACTCTATGGATCATAGAGAAAATCATAATAAAAAGTAAAACATTTGTAGAACTGAATGGCAATGAATGAACTACACAAAAGGCCCTCAGGAAGTACTTGATGAAAGAGTAAACTAGCATCCAGAATTTTTGACTCCCAGGTTGGTGTCTTTCAACTGTTATTATGAAAAATACAAAATGAAGAATTTTGAAAACAATAGATAAAAATAAAGGACCAGGTAAACTCTAAATAAAAAAGATGACAATTTTCAAACTGTCAAGCTGACTTCAAAAGACACTTAGGCTATCTAATAAAACAAAAATGTTTTTAAGATCTCACTGTAAAGGGTATTATCCCTATCACCTACATGATAAATAGACCAGGAAGAAATCTGGGTTATAAAAGAAGCAAACAAAAATTCCAGGGGTAAACAAATAAGCTACCATTAAGAATGAGCTACCTCAGCAATCCCACTGCTGGGCATATACACCGAGGAAACCAGAATTGAAAGAGCCACGTGTACCCCAATGTTCATTGCTGCATTGTTTACAATAGCCAGGACATGGAAGCAACCTAGATGCCCATCAACTGAC